>JAOTON010000895.1:0-381332 GCA_034440635.1 Lepas anatifera
GAAGTCTGAACAATAGAAATATGTAAGTTTAATTATAGCAATTGGCACAAATATGTATAAAATATAATTCCAAACTTTTGCAAAGATAGGCATACATATTTCCTATGCTTTTATTGACTTCAAAACAACTTCATGTGAAAGAGCGTTGCTTAAACTACATACAACGCCAATAAAAAGAATGGAGACTACAGAGCAAAATCAGTAACGAGAACCTCAGACCAAGCCCAACACCGTCGCCGGCCACTCAGCCTGCAGTCGGCACGCCGCATAGACGCGTCCGGTTGGAAGTGGGGTAACGGGGAGGGGAGAACTGAGCAAGACTGCGCTTCGGTGACATTGTGAATGAACTAGATGTTGTATGGATGCTACTATTGCTACATAAAAATTTGAGCCGTTCCGAAACAACTGGATGTATTACCGCAACATTCGGAACAATTCCGACACTCTGATGCATTTGCTGGAAAATGTAGTGGGAGGATTATGCGTCAGAAGCCGATTATTACTGTTGTCTTAGGTTTGTTTTAGATAGTTTTCTTTTCTACCCATACCCTAAAAAAGTTGCATGTATCCCAGTTCCATTTATATCAGAAAGCACACATACAAACAAAAAGCCACATAGCGTCCACGCCGACAACTGCTTTTCGAACATATAAGATTAAAACATGCTGCTTTATTTTAGATCTGACACACGGATCGGAAGAACGACTCCCTCACATGGTGCCATTGAACTTCACAGATTCAATTTGAAACTCAAACCTTCTGTCACTCATCATTCGAGACCCCATGGACAATAACGGTCTTCGAATTAACCGGTACGAACTTGTGAATCTTCAATGTTCCTTTTCTCGCGACTGCCTTATCGAAGCGTTTTCTGAGCTCAGTAGCTAGTTTGAGTACTTTTTGTTGAAGCATTTTCGGTAGAGATCGAGGCAAGCAATGGAACACTGCTTTCTGTGTCCCCTTCCAAGCATGGTTGCTGAGATTGTAAGGGGATGGGTAACCCTCCTGCCAGTAAAGGTGGTGGGGCCTCATACCAGCGCGTGTTAAAAGCACACTGGAGGGGAGCCTCGAAGGCCCCACCAACTTTTTTAGGTGGCCGGAGAACCCTTCGTGGCCAAAAACGCTATTTCGCTACTTCTGAGAATATTCAATGGCACGTCGATTGGTCAAATAACCTTGAAAATCTGCCTCAATTTTGCAATTAAAGGCTTTCAAAGTTAAGCACTTTAATTTGAGATCGCTGCAATCGCGCGGTTGTACCAGTTCGCGTGCATCAAAGACCAACTGGCAACGTTATAGCGCCATATACCCGAGATTATATGTCAAGTTCACCCCTCATGAAGGTCAAGGTCAAATTTCAAGGCCATACCAGCATTCTCAGTCATTGGTCCGGTGCTTCCGGTCGCATGGCATTACCCAGTATGACGTATATTATGCTACGACGTCATAGTTAACCCGCGCCCCACCGGGGGTCCGGCGCCACCTTCGCCCCACCGGGGGCCATCGATGGCCCCCTCTAACTCCGAAAATATGGGCGTTAGCGCAAATCTGCAAAGTGCAATAGAAAGCTCGCGTGAATTCAGTAAGAAATTACTTCGCATGTTTTAGTGCTCAGGTCAATGGTTTGACCTCCAAGAGGTCAAATTAGGTTAAGATCGGCTATTTTCACTCAAATATGCAATGATTAAGCAAACTGGGCATAACTCTTATGTCATTAGAGCTATTGAGGCCTGGTAAAGTACATTTGATAGCAAATTGCCAGTACTTTTTCCGCTATGTGGAACGTAAAGACCTCCCGCCAGTGGTTTGACCGCCAGAGGTCACCTCGTGACCTAATATGACCTGAGGTCACGAAAGGTCAAAAAGTGACCTTGCCGTATATCAAATGAAAGCCAGTGACAAGACAAACACGATGGTGTTTGTTTCACAGCTCTAGCTCAATTAGGTCAAAAGTTATTGTCAAAATACTGTTTTTGACCTCTGGTGACCTTGGATGACCTTGGAAAAGTCAAAGGGCAAATATGACCCCCTGGGATCCGTGAAAGGGTGTCCAAAAACGTTGTTCTGAGCAGTCTGAGTATTTGCAATCATTTTTGTGGGTTTTATATCATGAAATAGCTTTTCCCCATGCTTTTCCAATGGGAGAGGTCGCCTCGTGACCTGACCTCAGGGCACGAAATCGAAAAATCCCGGATATACACCTTGTAGACCCTGGAGGGGTCATGAAGTGTAGGAAGTTTCAAATCGATCGAGTTTGAAATGTAGCTCTTACAGAGCTCTAAAGGTGAAGTGAGGTGACCTTGGTTGACCTCGTCTGGTGACCTGACCTTGGGTGACCCGGGGTAAAAAATTTCAGGGATGATGGGAAAATGTTGCAGTGAGAGGTAGAGCCCTCAACCGCGGTGCTGCGCCTCGTCGTTTTTCGGCTATCCCGGAAAAACCTTAGGGGGGCCATCGATGGCCCCTCGGTGGGGCGAGGGTTAAGATAACTCAACGTAAAAGTCAAGGTCACAGGTCAAATTAAAATGTCATGGATAAAGGTCAATGTTAATTTCCCGTCCAACGGTTGCTATGGTGCTAATTATGGTGTAATTAAAGAGAATATGTCATATTGTGACGTCACAGGTCAATGACCTTGAATGACCTTAATCCAAAAATTAAGTTTATATTTTTTGGACGTTCTCACTATGACCTTGCTCTGTTTTCAGTGCATTGTGGACTTCTTTGACTATGATTGACTATGATTTTATGATTATTGTCTTCTTTGACTTCTTTGATTATGGACTTCACGGCATTTCCGGATGAATACTCAGCACGGCTAATACTTGACCTTTATGACCTCGTTTGAACTTGATGATACTGACTTAGGTCAATTAAAATCAGTCATAATGTAGATTTTAATAGTTTCCACCCAGTCCTCAACCGGGGTTTTTCTGAGCCTCCTAGTTTCCGAGAGTTCAGGGGCCTACCAGTCCCACTTCCAGTGCGCGTAAGTGTCGGACGCCTCTCCAGTGCGGGTGGTAAGGAATGGACATTTATTACAATTTATTGTTTTAGATAAATCCTTACCTTCACGTCCGACCAATTCCACCATTGACACCGTTTTCGTGACCAGAGACGTTTGATAGTTGCAGCGACGGCGGGCCGCGCTGGCGCACGAACCTCACAAAAGTGGGAATCGGGACGTTTGGGAGCTCAGATCTCGCTTTCTGTTTAAGTCTCCATTCTTTTTATTACTGAATCTTACAGAGAAAAGTATAAAGAGTAATATGAGCCTCAAAAAGTCTAAAATAAGTCATAGGAAAATAGTTTTTATACATTTTGAAAAATTGAAGAATATATAATATATTTACAAATTAATTTGTTAGTTATATTTCTCATGAGCCAGAATTGGTAATTCGTCCTTAAGATACCTAGATCAAGTTTTTATGGCATTTGTAGAAGCATACAGGTAAAATTGTTTCTTTAAAAAAGACATGCAAGTGGGTATGGTCAAAATGCCTGAGGCTATAATTTTTAAACCGTAAGTCAGGTAAGAAAATTAATACGAAAACCATCATCAGCTCCATCAGTAGCCCCTGACAAAAATACACCGAAATCTGATACACGAGGGTGTTATCGACTTGTCGCTTTGTTGTGGAATGCCCCAGAGACTACATTGAGTCTACGATGGGAATACAGTGAGCATGATTGTGCCTGATTCCAACCGAGTTTGACACCAGAATCCGGACTCGCTTTCAGCACCGACTCAGTTTATCCCAAAGGAATCAATTTTTCTCGCAGTGTGGGTTCTGAGGTTGGGTCGCTTGACCTTTAATAACTTCTGTATCTGACCTGACCTGATATAGAAAATTTAGTCAGGTTCATGAAACGAATTGGGTATAAGGCACTGTAAGTTGTGTTGTCCTCAGTTTCTTCATGTTTGCATGGTTGGAAAACCAGCAGGGAGCAAATTTTGCCGCCCCCACCCGTGGAGCTCATGTTAAAACATACGGAAGTTGAAAGACAGAGGTATATTACGAGTTATTGTATTCTTTGAAGGTGACCTCTCTCTCTCTCTGAAAATTTAATTCCCATGACAGGCCCATTGAGGGCTGCTAAGACGGGATATAATACCCGTACACTGAGAGAAAAATTGATTCCTTTTGGATAAACTGAGTCGGTGCTGAAAGCGAGTCCAGATTCTGGTGTCAAACTCGATTAGAATCAGGCAGAATCATGCTCATTGTATTCCCGTCGTAGACTCTATGTAGTCTCTTGGACTAGATTGTGTCTAGCACGTAGTGTTTTCTGAAGCTCATAGAATGATCACCGTAAGCTAGGGAATAACAAGTCTGATGACTGGTTTCAAATGATTCTTCACTCGGTTTAGAAAAACTTAGCAGCATCAATGTATTCCATCAGCAAAATCGTCATGGGATCATTATATTCCAGCTATCCACGAAGAATGGATTAAAACAATATGCCCCTCCACTCAACACACCAACTGAATTCGATGCAAGCCTCAAACTAAACCGCCTCTTTTGAGTCTGCATTTGGCATAAAAGTAGTATAGTAGCAAAACTGATGCTGGTATAATTGTAGTCTGTGTAGCATACTTTTAATCGTGCCTGGAGTTTCATTTGGTTCACTGAAGGTTCCTCATTAGTCTTTGCGTTTTTTGTTTTCGTAAATTAAAACTTTCTGTAAAAATATTACTTATATTGTTGTTGTGGCCTTGCTATTACATTAACTTTGTTTAATGATAATGAGGGTAATCCACTTTGTCTACTGCAGTCTACTTCAGCCTCTAGAAAAGAAAATATAGTCATATTTTTATCAGGACACAAACATTAAACAACAATAACGTTCACCGTTTTGGGACACACATGAAATGCCTTTAATTAACAATCATCTCCGATATCGCCCAGGAGCGGTCCAGGCTTACAATTCAAGCACATGCCGCTGTCGTCAGAGATAGCAGCCCTCGTTTACTTTGGATATATAGAGCTAATCATAGACATGTTTGCTTCAAAGCATTCCGTCATGGCTGAGAAAATCTCATTCTGTACACGATATTGTACAGATTGAGACTTACCTCTGTTCAGCGATGGACGTGCGTTCAGAGGCTACTGAGAAAAATCCTTCCAATCTTTGTTAAGCGCTTCTAATCTGTGCTCAAAGTGACCTGAAAACGATCTTTAGGACACGTGGGTGACTGTATCTAACAGTAACAGATGCTTAGTTATCATTACTTCATCAGCTTTGCATAGCAAGGGCTGTTCTGCGCGGCCAAACTTGGGGCTTCAGTGCATGTTGCCGTCCTCTAGCTGGCACACATGGACTCCTGGTTTTGGCAATCAGTACAATTAATGCCTGAACTGTCGCAGCCCCAGTATGATTCTTCACTTTCACTAGCTCTCAGCGGAATCTGTCGGTCTTCAGACTCAGCTTAAGCTTCTCCTCTTGATTCGTTATCACCGCTAGGTCTGTCGATGTGGCTTCTCCCGTAAACCATGCCAAATGCAGCGAGGCTTCTTCAGGCCCCTCAGGTCAAAACCTGAGTTGGATCGATGTAGGAGCATGTGCTGACGTAGAGTGAAAAAGGTCAGCTATTCCACTCAAATTTCGCTCGGATAACGACGCTAGAGCTTTGTGGCCAGCTCTGCGTGCAATGGCAGGAACACTGAAGATGGCGCGAAACGGCGAGTAGGTAAGTTTTCTCAATCGCGGGTCGGAGCACGGGCACGCAATCTCCGGATACAGTTCGACTTGGAATCAAAATAGACTGGGGATTCGAATGATTCTGCAGCTAAAGCTCCCATATTCCTGGTTATTTCCGGTGGCAGAATATATTTATTCCTAGTATAATATGAAACTTTGAAGAGGATATTAAAAGCTCTTTCAATTTCGTGGCTAGAATAGGTCGAGTACCTATGGTAAAATGATCCTTTGTGGTATAAAAGAAAAACCACCTGCAATACCTTATTTGTACCATATTAAGCTTTTTCCACTATTTTTAGAAGACGAGTACCATTTTAAGCTGTCAAGGCCTACATAAACACTTCCTTTGCTGGAATTATGCTGGAAAGAGGATTTAATGAGAGAAAACATGCTCAAATATTCCTTGAATAAGGTTTCATAACATCATTTTATGCTCGAGCAGACCGTGATTCCGGATTAGATAGAGCACATAGGAATAAAATTGTCTTAGTGTACAATGCTTCAGCACATTGTTCTTGCATCACTTGTTTAAAAATGTCATCAAAAATTATTTTAAAAAACTGTTTATGATTTTTCAAACGGTTACGCCAAGGCCCCATGAATAATACAAAATGGAACATTTTATAACGCCATCATTTTCAAATCACATGATCCAACACTAGGTCACGGGTAAAATTAGATTGCTATTTAACTTAAATTTAGACGGCAACGTGTTTTATTTGGATCTCAACGATTGTAGGGATCTCTAATTTATATAATCATCCTTATCTGTCTCGAAGATATGGCAAATTGAAAAAGAAAGGTTCTTTCATTGGGTCCAAACAGTACCTAAGGCCATAACTCAAAACCATTGAACAGACCCAGCTAGAAATACCACAGCGCTAATCTGTGTCCCGCAAAACCACTCTTACAAAGTTTCATCAAAGACTAACTTGGAAGGTTTATCCCTTGGTCGATTTGTCGTGGGATGCCCCAACACCCTGACGCGCAAGCGATCTCGCGTCCGTGGACTGCGCGGCGCGCCGGGTCAGTTGGGTCGGCACGCCAGTCCGATACAACACCAGCCCCGCGCGGCGGCTGGCGGTGGGGAGAGGGGAGGGGAGGTGGGGTCGGCGTGGCGCCGATCAGGTAGGGCGCAGCATAAGGCATAACATTCCGCGGCTGTAGCGTTCTTCAGCCGCAACTGCTGTCCCCCCTCCCCCCAGCGATGGGTCGGCGAGCCCCGGATACCTCCGGGCCTGGACCCCTCCCCACCGGTAACTCCGCTGTTTGTCCGCTCAGCCGTGCCATCTGCTCGACGTGGACGGCGGGTGTCTATCTTACTTGTGTTTGAATAATTTTATATTTTTAGGTTTTTATGGATGGTTGGGTGCCCACCGGCGTAACTAAAGGGCCCCGTGGGTGGGGAGCCTGGTTAATTTTACTTCGAGATTGCCTATGGTCCATTTTAGGTCGGTGTCTTACAGGCATGTACCATTGTACGCATTATGTTAATGCAGGAGTGTCAATATATGAACGGATACAAATGATCAAACCAAAAACTGATCATTAGATGATAGCCTATATGATGTTGCAGATCAAATAAAGCGTAACCGAGTGTTTTGGTGTGCCCAGAGAGGGTTTATGGGGCTTTCTGCTATCGGTGGGTAACCGGATGAGCGCATGGATGAGCGGGCAAAACCTTTGCTTTTTAAATATGCTGATCTCGAGGTGAAACCACTTACCTTAAAATCATACCAGAATATTCCCAGTTTTCAGTCCTCGGCTGCACAGCGAACTGCACGTACTTAAGAGTTCAGCTTTAGGATATATCCATAGAGTAAGCAAATTGAACTTGCGTTTCTACTTTCCGTAGTTGTGAAGTGGTTGCAGGCGTAAGGCGCTGTGGGATGAATTTTGGGCGATGAATCGAATGGGTCGATCTTGGGGATGAAGTCGACCGCTGAGAAATTATATCATTGGGAATCCCATTTTCACTCCGTGGAAATATGTGCGTAGCTAAGACCTTGGTTTACGATATTATAATGTGGGGAGGTTTTAACCCTCGCCCCGGGATGTGTTTGAACACGCCCCTCGCGTTTTCCGGCGGCACGAAAAAAGGCCGGCTACTTGGCACACCCTAACTTTGATTGATTCCACAATTTTCCCTACAATTTTAAGGTTAGGTCATCTCAGGTCAGGTCACCAGTGCAGTTCAAGTGACCTTACATCTAAAAATGTTTAAGGTGGTATAAGTAAGAAATGGGCGAATCTATACGATTGAAACTTATGCCACATAATGGGCCCACCGAGTGCTACAACACATGTTTATGGATTTTTTATGTCGATAACCTCAGGTCAAGTACGGCCCATGACCTCTCCGTTGGAAAAGCATGGAAAAATAGACTTTTCGTAGGACTAAGCTTACAGAACGTAGGCTGTATTTGTGTAGATAAAGCTGTGAATGCCTCCATATTCTCCAAATCGTAGTATCCTGAGCCCAGTTCCAGGTTCATGTTGCAGTTTTTGACTTGTGACCTTTGAGAGATCATCTGGGGCTGCTTAAGCAGGTTTCACACTTGGGTCAATAACTGCAGAATATGATGATAAATCTTTTATTTTGATATCATTACGTTTCTATTGCTATTGCAAGGTTATTGATGTCCCCCCAAATTTTGAGCCGATTCCGTAGTTTTTTCGTCGACAAATCACGTGATAGACCGCATCGTATTTGGCCCCACCATTGGTTACAACTTTTGCCCCCACCACCAACCTGGAAAAGTCCCTGCTCCTATGCCTAATAGAAATCTGAAGATTTCTGGCTGCTGGAAGCTTGCTGTGTGAAATTAAAGCATTTTGAATTTTTATTGGGATGACCTTCATGTAAATTATCCGAATGGGAATTAATTTAATTTGATTGCCTTTTTCCATCGCATCGAAACTGTATGTATGTGCCTAAGACTGCAGTTCACGATGTGCCTATATAGACAATAACAGAAATCAACCGATGTTCCCTTCACATGAAACTGTGCGTACTTCAGACCTCTTCTCAGGATATATTTTCATAGCGAATGGCTGAAGAGTTTATTTTCTGGTTCATATGTTTCCGGGAGTGGTTAATATTTTTTGCTGTGCTGATATGAATCTGAAATGGGCCATCGATCTGCCAGCAGCTTTGCGACCAGTTAGATATAAGTCGAGGTCCAGTTGCTCACGAAATTGTGCATAAGCACGGTTTTAGGCTTGCTTCTCAGTAAAGAAAGTTTTGGAAGACCGGTTTTCCGCAAATTGAACCCGAATTGTGAGTGCCGCGGCGCTTGCTGCCCAGGGGAGATCTTAGAAATCTAGGCCGGTGGAGGCCTGGCAAGCCCCTTCCAGGAGGGACATACCCTTAGCAGAAGTCTTAGCTACGAGCAGTTTCGTATGCAGCGAAAAATGCGCTATCGATTGGTATACCTCCACATTCAGTGTATTTTCCCAGAGATCGGCCCATTTTAAAATGCGAAGATCTTTCTACTCGCACGGGTAGAAAGATCTTCGCATTTTAAAATGGGCCGATCTCCGGGAAAATGCACTGAATGTAAAGGCATACCAATCGATAGCGCATTTTCCGCTGCATACGAAACTGCTCGTACCTAAGACTTCTGCAAAGGGTATGTCGCTCTTGGAAGGGGCTTTCTGTATTCGTCACCGATTTCTGCGCTTCTTGTAATGGTTAAAAAATACTGACATGAGGGTATGAATCTGAAATGGGCCGATGACCGGCACGTAGCTCAGAGTTGAATTGGGCATGGCGTGATAGCTGAGATCCGATTACATATGAAACCGTTGGAAGCTAAGGATTTGTTTCCGATCCTTATTGGATAAGAGCGTTTTTCCTACAAATTTAGCCAAATATCGGGCGTCGCGATGCTTGCCACCTAGCGTAGAACGGGGGAACCTATGCCACTGGAGCCCGCCCGACTCAATCACTAATGATCACGGCGTTCGGACAAGTTTCCGAAAAGTAAAACGCTGTCTTAGCAGAGGTGTCGAAGGTATGAAATCGAAAATGGTACCACTACATAGCCCAGACAATTGTCTTTCATTACTAGTCGGTTCACTTCATTGTTCGTGCACCCTGCGTGTACTACGCAGCATTCAGTAACCCCGGGTAACAGAATTGATCGTTACCTAACGATATAACGAACAGGGTCAAACAACCAGAATCGTGGACAAAACACATTGTTTACAAAATCGGTCGGTTTAGGGGTGGCAGTTGTTCATTTTACCCCACCGTTAAAGCCCGCTGGTTCGAGGGGAACCCCGGTACTTCACGGAGACGGTGGGTGAGCGCCGCCCTGACAGTGCCGGACCTGTTGATGACCTCGCGGACGACGTCAGCCGGCAGCGGCACCTGCTCCTGCCTCAGCACGCTGAGGATGTGGTAGCCGGCCACGTCGCCCGTCCGGTAGGGGTCGTGGTGCATCAGACCGTCCTCGATTCGCGACATACACCGGGCTGCCGAACAGGCGGGGTCAGGGCGCCAAGCCGACGCCCGGCATTCACACACGCACTGCGAGGTCCGGAGTAGTTTGTCCTAAACTTCCTGCGGCGCAAACATCCAACAAGAATCCCGACGAGACTAACAAATTCCAAGCCTCATAGAATCGGTTTAAACTCAAAATTCTAGTTGAGATCTAGAGGGTTTCGCAGCAACGCGAGGATCTCAAGCTCCCGAGTCCCAAGCTCCAGATAGAATGTATTTGATTCTTAAGAGTTCTGATGTTCAAAGGCAAAACACGTATCTCCAAACCGTATAAGCAAAAGAAAGGTACCATTTCTTGCATTTGCACTACAGAGCTGTTAACTCTTTGCAAAACAACTGATATTGACAACTCAACACCACGCAATATTATCTGTGTTTCGAGGGGCAGTATTTGTTGCATTTCAAACGGCATTATTTTCAGCGTTTCGAGGATTTTTCGAAATAGAACCATTAGTCCTGTTTTCGGTAGGAGTGGGATGCTGGTGACAAACGCACGAGTGCCTGGTTATGACTGGGTCGGTGTTGGCACTACCGGCAGGAGCTGGGCCCCCACACCCCAGTCAGCTGACCTCCGAGTTTGTGTTGCTTCATCAGCTTCTGCATGTACCCCACCAGCTGGTCCACGGTGGCGTACTCGCTCTGCGGGCCGTCGGCCGAGAAGTGGCGGCCCAGCGTCACCAGCTCGTGGTCCACCAGCACGTTTCCTGTCGCACAGAACGGTTCCCAGCACGTGCCTCGGTCGTACACAGGGGTCACCACAAAGAGCCATTGTCGCACATATCCGTCACCAGAGCGTCTTCTGGCTAACACAGGCGGCATGAGGATCCCCGGAACGCACCTGTTGACAGTAACTAGTTAACGTATCCTGCTACCACGGAGTGACACACACGCACTGTGGCACAGCCTTGCATTGCTGCTCACCTGCGTATTTCTTGAGTATGTCCACCATCTGGGAGTAGGGGCAGACGTGGTCCTGCAGACGCAGTCCCTCGTGGAAGTCCTTGTACATCTGGCGCTGCTCGTCGCGGCCGATGCAGCCTCTCAGCTTCTGGATGATGGCGCCCACGTTCGACTCCGGGAACTGGCGAAACAGAGAGACTAGGTCAGTCCGAGACGGCGGGGGACGCTGCTCTGGGAGCGGGCAGCCACAGACTGCACTGCACTGCACGCCATGGACACCGGAAACTGATGGCACGGCCTAGGTACTTGGATGATTACGGGGCATGCCGCCACAGACAGGTGAGGGTTAACAATCCTCACCTCGCAGAAACGCCACGCTCATCCATCTGGATACGGGCATAACTATCGCTCATGTCCTCGGGTATTCAGCCGTCTAGTCTAGATGGGTTGAGAGCTCCAAGTCTGACCCTCAATATAATCATCCTTACTGGGGTGTACTGAAGCCGCAATGATGGTGTTTAGGGATGGGGCTGTCAAATGGAATGTTCACTGGCATTGGACTGTTCAACTCGATATGATTGGAACTATTATACTTACCATACATACAAACGTGTCGCCGGCATGACCACACACTGACAAGCGCCACCCCTGCCCCTGCCAGCTGCCCGAGCCCTAGCTGCCGCCACCACCGTCCTGGCCGTGCGCTGACCTGTCCGGGCCGCTTGTTCTTGTAGCGCAGCGTGTACTCGTCGGCGGCCATCAGGCGGAACACGTGTTTGTGGATGGTGACCTCGGCGCCGACGTACAGGTCCTCGGCGGTGTAGATGTCGGGCAGGATGGGACACTTCTGCCGGTGCTGCGGGTCCCGCTCCACCGGCGCCCGCTCCAGGTACCCGCCGCCCGATATACCTGTCAGGTCAGGTCAGGTCACACCGCCGCCCGATATACCTGCCAGGTCAGGTCAGGTCACACCCGCCGCCCGATATACCTGCCAGGTCAGGTCAGGTCACACCCGCCGCCCGATATACCTGCCAGGTCAGGTCAGGTCACACCCGCCGCCCGATATACCTGCCAGGTCAGGTCACACCCGCCGCCCGATATACCTGCCAGGTCAGGTCAGGTCACACCCGCCGCCCGATATACCTGCCAGGTCAGGTCAGGTCACACCCGCCGCCCGATATACCTGCCAGGTCAGGTCAGGTCACACCCGCCGCCCGATATACCTGCCAGGTCAGGTCAGGTCACACCCGCCGCCCGATATACCTTACAGGTCAGGTCATACCCGCCGCCCGATATACCTGCCAGGTCAGGTCAGGTCACACCCGCCGCCCGATATACCCGTCAGGTCAGGTCATACCGCCCGATATACCTGCCAGGTCAGGTCAGGTCACACCCGCCGCCCGATATACCTGCCAGGTCAGGTCAGGTCATACCCGCCGCCCGATATACCTGCCAGGTCAGGTCAGGTCATACCCGCCGCCCGATATGCCTGCCAGGTCAGGTCAGGTCATACCCGCCGCCCGATATACCTGCCAGGTCAGGTCAGGTCACACCCGCCGCCCGATATACCTGCCAGGTCAGGTCAGGTCACACCCGCCGCCCGATATACCTGCCAGGTCAGGTCAGGTCATACCCGCCGCCCGATATACCTGCCAGGTCAGGTCAGGTCATACCCGCCGCCCGATATACCTGTCAGGTCAGGTCAGGTCATACCCGCCGCCCGATATACCTGCCAGGTCAGGTCAGGTCATACCCGCCGCCCGATATACCTGCCAGGTCAGGTCAGGTCATACCCGCCGCCCGATATACCTGCCAGGTCAGGTCATACCCGCCGCCCGATATACCTGCCAGGTCAGGTCAGGTCATACCCGCCGCCCGATATACCTGCCAGGTCAGGTCAGGTCATACCCGCCGCCCGATATACCTGCCAGGTCAGGTCATAACCGCCGCCCGATATACCTGCCAGGTCAGGTCATAACCGCCGCCCGATATACCTGCCAGGTCAGGTCAGGTCATACCCGCCGCCCGATATACCTGCCAGGTCAGGTCAGGTCATACCCGCCGCCCGATATACCTGCCAGGTCAGGTCAGGTCATACCCGCCACCCGATATACCTGCCAGGTCAGGTCAGGTCATACCCGCCGCCCGATATACCTGCCAAGTCAGGTCAGGTCATACCCGCCGCCCGATATACCTGCCAGGTCAGGTCATAACCGCCGCCGTCTCAACGGGTGTTTGGTGTGTTTTACCTTTATCTGTTTATTTTTACTGGTCCCTGTTTTCACCTTAATGTAAAAACGTAAACGATATTGAAATTTCTCTGCTCAGGTAGGACTCGGTCCCAGTCAGAGGGAGATAATGCTAGCGAACTGAAGCGTTGCTTCATGCCGGATGAGTCAAAATTAGACTCCGGCGACGATTGATTCCCTCGCGTGATTCGGTGGCGTACTGATGAGCATGTGGAGAGGACTAACTGCCCATCTCCACCCTCTTCTCCCGCGCACGGCCCGTCACAGGCCGCCCGCCAGCACTGACCGCTGTTGGCGATGGGGACCTCGTAGATGGAGAGCGTGTCGTCGCTGAGGAAGAAGCTGATGATGAAGCGCCTGCTGGCGTCGATCTTGCTGTCGGTGACCATCTGCGCCGCGAACCGCAGGATGTTGCCGTCCAGACCGTTCCTGTGGAGCAGGCGATAGGGTGAAGCTGCGGCAGGGCGTCTGTTCTCGAGTCAGAGGTCACGCGTTCAAATCCCAACCGGTGCTCGGGTTGGCTGTGCTTTGATCGGTAAGATCCGACCAGCAGGGTGAGAGCTGGCCGAGCCGTATGGCCTCAACTGTTGAAGTGTCGTTCAACAGTTCAGCAGTGATGGTTAACACATTATCTGTATCTATATCAGCATGGCAACTTGCTGTTGATGTCTTCCCTTAAAATTGCCTGTTTAAAGCTAATTCAACTAAATCCCTGCAGTGCTTGGGCGGAAGAGTGCAGCGGTGATGCGACACAATTCTTGCCTTAGAAGCTCCAAGTTAGACGTACTGGCAAATCATCAGTGAAATCGCCTCGTAATGCGGCGCCGCAGCAAGATACACGCACAGCTTCGTGTTTCCCAGGTTTAAATAAGGGAGCGAAAGCAACATACAAATTCTGTGTGAACTATATGCCGAAGCGCCATGGAATAAAATAGAATGAAGAGAACAGGAAAGGGACTGCCCATTTATAGAAACACACTCGTCGATTGTTTGTGGAGGCGCTTTTTCACGTGGCAAAGACAGAAAAGGTAAATTTCTTTAATGCATAGCCCGTAACTTATGGATAGCGCGCAGAAGCGCTCAAGCGAGCAAATGCAACACTCCAGCTGTCATTGCTACTGGTACCGGTTTCAAACCAAAATGTTTCTATCGTCCGCATAAAAATCATGATTACGTATAAATTGATATGTTATAGCCCTCGAGAACCTTAACTTTATCAATAAAACTGTCTTTGGAAATCTTCGTAGGTAACTGTAGGAGTAATACCCTCCTGGAAAAATGCCAAATTTGTAGTGTTTTAGAAAAAAGGCCACATTTACCTTAAAAAATTGCCATTTTTGCTTCGTTTTCGTGTTCGTACAGTGGATTACAAACTGAGCTAGCTGTAGAAACTCGATTTTATGGACTCAGTGCCGAGTCTTTGGCTAGCTCGAACTCATAACTTAAAATGAAACCATAATTAAAAAATCTAAGTTTTAGTCATTTTGAAAATGCCAAAAGGAGTGGAACAAACATCAGCGTGTGGTTCTCACCCATGCATGTTTAAAGTTACTAGCATCAATTCCACGGAATGGACCAATCACTGTTAGGTTACAGTTCCCCTTTGTTCCGCACTATTCTAAGACGGCAGGGTTGTAATGGAAACTTACCCATCCGCCGGTTCTTAATGTGTCCTAGCTGACACCTCACCTGTCGTTCATCATGAACTTGTTGAAGTCCTTTTTGGGCGCCTGCGGTATGAGGTTGAAGACGGAGGTGAGGGTGTCCTCCTCGCTGCCGAAGCCCAGGTAGGGCGGCACCTCGCGCGGAGGGTCCGGCTGCTTGGGAGGACGGTACGGACCCCCAGTGCCCACGTCTGCCAGGACGGCCACAACATAATGGTGCATAACGCAGTACAATTCTGGATGCGCCTAAAACCCAATACACCAGTAAAATTCATGGCTGTGTTGTTTTGGACCTGCCCTTTAATAATCATTTTTGGTGGTTAAAGACTCGCCAACTGCCAAGCTTATACGGCGCCGCCAACTCTCACCCTGTTGCGAGGGTGTTTGGGGGAGCAGATAAACTTATCCAGAAGCTCTGCCGAGACTTGAACCCGGAACATGTGGCTCAGAAGACATAGAATCTGCCCCTTGGACTGCAGTCTATCTTGTGTTCAAAGACAGTTATCATGAAGCCCGCAAGAGAACTTTAGGAAGAGTGTAACACCAATGAAATCGTTTTGGGATTACCTCTTCGTTGTACCTCGTTTTCCATGATAACCAGCTGGTTTGACCGCGATTAGGTAGTGAGGGATTCCAGTGGTTGCTAACGTGACGTTGCGCAAAAACTGTGAGCAGGTTCCAAGTACTGACAATCCTCTCTCTCTGCCCTTCATCTTCAATCCGACACGCATCTCTCTGTCCTCTAGCACCGCACCTGTTGTGTGGCTCACCTTTCTGGTATTTGATCTTGTAGTACTCGCGCGTGAAGGGGTCGCAGTCGGTGAGCACCATTTCGCGGCCCCAGACGTTGACGTGCGCGCCAATGCACAGCTCGGAGTCGTGGTAGAAGTCGGACGGGTGGAAGTTGTTGTTGGTGTTGTCGTAGATGAAGAGGCTGCCCATGCCCTTGCCGTAGATGTCTCCGAATGTGTTGAGCACGGTGCGGGGACACTCCTTGCCCGGACGTGGCAGGGCCATCAGTTTCTGCCGAGCGCACACCGGGGCAACGTCAGCGGAAACTGGCCACAAACCCGCCCGCTGGGCCATAAACAATGTGGATGTGCGGAATATAACGTGCACCCATAATTTGCATTTTCCAGGGCGGTAGTATCCGCTACTACTGTAGCACCCACTACTACTATACTAATGCACTATGACGGCCCTAAACCCACGAAACCGACCAGCACTCTTGGCCTCTCCCTGCGTGCGTGCCCCTGCCCGGACCGGTCTCCGCCGCCCCCTCACCTTGGGCAGTTTGCCGCGCCGCACCAGGCTGGGCGCCTTGTAGCGGCCGGCGTTGGGCTGCACTATCTCCTTGACCTCGACCGTGTCGTCGGAGAGATAGTAGAGCAGGATGATGTCGCGCAGGTCGCCGTGCGGTGTCTTGGAGTCGTCCCAGTAGCCCCAGAAGCGGAGCACCTTGGTGTCGTAGTGCAGGAACTGACCCAGCGTGTCCACCTTCTTGTAGGGCTTCAGAGGACGCATTGACCGCTCGTGCTGTCGGTGGTGTACGGTGAGGCTCTTTTGGTGGAGATCGCTGCCTACAGAAGAGGACAAGCTCACTTTGAGTTTGCGTTACAGTCCCACAGTTCAGGTGCGCAGCCCTCCCCCGCAAGTGATGGAAATACAGCCACACCCGGATACATTCTTTGAAAGCAATCCAGCCCACACTTACTCCTCGTGTTACGAGACAAGATGTCATACTTTTAAAAGTACACCCGGTTGTCATGACGAAATGTCAGCTCAGAGAAGCCACTTAGACATGAACCGCACCCCATCGCCTACCCATCCGAGAAGGCGGACGACTCACATCGTTCCTGGTCTCCATGTAGGGGTCGCTGGGCACGCAGGTGTCCGGGTTGACGCGCACCCCCAGCTTGGAGAGGAAGTTGCGTGTGAACTGGTCGCAGGAGATGACGTGGTAGGTGGTGCCGTAGATGAGCAGGTCGCGGCTGACGTTCAGGTGCTCGATGGTGTAGAACTCGAAGTCGTCCGGCTCCGGCAGAGGCACGCGATGCCGGTGCAGCAGGGTGCCTGGGGGGTTGAGGGAACGTAGCTAGCAAATGCAATGAATAGGCGCGGCAGTGCGTTGTAAGGTACGAAAGAGGCAAGGTGCAGCAGTGTTTGTAGGAGTGAGGAAGAGGGCAGCCACTAAATAGTGGTAGCACGACCGTGAGCTTGTGTGTGTGGTGGAGGAGCCATCAGAACACGGCGATAGGGGGAGCATTGAGCTTGTGGGGGTGAAGGAAGAGCCGTCAGAACACGGGGATAGGTGTAGCAGTAAGTTTACAGGAGGTGAGGGAGGGGCCGTCAGAACACTGGAGCGATAGATGTAGCACTGCGTCTGCGGTGGGTGAGGGATAGGCTGTCAGAACACGCAGGGATGGGTGTAGCAGAACGTGAAGGCCTGAGGGTGAGCGACCACAAAATGGAACGGCCGGCGATAGAACTACACTGCATAAACACGCATCGGGGGTACTGGGTATTGTGCAGCGTGGACACTCAGTAAATCAATGGCAACTCTAATTAGGCATGAATTAGAAAAATATGACATACTTGTACACACTATATCGTGCAACGTTGTCTTCAGTGGTTAATTTCCACCACATTCTATTAACGTGCTGCAATACTTATTACCGTGGTCAAGGAATCACAGAATGCTGTCAATTACTGGAGTCAACAGACACCCTCAACTTGTCCGACCTAAGGCGCACACCAGCCACCCAAACAGTCTCACATGCAAACCAGCCATCCTATAACCGACGCCGTTCCGTCGACAGCCCTGCGCTCACCCTGCGGCATCTGGCTGTTCTTCCACTTGGACTCGATGATCTCGATGGTGTCATCCTCCAGGTAGAAGTGGATCTTCACTGTGCGGACGCGACTGCGCTCTATCTGGGAGTTCTCCACCCGGTCCAGGAAGTAGCCTCGGAACCGCAGCACCTGAACACGCGCGGCGGCCAATTCACGACAGAGACACATCGGCTACCTGACCTCACTCTAATGCTGCCACACGTTCTCTAGTAGTTTTTTTCTACACAATCTTGCCGTTCTGCGACCGAAAACAGTCTTGGTCAGATCCGCTGCTGAAAGAGCAGAACAACGCAAGAAGCCGTGGTGTTCAATTTTGCCACACCGTTCACCAGAAATGTGAACTAGATACGGCTTTGCGGAGCTGCAAGTAGTTTTAGGGAACAGTCACAGACATTGCCGTGAAGGTAATACGATCCGACATATACCTGAAGCCTGATTATGAATAGGTACAATCAAGGGCGTTGCCATTATATGACCTTGGGACCGCCAACCCCAGCCCCCGCTCCTGGGGAGCACGTGATCGCGTCCCCTTTTGACTGAAAATATATTTCTAGGAAGGGGTTTGCCCTGACATCGGTAAAAAGTCAACTTTAAACACGAGAAGTGTCTCCTTTTGCTATTTCAACACCAATACCTTTTCTCGACGACACCCGTTCACCACGACGGACGTATTGTCCTATCCAATCTGGCCGAGTGTCCCTAGAGCACGCGCCTGGGTTTCCATCTCTGCGTCTGTACGTACACCTGGATCCGAGGCGTGAAGTGTACCCTGGTCTGACCTGTTTGTCGAAGGCGACCCAGGCGGGCAGCCCGGGCCCGGCTGTCCGCGGGTAGAAGCTGTGCCTCGGGATCCGTTTCGTCCAGCCCGGGCGGGGAGGTCGCGACTGGCGATCTCCTGCGCACAACCCACACGTGCATCTGTAACTACACGTGCGCGATATAGCCTCGACGCTGGAGCGCCTTAAAACCATGAAACACACACAAAAACTGCGTCTATAACACCGCCCTCGCTCTTCACTACCACCACCCAAAAAATGAACGCCTCGAACAAGCTTTCCACGAAACAGCACAAGCGACGGTCCAATCGTCCAGAAGTGTACGCCACGAGCACCTATCTTTGATGGTGAACCAAGAGTAAGTGATTGATGGTCCTTGTGAAGAGTATCAGCTCCATGCTCTGAGCAAATCTGAGGCGAAGCATTCAGAAAACCCACTCCGGCCGAGTAAAGGAATTCCTATCCATGCAGGTATTCCCAGGCGCAGTTATAGGAAGTCTATTTTTACCTAAGGATTTAGGTTGTAGCTTAGTGCCTCTTCACCTTGATTTGCCATGACATCTTCTAATTTAATCGTCCCAATCATAATCCAGCATTCACAAAAAACAACTAAACAAAAACGAAAAATATCAATTAGAACTAGCCTGGGAACAAGGTAGTCTCAAGAGCCTACTAAGCTAGTAGTGTCATCGTTATTCATGAGTGCTTTCATCAAAGGGACGTATTGACCAGTACCTTAAGTGATTTTCGACTTACTAGCAGAGCCTAACGGGACTTTTTCTCCGATGTTACAGATAAGTCACTGTTTCAGTGGGGGACCATATTGGGGTATGCCTAAGTGCCTGTGAAAAGGGCAGAGGGGCTGTAGAAAACACGGTATAATTGTAGAAGATGGTGACGGTATGACCTCTATTACCTGATCGATATAGAATCTCTGGTCCAACTTCCAGTCGAAGCGGTGAGGGAGGTGGTACCCCGGCTTCAGAGAGTGAAGCTTCTGTAAAAGCCAACATTGGGACTGTCAGTCAATTGACGCAGCGCGAGATAAATGCCCAAATTCTTACGATCAACAGTCACAGTCGGCAGGGAGACAAGCACGAGGCCATGCAAATACATCGAGAGTTACTTCTGTCTTCACAAGCTATGTACAAAACCAAGGATTCAGAACCTTGTCATTAATACTTATATATAAGGATACAGTGCAGTTGCATCACAGTACAGAAGAATTCAATGACACATTCTTTAAGTTCTGTGGAGCTCAGATATGTGAGTACTGCAACCTAATGCCGCACATAGACCATCGGTACTTACCTTTCCTATTTCGGAATACCCGGGCAGGAATGGCAGATTTGACATCGTGATCTGCCAAAAAAATTGGTAACGTAAGTTCTGGTTCATATTGTGCCTGTCCATCCTGTTTTTGTAGACATACTAGCCGATATCAAAGGACACAGCAACGCTCGCTTCCACAGCGTAACTAAGTTTGGTCATTCTAGTTTACCATGAGCTAACTGAGCATAGTAGCATAAAACATAGAAATAGGTATGAATTTACTGGATTTTGTGTTTACATTAATATTTATCTGTACTTGATATATCTCCTGGCAGTATTTCGATAGGGCTATCTATTAATTGTCACTATAACTCGTCAGGTGGTCAACAATTGGTTTTGTTGTTGAACACCCTCCCCATCTCCCTTCCTTGGCTACCTTCGGGCCGGGCCCCCGTTCCTCTCCACTCAGCAGAAACCCATCTCGACGCTCTCTACTTCAGAGAATTCGGTCACCGGTTAGCCTGTGCCGACTCCGCCGTCTTGCCTATACCGAAAAAGTAGCCTTGGATAGCAGAGCAGATGGAGAGCAAAGAATTTCAAAGAAGAGTCAAATAATGTCTAAAAATGAGACACTCAATACACTTCCTAGTGCATACTTTAGGACATTATCATATTCTTTGGGAAATTTCCGCTGAATTTCTCGCAATTCAATAGTACGCGTCTCCATCAATCAGCGACCGCCATTCGCCGGTACTTGCATGCCCGCGAGGCAGAGGTAAGAAAGGTCACGACAGAGGCCGCTAACGCAGAACTAAAGCGCCGGTGGGGAGGGGTCGCGGGGCGGATTGCAAAACCTGTTTGTGTGATGGCGAGGACATTCGTAGTGGCTTATAGGTGTCTGCTGTTGGACGGAGTGAGGGCGGGTGTGACACACATTATAAACATTGGGTGGATATATGGGTGGAGGGTTTGTACCGTGTTTGGTGCTAAAAGTACTGGAAAATCACGAGTCCATTATATGGGCTCGGAATGTTTATGAATATACTTAGCCGGCCAAGTTTCTCGCGCTAATTTCGAGCCTCAAGTGTTTTTGGTTTACATCAGGTTACATGTTGGAGATTTTCAATCTTTCAAATTTTCGGTAGAAAATTAGCTTGTATTCTTGCTTTCAATTTTGTGGAACAGGTGACCTTTGATATTCATTATTATTAGTTATCAGGAGTCGCGTTCTTGTGATTTCATCGTTATTTTCGGCTCACGTTCAGTGGCGGATCTAGCCGGTAGGTTTGAGGAGGAGGGGCAAACCAAAGTCGAAAAGAAGAAAAAACATCACGCAGTGAAATATTTTGCTTCGATTCAACTAGACGGTATGTTTTTGCGGTTGAAACGTAGCTAATGGTCTCATGACAGGTTTTTGTTGAAACGGTAGCTGAATAGTCTTGCACGGTGATGAATCATTGCTCAAACGTCAATGAGCGGTGCTATGACGAAGAGAACGGCTATAAACGTTATCGAATCACTATCAAAACGTTATCAAATCACTATCAAATCAAACGACACCGGACCTTGCGTAGTCAAAATTTAAACATACAAAACAAAATTCGTGATAAAACCTTACGGCATGGCTAGCTTGCTAACAGAACATTATTGGAGCGTGATAATCCAAACCATAGGTTGTCTGTGTAGCAATCAACTGGTTGAGTGATAGGTGTACTTGTACAGCTAAGAACAACTCAAATCGGAAGTGGGAACGGATGTGTGGAATGGGGTGGTATAAATGGTGCCTTCACTATTAGAGGACATGTTCCGCCGCCTATGTATACGTGTTTGCTCTATATTCTGCCTCCAGAACCCGGCTCAGAAAAAAGGAGAAAGCATTCAGTGTATTGGAAGAAAGACCACACAAAGGTACGCTCATCTTCTTTTGGGCCCCTTGGGGGGGATGCCTTTCACCTTCACCATATTTCGATGGGTTTGTTGCAGTGCTTATTAAACAGCTGTGCTCATTAAACATACATTTCCCCAAAAGCCAGCTTAAAGTACAGCTTTCCGGTGTCCGAATCTACCCCTCTTTTTTGTCCGAACCATCCCCATGTCAAAATTTTTGGGGTGGGATACTCCAACCAGGGTTGGATCGGCATTGATGGGATGGGGGGCAATGGAGCCCAAAATCGTGACAAACATGATTATTTTGAGGAAAATTAGTAAAATCGGGGGTTTGAGGGGTTCAAATATTGTTTTCCTCCCCTGGATCCTCCCCTGGCTTCAGCCACGGGACATTGAATATGCCGGCAAAATAAGATACCCCCTATGTTTCAGACCATAACCGCGGCGTCACATGAAAGACTTGGGCTTAAAACATCAGTCCCAGGTTTTTTTGAGATGTGCATCAGCTTGCCGTGAAAAACTGCATGCGAAATCACTGACTTATATACTAATCTAAACATATAACTCGACTTTTCAAGAAGTTCCCAACAACGGTGCTACCGCTGAGTGGCAAGACATTCGTGAGCCAGTAGCATCGTCGTTTTGAGTGCGGACGTAAATGATGGATAGTGCACTAATAACATACATTACCCTTATACACTCCGTGTTCAATGCCCTTGAGCTCGCAGTGAGAAACAGCTCTGACTGCATAGGCAGATCCGGGGGGGGGCGGCAGTCAAAGAGGACACTTTTTCCCACCTGCGATCGAACATCCAGCACACTTTGAGAGGTTGATGGCACCCCCTGAAATGTTGTTTCCCACCACCCCTCCTCTGAAATGCAAGTATTGCCTACCCTGGGGCAGATCCAGGACTTAATCTGTGGGGAGGGGGACTAAGGCGCTCGAGCCTACCCCACCATCACCCCGAACAGCCTCCGGCTCTGCAGTTACTATACGCTGATCTAGGGTCCAAAAGGGAATGTGGTACCTTGGTCAAATCCAGGAATTTAGTGTAATTATGGGTATTTTTTGGCCGAAAATCATGAAAACGTCCATGACTTCTCTGAAAAATGTACAATGAGCTCAATATTTCGATTTTTAAAATGCTCCTCTGGGGTGAAAAATAAACCTCTGCCTGTGGATGACGCCATGATCTGGCAACTACTACCATATTCAATAGGCTTCAAGGGCATCAATTGGCTGATTTCTCACCGTGACGTCAGCGCTGTCGTCACACCAACAGCTGACAACTGTGGCCGCCTGGCTGGGGTACATTTGGGGTAGATTTTAGGTAGGTTTGTAGCTTTTCTCCACGGAAATTCTGTGTTTCAAGACAAATGATATATTGAGCACCGGGTTTTCCGGCATGCTTTACAACTTGGCTATCTCAGTTAAAATCACGTTATAAAGGTGCCACATTCTCCTTAAAGGGGAGGTTCGGAAGAGGGGCACCATCTAAACCAGGGGGGCGCCAAAACCTATCATAGGAGCGTCGAATCATAGGTATCGTGGAGACCGTCTATACTCGACATCCTGGAGGCGGGGGGAGGCGAAAATTTAAGGAGCGCCATCGACTTTTCAGGGGCGGGGGGCGAGGTTCGATAGGGGTGTCAGTGCCCCTTTGCCACTACTCTTGGATCCGCCCATGTTATCGGAGCTCTGACATCTCGGGGCTGAATTTAAGCCTCCCTAGCCCTCCCCCCACCCCCCACTGCATCCACCACTGTGCCCCTTCCGACAATGTGTCCCCTCTCTTTTCCGATCGGTAATCATGTATCTGCCTATGTCTGGCTTAAACCCTTGGCTTGTCAAAAAGATCC
The DNA here is from genome assembly GCA_034440635.1 of Lepas anatifera. Taxonomy (NCBI): domain Eukaryota; kingdom Metazoa; phylum Arthropoda; class Thecostraca; family Lepadidae; genus Lepas; species Lepas anatifera. The sequence continues at coordinate 23,672 of JAOTON010000895.1, forward strand.
GTTGAGAGGCGGTTCACTGCAAAGACGCCGGATTCCAAGATTCCACCGTTTCTTCTGAAAATTGTGGGCAGACTGATGAAACTCGTTTCGTTCAGCCGTAATTCACGGCCTCAGTAAAACACACAGACATCGCTTAACAAGACACCGCCCGTAAAATTTTGTCATAATTAAGGGTCAATAAACGGACCTTATACACGCAGGCCGATGGCATACCGTCTCTTTTGCCACTCAGATCAGCTGACGTTAGTGGTTCAATTGGGCACGGCCACGGCCGGCGTCCCAGCGGACGAGCGGGGACTGGCTGTCTGGGTACACTCAGCGCCCTTTAACTACGGTACACTGGCGAATCCAAGACAGTGTCCCAAAACCTGGGGTGCTGGGTGCAGAGCGACACCCAGTCAAGCAGAATTTTCAACTCACTTTTATACTTTTTTTTGCTGAATTCTCCACTCACTTCTCAATTATGGTTCTAGTTACCAAAGATACAATTCACAAAGTTAACAATACTCAACAATACTTACTACAAGGGCCAGTTCCATTACCTCCTCTACTAACGTCCACTGGAAAGAGAGCAGCAGAATCGAATAGAAGATCGCCAAATTAACTCGGCTCTTATGCGCTTCTTTCGCTTTTCTGTAAGCAAATCTGGCAACTTCTATTTTTCTGGCCAGTTACACCTGGCATCCTTATCTCCACCGATTTCAGTGGAACAACAGAATCGAAGTTCTGGCGCGGGAAAGACGCTCAGTGCCCCCGCCCCTCCGGAGAAAGTTCCAATGGGTGAACACCGCCACTAAATTCCACCACTCACAAAATTGGTGAGTGGAAAATTAGACACCCTAGCCTTGTGTTGCCAAAAAAATGAGCTGACCACATTGAGAGATACATTTCTGGAAAGCAGTTTATCTGTGCACATGATTTCTAGGCTTACGTCCTTGAAAAGTTATTTTTGTGTTTCTGGTACCGATAATAGTGAAAAACTATTTTTGGTCATCTTGTTAAAATCAATTATCTTGAAATTTGTATGCTCAGCAGCATATATTTTTGACAATGTATCGTAGAAAATTGGTCATTTATTGCGAAGAAAATCATTGTTATCCGTATCAGCCCTTCATTGCTGCGTCCACGCCGTGTGACACCCAAATCCACTCACGACACCCTACGACACCCTAGGCATAAATACGCTGATATTTAAGTTGAACTGAAAGTGTCCGGTATTTGAATACATTGAAACTCTACATTCCCATTAAATGAATTTTTGGCCACAAGAATGCACCCAGTTACCCTTCAAACATCGGCACTTTTTTGTATGGCTGGTCTACGGCGTGGACTTACCAAAACGCCGTCTTTACATCTAGTAAATAAAAGCGGCATCTTTAGGCTTTTTGAAAGACAGGTTGCATATTCGTTATTGACAAAACATTGTTAGTCTTCCCCTTTGTGTGCTTTTAGTTGTAGAATTTTCTAGCCTATAAGGATTCAGAAAATTATTCTAGAACAATTTTCAAAAAACAGATTATGTAGCTCAGGCGACCGGCAAGCACAAGCGATCAGAAATTTAAAGTAGTAGTCGCTCTGACGCTGCCGCGACCCGCCGCGCCTGGCTGATTGTAGACGAAAGGAAGAAATAACAGAAAGACAGGAGGCTGCTGTAGATTCGATGCAGCACATTCATATGAAGGAAAGTGAGAATATAGCCCTGCTCCAGCTGTCAGCACAGTTTTGTCAGCAGGACCTCTAACCTCTCCTCCAGAAAAGTAACATCAGCGCCATAATCGCCTCTTGTTTGTGCTAAGCAAAGGGAACTTATTAAACCTTTATATCATTAGAAAATATTAGGCTGCACTTCGTGCACTTACGGTTCTTCATCAGCACAAACAGCAGGCCGTCAGCCCGTAAAACCTCTAGAACTAGTTCCCGGGGAGAGGCTACAGTCCTGTGACGTAGGCGCAACGCGGCCCGCTGATTGGTGTTGACGAAACTGTGTTGACAGCTGGAACAGAGCTTATATGTGAAGAGGAGCAGGGTAATTGACAGGTAAAGAAAAGAAACTTTTAGTAAGTGTCTGGAAGAGTTTATTGTCATGATAGAAAGTTTGTAGTTTCGTCTAGGTTGGTTAAGTGTAAGCCAAGGCTCTACTGGGCCCTAGCATAGGTGTATGCGAGGTGCAGTGATTGAGGTCAGAAGTGGCCTCCAAAATTCCGATAATTATCGGTATAGGAGGGGCGTAGTCCCGGACAGAAAAACTGTACAGTGTATGCTTTGATAATACATTTAGGCAAATCTCTTCTTTATTTTTCACCACCTGCCGGTCTCGGAGGCCTCCTCTGCAGAGTTTGTCTAAGGGGCCCCGATATCTCGTCTCAGAGGCTTTTAGAGCTGGTCATGTGGGAGAGGAGAGGAAGGGCACAAGAGTTGGTCTTTATCCCACAAATGTTAGTCTTGGTGGCTCCTAGAGTTCTTTCCCCCGAAGGTCGGTCTCAGAGGCCCCCAAAAAAGTTTTTTTTGTGGCAACTCACCAATGCCTTAAACAATAATTGGAGACTGTATCAGGGTGTTTCAGTTGGTAAAGATTTACCCGCTTAACCCAAATTTTTCACATGGTAATGGTCAAACAATGCTGCTTGGGGACGAATTAAAAATATCAACTTAGAGAAAATTAAACAAAATATCCATCCCTTAGTTTAAACAAGGGATCTGAGAGTTTACCACCTGAGTACCAAAATTGGAAAGTTTTTACTCCACCATACATTTTGAAGGAAGTTTTCCACTCACTCGCCATATATTCTGAGCTGAATTTTCCACTCGACACCCAAGCGCTAAACCTTTTTGGATCAGTGATCCAAGAGGGGTCAAAGGGACCTTGGCCTCCACCAAAGCCTAAAACTGTATCTTAATGTGTCCCAAATGGACCAAATTTTGGCCACTTTTCTTAAAAAATACTGCATTTTCGCGTTTTTTCTCGATTTAACCCCCTCTCAAAACGTTGGTTTGGCCCCTCCAAAAGCTGGTCCTGGATCAGCCAATGTCTAGGTATTATTGGTGTTGGTGTGCGAAATGGTAAAAACTGTAAATTGCGTATCACCTGAGCTTGAAATCCACCCTGGAAGATATTTCGTGATAACTCGTCGCTACCATGGTACACATTTTTCAGTCAAAAGCTGTCTGAAATATCTCCCATGATTTTAGAGAAAATTGCGTTGCCCGAACCACCCTGCCGTCCGAAACAAACCCACCTTACCATTGGCGGATCCAGGAGAAACTTTTGGAGGGGTCCAAACCCAAGATACCTATAAGGCCAAACCCACGTTTTGAGAGGGGGAACAAATCGTGAAAAATCGCAAAAACACTATTTTTAAAGATAAACGGCCAAAATTTGTTCCTGGGGGGGGAAGAAACTATTTTAGGCTTTGGAGAGGGTCACGGCCACTTTGCCCCCCTTGGATCCGCCAGTGCACCATACCCTATAGATTTTGCATGCCTGCCTAGGTGCGCGGCAGGGGCGCAGTCAGAGCTTTCGTATGGGGGGGCACACCAACTTTGAGGGGCACCCCGGGGAAAAAGGGCACTTTTTAACGTAACCTAAAAACTTACTATATCTTTGTTTATATAATTTTTTGGGCATCTTTGGTTCCATAAAAATGCAAAGAAATCATTGACGGAGAAGGAAAACTCGATTAAAACCAAAAAAAGGAACAAAATACCACCAAAATGCCATAGAAGTAGCCGAAACACTACTTTTTTGGATAGATTTAAGGGCAGCTAACTCATGCAAGTACTTAACATCAGAGAAATCAGCGGAGCATGTGATATCTGTTACAATGTGCAGGTTAAGGCATATTGGAGTCGAACATTTTTTTGTTATGCCCACTGGTTTTGTCGTGACGAGTGAGCCCTAGCTGAATGCGGATTAAGTTCCTTGCCTCCCACAATCGCCGTGGGACGAGGAGTAGCATAGTGTCTTTGGAAGAACACATTTTTGCTGCCGGAAAAATTTGGGAGATACCTTTTGAACGCGTTTATTAAGTTCCATATTCGCAAGGTTCGGTCCCAGTTAAGAGTAAATAAAAGGTGAACAGGCCGGTGGTTTGGATGGGGATGGTGTGATAGGACTGAAAATTGTGAAAACTATTTCTTCATCTAAATTAATTAGTAGAAATCCTGGTTTAGGGGACTGTGCTCTGAGCTCAGGGCCACATGCCTTTTATCATCCCTTCCCAGAATCCATAAGTACAATAAGCAATTTATATAACCAGGGGTGCCTAGGTATCACAAGCCATTTTAGAGATTCCTCATTCCCCGTTAGCTCCGTTTTACAAGGGGAGTTTCCATTGTGTTCTTATTCCCCATCTATTCAAGACCAGCTCTGGGGCCCCCAAGTGTGGATCAGAGGTCTCCAGAGCAACTTCCCCCATCCCCCCAGTTGTGCCTCCAGGGAATAGACTAGCTCAGTGACCCCGCCCCAAGATGATGGGAGTTGGCCTTGTGTTCTTATTATCTATCTATTCAAGATCATCTCAGGGGCCCCTGATGTAGATCAGGGCCACAGAGCAGCTCATGCTTCACCCAGGGACTAGACTAGCTCATTGGTCCCAGAGATGAGGTCATCAGACTAGCTCAATGGGCCACAGATAAGCTCAAAGGGTCTTAAACCAGTTCAAGAAGCCCCAGAACAGTTTAAGGCGCCAGATCACTTCAGGGGGCCTCAAGCCAATTTAAGGGGCTCTGACAAGCTCAGCGCCCGGACCAGCTCAGGGTACCCTCAGAACCTAGATCCGCTCTTGGGGCTCCAGATCAGTTCAGGGGCCTCAAGTCAGGTCAGGGGCAAGATCAAGTCAGGGGCACTAATTCAGTTCAGGAATCCCTCACCAGCTCGGGGCCCAAGCAGTTCAAAAGCCCCAGAGCTGCTCAGGGGACACCAGATCGGCCCATAGGGCACCAGATCAGCCTAGGGGACAAACAATCAGATCAGTGGTCCCCGACCAGCTCGGGGCCCACATCTGTTCGGGAATACCAGATCAAGTCAGGAGGCACTTAATCAGCTCAGGATCCCCATACCATCTCAGGGGCCCTCATCAACCCCTATGGGCCCAGCTCAGCTCAGGGCCTGGGAGCTGCTCAGGAAATCACGTTATTAACCCAGGAGGCCCGGGTCAGCTTAAAGGGCATCATATTAGCCATGGGGCACTAGACTAGCTCAGAGGGAATAAGATGGGCTCAGGAGACACACTGATGATTCAACAGGCTCCAGATCGACTCAGGGGCATTAGTTAAGTTCAGGAGGCAGTATATCTGCTCAGGGTGCACCAGATCCATCAGCACAGGGGGCATGTTCAAGTCAGGGGCACTAAATCAGCTCAGGGATCCCTCACCAGCTCCGGGCCCAATCAGTTCAAAAGCCCCAGAGCTGCTCATGGGACACCAGATGCCCATAGGACACCAGATCAGCTCCGGGGACAAACAATCAGATCAGTGGTCCCCGACCAGCTCGGGAATACCAGATCAATTCAGGAGGCACTTAATCAGCTCAGGAGCCCCATACCATCTCAGGGGCCCTCATCAGCCTCTGTGGGCCCAGCTCAGCTCAGGGCTTTAGATCTGCTCATGAAATCACGTAAGAAGGCCCAGATCAGCTGAAAGGGCACCAGATTACTCAGGGGGCATCATATGGGCCCAGGAGGCACCAGATCGACTAAGAGGCATTAGTGCAGCTCAGGTGGCACCAGATCGATCCGCTCGGGGTCCAGATCAGCTCCCAGCCCCCAGACTATGGCAGGAGCCTAAATCAGCTCAGGGAGCAACACAACAGCTCAGGGGACAGAAGGTGGGCTCAGGGCCCACCAAACCAGCTCAGGGGGGAGGGACCAGACAATCTAAGGAGACATCAATGATCAGTTGAGGGGGCACCTAATCAGCTGAAGAGGCACCATATTGACTTAGGATACAGAATCAACTTGGGGAGGCATGAGATCAGCTCGGGGGCCCGAATCAGCTCAAGGGGCACTAAATCAGCTACAAGGGCACCAAACAAGCTCGAAAGCATTAGACTAACTCAGAGAGCATTATATAGGTTCAGGAGGCACAATTATTTGCTCAGTGGGGCACCTCGATTGACTCAGGGGCACCAGATCAGCTTAGAGGGCAAGTAATCAGCTCAAGGGGCCAAGACCAGCTGAGAGGTCGAGAGATGAGCTCAAGGAGCACCAGATTGGCTTCACCCGTACGATTATTGGCGACGATGAGGCATTAGGTAGACACATACTAGGTGCCCATACTCTTCCCGGGTGCTTGGAAAGGCGACAGAATGCCCTAGCTGACCGAGAAAGGTATTAAGTTGTCCAACAATAGTTTCAATCGCTACATGCGGTCCAGTTACATCTAGGTTCAACGGCTAGGGCTCTAAATTTCGAGCGGCACGGCCCAAATTGGGTACACCACCTGGCAATCAAAAAGGGCGCCCCGGCAGTGATGGGGGCACGTGCCCCCTGTGCCTTCCTGGCTACACCCCTGGACAGTAGATCAACTCCGGGAGGCATTAAATAAGCTCAGGGGCCCGGATCAGCTCAAGGGGCACTAAAACAGCTAAAAGTACACCAGGCAAGCTCGGAGGCATCAAACAAACTCAGAGAGTATTTTATAGGCTCAGAAGGCACACTTATTTTCTCAGGAGGGCACCAGATTGACTACGAGGGCACCAGATCAGCTCAGAGGGCACATGATCAGCTCCAGGGGGCACCAGATGAGCTCCGCCCCTACAATTATTGGCGACGATGAGGCATTATCTGGAAACGGATTACGTGCCTATGCTCTTCCCGGGTGCTTGGAAAGGCGACAGAATGCCCTAGCTGACAAAAAAGGCACTTAGTTGTCAAACAATAGTTGAAATCGCTAAATGCAGTCTAGTTACATCTAGGTTCAACGGCGCAGGGCACTAAATTTCGAGTGGCACGGACCAAAGAGGGTACACCAACTGACAATCAAAAGGGCACCCGGCACCGATGGGTGCACGTGCCCCTGTGCCCCCCTGGACGGTAGATAAACTCCGGGAGGCATTAAATAAGTTCAGGGGGCCCGGATCAGCTCAAGGGGCAATAAAACAGCTAATAGGGCAGCAGGCAAGCTCGGAGGCATCAGACTAACTTAGAGAGCATTATATAGGTTCAGAAGGCACACTTATTTATTCAGGGGAGGGGGCACCAGATTGACTACGAGGGCATCAGATCAGCTCAGAAGGCACATGATCACCTCCAGGGGGCACCAGATGAGCTCCACCCGTACGATTATTGGCGACGATGAGGTATTATCTGGAAACGGATTACGTGCCTATACTCTTCCCGGGTGCTTGGAAAGGCGACAGAATGCTTTAGCTGACCAAAAAGGCACTTAATTATTAAACAATAGTTGAAATCGCTAAATGCGGCCTAGTTCCATCTAGGTTCAACGGCGTAGGGCACTAAATTTCGAGCGGCTCGGCCCAAAGGGGGTACACCACCTGGCAATCAAAAAGGGCACCCGTCACCGATGGGGGCACGTGACCCCTGTGACCCCTGGCTGCGGCCCTGGACAGTAGATAAACTACGCGAGGCATTAAATAAGTTCAGGGGGCCCGGATCAGCTCAAGGGGCACTAAAACAGCTAATAGGGCACTAAAACAGCTAATAGGGCACCAGACAAGCTCGGAGGCATCAGACTAACTCAGAGAGCATTATATAGATTCAGAAGGCACAATTATTTTCTCGGGGGGGCACCAGATTGACTACGAGGGCATCAGATCAGCTCAGAGGGCACATGATCAGCTCCAGGGTTCAAGACCAGCGCTCAGGGGGCACCAGATGAGCTCAAGGGGCACCAGATTAGCTCTGCCCATACAATTATTGGCGACGATGAGGCATTATCTGGAAACGGATTACGTGTAAGGGCACCCCGGCACCGATGGGGGGGCACGTGCCCCCCCCTTGTGCGCGGCATGGGTGAAAATAGGGGTGGGGTCGAGACCCCGCTGAATTTTGGGTCTTCTAGGTATTGGGCATTTCATATAGCGGTTATAATGCCGTGATGCCTAGTAAAACACCTATACCTACTAGATCGACGCGACACGGGTGAATAAATTACCTATCGGTGTATTTAGAGAAGATATCTAGGCAACAGGCACATGAACCTGACGCTACCAGCATTCCATACCTACCTGCGCGAATTCAAATGCTTCAAATTCCGCTTCTCAATGTGCGTGACTTGCCGCAGCCCGCTTATCCCCTCCCACGCAACTGCCAGCCGAAAACGATCGAACTCGGGCCCCCACGCCCCGTTGATCGTAAAGGTATCGTGCCGTTGATCTATTTACACTATTTTCTATCAACACTAAGCTCATCGTTTCCATGGTAACGCTTGGTGCAATCTGGTAGCAACCAGATGGCACCAAATGGTGTGTTAGAGCTTAGGTAGACTAAATAAACCTTCAGAATGAAAGCTCCAAGTTAGGAGCCATCCATGAACAACACAACACAAGAGGAAGGAAAGTCAGCAACAGCGCCAAAAACGTTGAAAATTGGTGTCCAAAAGCGTTGAATGTTGAAGGAGGAAGATACAATTGTGTGATGTCCACTGGCGGGTCCAAGGGGACAGAAGAGTGATTTCCCACTTCAAACCCGCAGTTTTGTCCACTTTATTTCCAAAACACCATTTTTACAATTTGAAGGAGAAATAAATAAGGCTTTTGGCCCCTGCATCCAGCATACCTTACTCAACGCCAGAAACAGATACAAGCCGACAGGGGCGGACGCCGACCCGAGTTTTGGGGGCAAACCCATGTCTGCCTCTCCTCCTGGGGAGGGGGAGTGGGACTTGTAATTTGGGTACTCGACAGACCTAGTATAAGCTATCTCTCCAATTACATGATCACTCTCCGGGGGGAGGGGTGGAAGCGAATATTTTTGTTCTACAGACCTAGTATAAACACCTTTCTCAAAAAATTTCCGGCGTTTGGGGGGCAAAAGATAGTTTGGCCCCCTCCAGCGCTCTGGGGGGGATGGGGCATGGCCGAAATGGGCCCCCTGTGTCCGCCAATGCAAGCCGAGGACTATGGGGCTATAGCACCTCTCATAGGCGGATCCAGGGGCACACGGTGGGGATGGGGCATTGGCGGACGCAGAGGGGAATTCCGGCCATGGCCCTCCCCCAAAGTGCTGGAAGGGGACCAAACTATCTTTGCGCCCCCCTAAATGCCGAAGAAATTTTGGGAAAAATGTGTTTACACTGAGCCTGTAGAGTAATTAAATCTTTGCTCCCACCCACCCCCCGCCCCTCCCCCAGGAGAGCGATCATGTACTTGGAGAGGTAGCTTATGCTAGGTCTGTCGAGCACTCAAATTGCAAGTCCCCCAGGAGGAGAGGCAGACATGGGTTTGGCCCCCCAAGACTCGGGTCTGCGTCCACTCCTGGGATGGGGGCGCCACCTGAACTAGGAGACGCTACTTTTGGACTGCAAATTCTATCACGTGAGCGCCAAATTCTATCACGTTGGCGCCGATGCTCTCATCCTGGGGGAGGGCCTGGGAAGCACCATTTCGGGAGTGCCGTCGATCTTTCTGGGGGGGGTGCCGCGACAACTTCAGGGGGCGTCGAGGGTCGATGTGATAATAATATCCCTTGCTTCCCCCTGAATCTGCCTATGGCACTCCCTGAAAAGAAATAACCTCCCTGCGACCACTGGTGGATGTAGCCGGATGGTTTGGGAGGGGCAAACCAAAGTCGAAAAGCAAAAAAAAAAAAAATCGCACCGTGCAAAATTGCGTTACAAATGCCTTTTCGGTAGGATTTTGGGAACTGGAGACGAAAAGCAAAAAAAGAAAACGCCACGGGGTGAAAAATATGGACTCAAGATACTTTTTTCCTATCCAAGGCCCAATATTTACATTGAACTTCACTAATTCTGTTTGAAGTTGAGAGTTGAAGCACCAAAATCTTGCTTACAAGCTAGAAAGGAGTCGGGGAAAAGGAGGTCGATCGCTTTGGGGGCAAAACATAGTTTTGCCCCGAGCTTTTCCGTTTGGGGAGCAATTGCCTTTTGCCCCCTGGATCCGCCACTGCCTGCAACGTTTAAGCACTAAAAAGAATTCCTAGAAGTTGGTCTGATGATAATTTATTGCAGTGGGCTCCCATGGGCCCGAGTGTTGGTCTTGGGGGCCTACCGATTGTTGTAGTCAGCCCCCTCTCCGAATACACTTCAGGGTCACAGATCGGTGATTTTAGGCGCCCCGCCCGTTCTGCTTGTTTCGTAAGGATCCACCACGTGTTGACCACTGGCGGAGCCAGAGGTTCGAGGCACATAATGAACATTACCCGACCCCTGATTCTACACTTTGTTACAATTTTAGCCACCTATGTCTCCCCAAACAACTTAGATCCTCCACTGGCGTTGACCTCAGGGCCCTCGAGATCTAGTATCAGCACTAAAGCGTTAGTCTCTGCGGGCCTCTTAATATTGACCCTGAGGATAAGAGGTGCTGGTCTCAGGGGCCACAAGATTACTTATCTCAGGATACCCCCAGCATTGGGCTCGGGAAGTACCCGCTGCTGGTCTAAGGAGGCCCAGTTCATAAGTCTCCGGGAACCCATCGAATACTCGTTTCAGAAACTCGTGATTTGTATCCCAGAGGTTCAGATCGTTTTGTCAGGGCCTTCCAGTGTTGATCAGGGAAGCATCGTGGGATTAAATTATTAAGGGTTTTTAAAAAATTTTTAAGTGCTGATCACGAGATGCCCAGAGTGCTTTTATCAGAGGACCCCGGACCGTTTATCTCAGCCTTCCACCCAACCCGCTAGGCGTTGGTCTCAGCAGCCCTCCAGGAACTGTCAGCTCATTGAGAACAGAGGCTCATTGACCCTGAGTTTCAGGAAGTCACATATGTAGATGTGACGTAGGTACAGTCCCTTGCAATTGAAACTGCTATGACTAGGCTCGGCTGGTTGTGGACAAGTTTCTCGGAAACTATAATGTTTCTAGTTTCGCGGATGGGTTCACCTCGCGTATTTTTTCAGGAGGCTTCTCGTGGTCACCATTATTCCTGAATCAGACATCGGCATGATAAAATATTGCACAAAACGGATTTTCCTGCTTTCCGACGGGGTAGTCTTCAGCTGACTTGCCACCGCCTCTGATAATAGCCCGTGGCCCTTCGCTTGACTGGCACGCATACCTAGGTCAGGTGATCACTACGTGTTTGCAGTCGACTAATAAAAATCGGTCAAATCAATACTATTAAAATACAAGGGTTTTCGTGATTGGCTTTCCCTATCAAGCTGAAGTAGGTACAACAGTCATCAGGCTTGATGCGATGTCGGGGGTCTGAAATCCTGTGGCTTCATTCGACTGCGTACGGCGAACAAATGGAGCTTTGTTATATCGATAATTGAAGTTAGCGGCCTGGAGCCAGCAGTGAGATATCCCGGGATAATTGCGTTGTTATTATAGTGGTTTGTAGCTTCATCAACGTATAATGTACCTACGTGTTTAGTGATTTCCAAGTGTTTTGACAAAGCGTTGGGAGCAAACGACGACCTCTTTTATTTGTACAGAGTGAAAAGTCGACTCTTGGACATTGCGCTGGAACACGGCAGGGTTTCTGGGCACGTCGACGTTTGGGGTCATTTTGACTTCAGCGCGATAGCCGCAACACGCAGTGCCGTAGTGACATCAGTATTTTTCAGAGGCAGTGGCCTTGCTCGGTTATTCTGGCGGGCGCAGTGCCATCTAATACAGTTCTTGTATCCGAGATGAATAAAGTCGGTGCTTGGCTATTTTTCCCTCCGAGCTAAAATGTGTCTCCAGAAAAGACGCTATTTTTTCCTCTTAAAATCAGTCTGGCGTCATTTCTAAGCCCAATGATACAAGCCATACCCCAAGACTACCGAGCTCATCTACCAAACTGTTTCACTAGTATCTCAAGTGACCTCACACAACAGCCAAATGTGTTCAAATAGCAACCAGGAAACTAAGCACTTTCGAAGCGGAATGTTGAAATTGATCAGCAACACGTTGTCATGCGAGAACAGCGAGTTCCAAAGCTTGCACTGACTTAGAAATGGCCTGTACAATATTTACAACAGCCACTACTGCAGCATTACAGCACGCGCACACACAATGATTTGGCACGGATCAAGAGAGCATAAATGGCGAGAGCAACAAAACTTTAACTGAGACTAAATCTCCACAAAAGATGAAACACAGCAGTGCAACGTTTGGAGCTTAGGAAAGTAAGCTGAGAAGTTAAAAAGTCGTCTCTACGTGCCAGCCAAGACGCCGAACTCAGGTATCGCTCTAAGGCAAAAGTGGAGTGCGCTGAAAAACAAAATCACAATGACAATCATTGGTACATCCAGGGAAAAATTGCAATGTACGAGACTCAAGTTCTGCGATGGCCTACAAACCAAGACAAGCAAGCCGCTTAGTTCTTTTCCCGGAGCATTTCCCGTGTTTTTTTCAACGTCAAAATCGCTATGCCACCTAGGCATATTCTAGCCGTTTCATAGCCTGATGGCTCATGCATTTCCATGTGATGTCAGTAAATTCTGAGACATCTCAGAATAACATATGGTACCTTCTTGGTTGGATCATGCTCTGCTCTAAGAACATGCATCTGATGGCATTGAGAAATACTATACATTTCCCTAGATCCCAGCACTTGTTTTACTTCCACCAAACACCAAAGCTAACATTGATTTTAGCATTATCACCAAATAGGCCATAAATATCTATCAGGTGATTATGCCTTATGGATTTTATTAGGGGCTATGTACCAAAATATCTTATAGAAAATTCGAGTTCCAATTTCGGGATGCAAGAATTCTTCACTATTTTTTGCTGGTAAATATATCTTCGGTTCGGACGTTGGTTTACATCACATGAGTACCTACATTGCAAACACGACAACGTTTCCTTTCAAATGGTCCATTCATTCACATCCCACAAATGCAGGTATCTGATATGAAGCGAGACAGTCGAGACAACACGCCTGCCAGTCTCAGCTCGAGCGTGATTTCACCCGGCAGTCGCACTTCGGCAGGTTCCCATCCGTCTGTGCACTACTGGAAACCGGCGCCGACACGGCCTCAATCCTCCGGCGTCTGGAGAGGAGAACTGTTCACCAGACTACTGGAACGCCGTCGAAACGCTTGGTGCACTTGTGACGCAGCGTGAGCGACACCAGCAGTGACTAAACCTTCAGCAGAGTCTGCCACCTCAGATGGCCTCCCAATCATACTTCACGCAACGACGCACTTCACAACACTGGAAATGAGACAATGGCCTGACTTATCCTGCTTCACAGCACTTCGCTCCGTAGTCTCACGTACTGAAGCGCGCACACCAAACAGTTTTGATGCAACTGGCGTCCTCGAACTACACAGGCATGTCCTGGCATTAAACTGGGAGTCTTCTTCAGACGAAGCCTCCGCAGGGCCCGGATATTACGTGTGCCTGTGTGCTGTTGCAGCTGAACACTTCCCGGAATGGGCCTGACTGCTCCACCGTGAGGTCCAGCCTGAAATCACAAGGTCCGCGTTGATAACAACATATATAACAGCTCAACTTCCTGAGCTTGTAAAGCGCTAAAATCTCAAGCAAAGATACAACGCTGCTCTACAAAGGCAGTGCAGTTCACATACTTTTAATTGCCATGGGCAAGCAGGACAACAGGGAAAGACACCTGAGTACCTTTAGTGCGAGTTCGAGTTTATACGATGCCTGCGTTGTTATTCGGGCTAGTGGTAAGTTGTATCGAAAAAAGGAAAATTATGGGACACTGAACAAGAAGAAAGGAACCCAAATTCTGGATAGACCTACCAGGCTTACCTGTGCTTCCCGTCTATTGAGAACGTTGAATACTCGTCCCAATGAGACTTTTCTTCTCGTTTTTCTTCGCACAAGCTCTGAAAATAAACGCATAAAATAATTTACCACAAAATAATAATCATGTGGCGAGTGTTCAAATGTTATCATTCCATGGAAATAGAAATAAAGTGTGCCACGCAGATCACAAAGTCTTAAGTTTTAAAAACTGGGTTGGCAGAAACGTGATACGAACATGAAAACATGAGTAGGAGACACCTAGGCAGAGCAGCATTGTTCTAAAAACGTGTTTTTCACGGAGCAGCAATAAAAGTGTTAAAGGATAACTCCTCAGACGGAACACTAGTTTCAAGAAGAGGTAATATAAAAAGGTCTCTACAAAAAGTATATGAATAAAAAATGGAAAATGATTATCATTAGCATCAGTAACATACCTGAACTATCGATGCGTTCCATTCAAGAATAATTGAGCAATTTCGAGCAAAATATTCCCACTAACATCAAATACCTAGCTATCATCTCCCTCTGTCCAAAATTTTGCATCACTGATCGAATCAGATCACGTACCTGGCCATAAGCGACGAAGAATATCTTTTGGACAGACAATTCCTCAAAGCCGGGAAGTTGCTCCTCTCCAGATTCCTCTACGTGGTTTTCCAGGGCCTGCGATTGATACAACTGTTAGGTGTTGTATGGGATAACACGCAAGCTTTGTAACTTTCCACATGCCGACAGCATGGGTGTTGGAAATAGGTGGGTGTCGATCCATAGTTGTTAAAATACAGCGTTCAGTACACCCTGGACATTTAGACAGTTTCGTCGTCATGGCTCATCTCCCTGTGGGTAACGCCTGTGCGCGAGGGATCATTAACAATTTGTACTCCTCATTTACATTACGACGAACTTCAGAATAACCACACAGAGTTGCTTGGAGGTGATCTGCACTTAAAGTACAAAAAACAAAGGTAAGTGGAGGCCTCGCAAGAAACGAGCTGCGCGCAAGAATATTGCATCCTGCCGGGTAGTGTCGTCTCTAGCAGTACAATGTATGACATAACTGCGTGACAAACCAATGATCATTAAGGTCTAGATGTGACATGTGGTCATTCTGTCTCTTCTTCAACCGGTTATTTTATGGCAGAAAATATTAATATACTGACAAATAATGCGTTTTGAAGCACTAGAAACTTTGCCTTGCCCTTCACATGCACCCACTACATCCCAGTAAATATAATTCGCACGCAACACAACCGGAAAAACTGGTAAATAGGCGATCATCCCAGACAGTGGCAGACACAGAACTTCCCTAAGGGGGAGGGGCTGAAGCCTCCCTCGCCATTACCTCAAACAACCTCAGGCTTTGCGGCTTCTATAGATGCCTGAACTCTGAACTTTCTGTGGTGAGGGGGATTGAGCCCCTAATATCGACCCTGTATCCGCCACTGGTCACAGCCGTACCTTCAGCGCCAGTCGGGTAGCCAGCACCTGCAGGGAGGCAGCCCGCGCCACCCTCGTCACCGTCGGACCCTGCAGGCCCGCCGACGCCAGCGCCGCCGACACGCAGGCACGAAAGGCCGCCTGGTTGTGCACCATGGTGGAGTGGACAGTCTCGTTGCCTGAGGACGCTGAGGACGCCAGGCTGGTCGGGTCGATAGACGACAGTATGGCCACCGCCATCCGCGTACCCAGCCCGCCATATTGAAACGCGCTGTGGAAATAATTCGTGTCAAAAATGTTACTGGACTAGCTGCCACACACCTAGGTCGCTAAATACAACGTTCCTTCCAAAACACGCAGTTTCTGCCACCGGTCATTGAGAATGACACCACATTACACAACTTCTGCATGTCTTTGCAATGCAGAGTTTATATTTCTGCAGCTAAGGACCGGGGCACGTACGGTGGGTATGCGGGGTCGAAGAGAGGTGGCCTCATCAGGTAGTCCGGTACCACCACGGTGCTCTTGGATGGGCTGAAGCCCACCTCAGCGCCATTGAGAAGAGGCTCCAACTCCCACTGCTGACCTGGGGGTGGTGGAGTCAGCGTCAGGCTGCGCGTGCGCAGAAACCAATGGCTCGGACGCCGTGAACAAACTACTGTTTTACATCCATACACATACATTTCGGAATAAACACGGGTTAAAAAAACGAAGACATGATGAGGCAAAAGATAAAAGCGTAGATGATGTTTACAAAAAGAAACACGATATCAATACCACACGGTCCAGTCGACCTTGTTTGGATACATGCATTCAGACGTCAGTGGATGCAGCAAGAAACGCTCGCCAAACATCCGTATATTTCTCAACCGTTTCGATGCTCGTTTTTAGTCCACACAGAAAGCTGCTTGCAAAATAAATTTTGCTACCTGTGGACACATGAACTTCAATTACGTCATCAAACTCTGATAGTTCAGCATATCTACTCTAATTGGGAAAGCTGATGGGTACAGGTACAAACTAAATACTACAAACCGCATGGAATAACGGTCAAGGCTTGGAAGTTTTAATACACTGGTCACGCTAATCAAGGAAGGTTCCTGTGCCTCTCTTGGATAAAAACAATAAGCTCAGACGTGGGGTCGGCATGGCTTGTACCTTAACACTTCCAAGCTCGGGAGACACACAACATTTGCTGAGCGAACGCTAGCATTTTGCTGGTGCTGTTTCATCCCAGGCTGTCTGAAAAATGACTTTTCTGCGGTCTCCACAATTTTCTTACACTTTGAGAATATTATAGGTGGGCTAGCTTTTTCCCCATATATTAACAGTTTCAACAGTCGCTTACCAGGAGCGAGGTAGATTTTCTGCTGGACTTCGCGTTGGTGGCGCCGCGCCGCCTTGACGCTGTCGAAGAAGTTGTAGCGCAGCACGTTCATCTCCGAGTAGACGCTGTCCAGCAGTTTATCCTCCATCAGGAGATCTGGGTACCCGGCCACCAGCTCCAGCGAGGAAATCTGACGTCAAAAGAGACAGGGTGTAAACGTGATGCTTAATGGAATGCATCCAAGGGATCTAGAATTATCCCGAGAATATGCTATTAATAATGTAAATTGACCTTAGAGTTCATCTGTGCAGATGGAGGTTGACGCATCAAACCAAGAAGCGGCAAAATAAAGAATGTGAACTGCGCGGACTTGACGGTGCAACTGGAGGATACCCTAGCACCCAACAAATCAACGTTTGTGGAAATAAATAATGTAGGAGATTGTTTCCCAAGTAGAGCTTAGTTCAATCCAACAAATTATGATAATATTTAAAAATCATACGAGAGGGAAGGTCATCTAGAATGCTAAGCAAGGCGCTTGACGGTGCCTCGTGGTCATGAGAAGGGTAAGAAACGTGCCCGAAGACACTTGAGACATGTGCATGGAGAGTGGCGATGAAATATATTCGGGGAGGGGGAGTTAGATAAGAAAGACACTTTGAGAGGTCGTCTACAAAATTTTCTTGTCCTAAGGATGGAGTGGCTGTTATGGGCACATTTTCAGATGACGCCGCACCACTCATTAGAGCGAGAGTGGAGCCAAGGCGGGGCCACGTCCCAATTCCCCCACGCATTTGCACCTGCTACTGAGCTCGACTCTGCACCATGGGCGGATCCGCCTTTGATCGCCACTCGCACAAGAGGGGCGCCAGGTTTGGTCACTTCCGACCGCCCACCCCCAATCTATCAGGGGGGACGTCTTGTCATTGGGGCACTATTACTTGCTTCCAGGAGAGAGGGCGCCAAGAGCATTTCAGGAGGCGCTAAGGATTGGGGAGGGAGCACGTGTCCCCATGCTCCCTGGGTTAGCCCATGCTGTGCAGCACTATCACCTGCTGCATGACGCTGGCGCGGCTCTGCTCGCTGATGAAGCGGCTGTAGGAGAGGATGCCTCCCAGGCTCTGAGTCAGCTGACGAAACAGGCCCGCTGCTGCCACCTGGCGCCGCTGCCGCACCTCGGCCGGCTCCGACGCCGACAGCAGCGCCCCCGTGGCCAGCGGGAAAAACTCGTGCGCCATACGGGTACAGGTGAGCCAGTGAGGCGGCTTCTGCTTCACTCCTGCAAGGAGAGAGAGAGAGAGAGAGAGAGAGAGAGAGAGAGAGAGAGAGAGAGAGAGAGAGAGAGAGAGAGAGAGAGAGAGAGAGAGAGAGAGAGAGAGAGAGAGAGAGAGAGAGAGAGAGAGAGAGAGAGAGAGAGAGAGAGAGAGAGAGAGAGAGAGAGAGAGAGAGAGAGAGAGAGAGAGAGAGAGAGAGAGAGAGAGAGAGAGAGAGAGAGAGAGAGAGAGAGAGAGAGAGAGAGAGAGAGAGAGAGAGAGAGAGAGAGAGAGAGAGAGAGAGAGAGAGAGAGAGAGAGAGAGAGAGAGAGAGAGAGAGAGAGAGAGAGAGAGAGAGAGAGAGAGAGAGAGAGAGAGAGAGAGAGAGAGAGAGAGAGAGAGAGAGAGAGAGAGAGAGAGAGAGAGAGAGAGAGAGAGAGAGAGAGAGAGAGAGAGAGAGAGAGAGAGAGAGAGAGAGAGAGAGAGAGAGAGAGAGAGAGAGAGAGAGAGAGAGAGAGAGAGAGAGAGAGAGAGAGAGAGAGAGAGAGAGAGAGAGAGAGAGAGAGAGAGAGAGAGAGAGAGAGAGAGAGAGCGAGGGAGAGAGAGAGGCTTGCGTATTGCTGATGACTGGATTCACAGGGGTAAGCTGATATCACAGGTTTAGCATAAACAATGTGAGATGTTGGCTCTGCATATTAACCAATCCTATGCCACCATATATTACCCAGCCATGGCTAGGTTTTGTAAGGAGAACGTCTTTGCCGACACAGTGAGTCCTGCGATGACCCCCAGAAGGGCACTGGAAGCGCAGCAGCGCAGCCTACCGGTGAGCTCGGAGCGGAGGATGTCCAGCACGGCGCGGTCGCTCTCCACCAGGTAGGGGTGGTAGCCCGCAATCAGACGCCACATCAGGTAGGCGTTCATCGAGCTGCCAACACGCGACAAAACAACATTTTATAATCACCATCAAAATTGTAAATTTTTCGATTTTCTTTATAAAAACACCATTTTGTCATGGCTTTGGCCGATTGACTCCCCATCCCACTTCCAAGTGGGTCCGCTTCGACCAAGGATAACACATTTTCAAGTTTGAATGATTCCAACTTCTTCCGTCGACTTAAAGCGTTCTTATTGTTTCAGTGCTGTTACACTGGACTTTTCCGGTAGCTCCTGTGCCGCAAGGCCTTTCGTGTAGCCATGCTGTGCCGCATTATCACCCCTGTAACTATACTGTACCGCACCACCTTTCTCACAAGTGTGCTGTGCCGCATGCGTTACATTTACCGTGGCTAGTGTAGTGGGCCATCGCTTACACAATGATACTGTGCCGGATAGCCTTTCGTTTGGCTATGCTGTGCCGCATGTCCTCGCCTGGTGTTATGCTGTGCCGCATTACATCTCCTGTGACGATACTGTGCCGCATTTCCGTCTCTGCAAGTATACTGCGCCGCAAAACCCTCCCTGAAATTATACCGAGCCGCACAGGGGCGTAGCCAGGATTTCGCTCAGAAGGGGCGGGGGGGCGGCGCCCCGAAAAGGGCCCCTGCGACAGCGCCAAAATGGCCCTGATGGAAAAAAAGGGCCCTGCTTGTTACAGAATCGTGTCCTCAGGGGACCCTTCGGGCCCTCAGGGGGGGGCAGCTGTTTCTGCCGCTCCCCCTTGGCTACGCCCCTGGAGCCGCACTATCTTCCATCTAGGCAAATGCGGACCCAGGCTTCCTGATGGCGGGGGGGGCGCCATCTGAACCAAGGGACGCCGGTTTTGGGTGACAAAATCTATCGGATGGACACAACATTCTAGCTCGGAAGCGTCGTGACCATTTTAGGGCACGCGAAAGGTCGATTGGGGCGGGGAAAGTGTCCCATTGCCTCCTGGAGCCACCTATCATCTGTGTTGCGTCCCTTCGTGCATTTCATCGTTTTAGATCAGGACATTATGAGACCTTTCCAGGGACCCAATGAGAAAATGGTGGACAGTGACCCTTTCTCCATTTGAGAAACCACTGGAAACGCCACCCAGGATCTTAAAGTTTGGAAAAATTTGGGTTACTCCTTGCACGCTTTAAATGTTTTTTTTTGCTTGCAAACCATTAACATGGCGTCCCCAAATCAGATGACGCACTACTCTTGGGGCGCTTTCTAGGACGATCAATGCGCTTGCATTGGACACTGACCAGCAGCGGAGAAGGGTGTAGATATAAGGGGGTGGTGGGGAAACCATGGATTTTTCAACCCATTTCTTCCCAGTCTACGCCATCGGGTTGGTGCTAAAATTCATCATTTCAGTGGGGGAGGGGGCATGGTATCCCGGTGCCCCTCTAGTCCACCGTCCGTGCCCAGGACCGCCTATCTTCTGCCTGTAGCATTACACGAAGCTCTGTCAAACGGAGTGGTCCTGATTGTACCGCACCGACAGCACATACAGTCTCTAGCTGTTGCAGCATTTATCTTTCAGTTTCCCATTACGGGTCGGTGACTGGTGAGACGGGCCGAAATACCTGGCCTACTCACCAGACAACCAGGATACTATAAATTGCGCGTGAGGCCACTCAGCCTTCTGAAGCTGATTGAACACCACGCGAACGGACCGCAGTTAATTGAGGATTCAACGGTAGAAAATTTTGGGTTCAGTTCGACAGACCATGCAATGCAATGCAACATGCATATGCTAGTTAGGTCCATTCTTTAAATGAAAGCTGTTCAAAGTGTTTTCGAAAACGGTGAGTCTTAACCATGGCACTTAAAGTGGCATACATGTACCTAGTTTGTATTGGACAACACTGTTACGCCGGTTACGCTGATTCTCGGCCAGGGACGGCGGATTCCAGGGGCAGTGGTGCGTTCTCGAAATGGAATCCGGCTGTTCTCGGCAGATTATCAACAGTGGGATTAAATCCCAGCGTAATCTGATTCTAAACGGGACTATATTTCTGACATAACGATCCTGCTACACGAGTGGTTTGTATGTTCACACTCGGGCAGTAAAATGAACATGTCAACGCTCAAATACAATTCTGAAAGTTCAAGTTTTGACCAGTCCAGCAGACTAACTTGTGTAAACATGGATCACTCCTAAGATAACATTGTGATATGGCCAGGGAACCTATTTGGATCCTTGAGAGGCTCTTGTGTCTGCCTAGATCAACCAACAGCCGGGTTTGTACTAACACAAAAAATCCAAGACTTGTAGTTTTTTTACTTTTTCAATTATCATAATCTTATCAACTCTCCCCAGATGGCCCCCAATTACCCAAATCAAGATGCGACATCAACTAGGCAGCCTGGTCATCAAGGTGATGTGATGTGTCTCATCATCATCATAATCGGTATCATAATTATTATCGGCATCATATAATAATCAAAGGAATAACTAAAAACACCGACGTCAAAACATCGGTGCAGACCGATACGTGGCAGCTGAAAGACGTTACCTGGTGGCTGTCGAAGATATTATTTTTGACAGCTCAATGATGTACTGGTAGTCGGGAAGAAGCACATGTGTGTCCAGATTCACCTGAGCTCCCGGATATATACTCTGTAGCGTGTGCAACCAGTCTACCTGCCAAACAAAGGCGACACATCTGTAGCGGGTGCAACCGGTCTACCTGCCGAACAGAGATGACACATCTGTAGCGGGTGCAACCAGTCTACCTGCCGAACAGAGATGACGCATCTGTAGCGGGTACGACCAGTCTACCTGCCGAACAGAGGCGATACATCTGTAGCGTGTGCAACCAGTCTACCTGCCGAACAGAGGCGACACATCTGTAGCGTGTGCAACCTGTCTACCTGCCGAACAGAGATTAGGTAAAAATAACATGATCAGTAGCGTGTGCAACCAGTCTACCTGCCAAACAGAGGCAACAAATCAGTAGCGGGTGCGACCTGTCTACTTGCCGAACAGAGGCGACACATCTGTAGCGGGTGCAACTAGTCTACCTGCCGAACAGAGGCGACACATCTGTAGCGGGTGCAACCTGTCTACCTGCCGAACAGAGATTAGGTAAAAATAACATGATCAGTAGCGGGTGCAACCAGTCTACCTGCCGTGCCAAGACGCCGCATGGAGTGCGGGATTAAAGTCATTAAAGGACTACTTAGCTAGGACCCAAGATTAAGCCAGTCACCAAAGAGGATTGATGTACGATGGGGAGGGTTCCTAAACTATTTCCTTTCTAGTGATATCGTAGAACGCGAGACCTGCAGTGGTCTTACCCGGAACTGACACCACCCATGAAATGTCTTGATAGACGATGTGCATATAACTTTTATGAGTCACATTTATAGAAATTGTTGTTGTTGAGTTAAGTCATCACTTTATTTCAAAAGAGTTAGTCAGATTTAGCCAGCATGTTAGTTTAAACAAACCAGCCCCGAACCTGAAAGCTAAAAATACCATCGCATAATAATTAACCAAGTCCCACGCAGGCGAAGTTTACAAATGGCTTTTCATCCTATGCTTGCAATCCTAACACCCGTCACAATCGTAATCACAATCTTGAACCTTCCAGCCTTACACGATCTGTTGTCACTGGTTTAAAACAAACGGGCACGGCCAAAAAGCTCGGCTCGTGTGAAGACCGGCCCATGATCTTGGTTTGTTTGGAATTTCGGGTGGCACGGGAGACTTTGCAGGTAGGCTGTTTTTAGTGACACTCCTCCTCCGCCGGTTCTGTTACAAACAAGCCTCAAGATCAAATAAGCATACGCGAGACAGCAGCTATATGCCTTTTGGCACGAATACAGTGCACGTGGAGAAAACCGAGCGAACTTGCCAATGCTAATCGACGCGTCCTGGAAGGTCTCGGGGTATTCCCCTCACCAACGAATGCCATAACTCAGCAGTTAGATTTTCGTTGATAAAAAGACATGAGTCATTTCCGAATACCATGCGACTGCTTTATGCCTGGAGCCAATCGATGTGAGTAATAACGAGAAATCACAGCAATTCACAATCAGCACTCCCAGGAGGTCAAAAATGAATATTTTGGACAGATGACGTCAAAAGTGGGTGACAGCACGGTATTAACGCAAATAAGAATTTATAAGATAACTTATAGGCCGCAGCCTGAAGACCCGTTAACAATCACAGCAACCAGTAGCTCGAGGATAAGCTCGACTACAAAACAGGGCAGATTTTCTTTTTGTACAATGATGAAGTGAGTTGATGAAATTCCTTAAACAAGCAAATTCAAGCAGAGGCAGATATAAGGGGGGGGGGGGCTAGGGGCTGTAGCACCCATGTCAGAGTGTCTGTAGTAAATGCATAGGCGGAGGCTGATTCGAGGCAATGACAGGGGAGATTCGAGCCCCTAGCCCCCCCTCCCCCCTGAAATGAAGTCTTGGACCCACCACTGCTCAAGTAAATGAAATTTCATTCCATGCATGGTGTTTAGAACTGCTGATACCAATCCATGAGACTTTTCATGTGGTAAATATACACACAGTTTGGATAACCCAATCACAACTGCATCCGAGACTGGGTGACGCATTCATACCTCCAGACCACCAGGAAGGGTAAGTTTAGTCAATACACTTGTCCCTGGTTAGTAAGCGCCGAGCCTGAAACTACCTGCGGCGACTCCTTCCGTAGCCAGTCGACTGTGACGCGGCGCGGGGTCCTGGTGGGGTCACGCAGGGTCAGCGGGTCCAGCGAGGCCTCCACCAGCCGCTTCTCGTAGTTGAACATGTTCTCAGCGAACCTGTCACATCAGGGGACATTAGCTTTGGACAGGCTATGTACGAGACTGTTTCGTCAGTGAAAATACATTTTGAACGTTCTCCTCAAACCTGTACGTCAGAGGTCACGAGATTTCAAAACGAGCGGTATAGATGCAGATTAACCTTTACCCCAGAGAGGATTCGGTCCAACTTTACCCCCGAGGAAGAGAGCGATAGAGGCGTTTTGGACATTACCTCGGCCTCAGCTCCAGTGCGAGATAGAAAAAAGAAGACACGACTGCGGCGGTCAGTGGTAGTGGTGGATAGCAGGTGAAATACTGACACGAGACTGCATCAGTCACTTTGTGGCTCACTTCGCTATGGATATCACGTCAGGGTAAAGACGGTGGCAGGTTAGGGACAGTTTTTTTAGATTTAGCTTGTGACTGGGAAAAGTTGGAGCCAAGGAGTAGGCAGCATTATACACTTCATGTTATGGTGAATCAAATAATACATAATGTGATTACACTAGTTCAATACAAGAAATTACCTAAGCCAGGGTCAGGCCAAGGCCAAATTCTGACCTAATACTGACATTATGCATACCAATCGACTATAACAACAGGGATATACAACGACATCAAAATTAAATATCTATCACAATTATTTGCTTAGCTTTTAGCCCGGGCCCGGAATCCTGCGGTTGTAGCTCCGGGCGACCTCTGTGAGGTTACAGTTGAGTGCCTTCAGCTTCACCCACAAGATGACCTCAGATACCACGAATTTAAGGAAAAACTCATTTCAAGCTGTATCTTCAGAGATAAAGCAATTTCCATACATTTTAAATTTCTTAAAAGCATTAGAAATGGAGAGGTCGTAACTCGTATCTGACCCTAGATCATAGATATGAGAAATTCCGTTACCAAAACCTTTGGTGACCATTTAGCCTATTACCTATGTGATAAAAAAATCGCAACAACAGATACGATATACTTTCACTGGTACCACTTAATCATTTTTTTGGAGGTGAGTTAACTTTACTTGGTTCGGTAACCTGACCCGAGATTAATCAAATATAAAATTTCGGTAAAAGGTGCACAATGGATCAAGGATAGTCTATGTCTGTACACCCAGTACGGTGGCGTTCGGTATCGTCGGAAAAAACAAATTTGGGGAGAGGGGGGTTAAACACCATCCACACACCCACTAGAGCAAAGGTAAAAGGCGCGTTTTATGAAAAAATTTTAGACACTGGAGGAAAAGTATGTATTCAGCTGGGACCCTACAGTGGGAGAAGAACAGTAAGTGTATCTGGGGACTATGATAAAAACAGAAAGGTACAGTGATCGGCCTCACACGCGAGCGGTTAAATGGGTAGCAGGAGGTTTTACACCAATAACAATTAAGCATTTGCCATTTCCTCTGTTTAAAGTTCTGAACACACGAGTAATCATCTGGCTGGGACCTCAGCGGTCTGTTTCCGGAGCTGGCCTGTTGAGCCTGGTGTCCTACCTGCCGGCCGTGTCCGTGGTAGCGCCGATCCGCAGCAGCACGTCCTGGACGTACCGCTGATACGCGGTCACAACCTGTCAGCGGGGACTCTGGTAAATTAAATGGAAAATTCGGGTCTGGTACACGGCCAAGAACGGGTAACACAACTTATAAGTGTATGATTTTTTTTGGCATGACAAGATATTGTAGAAATGATAAGACGTACATCGTTTAGTTTTCCGTGGAAGAGGAAAACACCTCATCTAATAACGCATGAGGAAGTGAACAGAATAATTCACTCTAGGAGAAATGACACCAAGTCCCCCCAGGAGCTTGTTTAACTGACCTAATAAAGTTTTGGTCCCACGAGTACCAAATAGTCACGGCAGGAAGGAATGTTCATTATTTCATAATTTATGCCGAAATATGGGTCAATTTCATCCCGAGCAAACACTTGAACTCAAACATTGGCAGGAGGCTTCACAAAATGCCAACTAGGACAAACACATTTACGTGCAACTCAGCGCTCGGCGTATTTGAACGGCCGACTGGCATGCATGAGTAACACGCTCTCCTACAGTTGCATCCACCAAACTAAACAGTTGAATGAGGCGTTGGACTTCAGAGAATTATACAACTTGAGAGAGCATGACAATAGTGAGAACAAATGAGCAAAGGTGAGCAAGGAGCACAGCATTAGCCAAAAACAAAAAAACAAGCTATTTTCTTCAACAAACACAAAAAAACATTGTTCCGACTCGGCAGTGAATATTAAAAAACAAGCACAGCAGGCGTTGCTAATTTTGACGAGGCTTAACAGGTGCTGTGCAGTGCCATGCATTTTTCAAAGCTATATCCCCATTAAAAAAGACACTGACTGCGCCCCTGTCACTCCACCATGGCTGAGTCAGATATACACCTAGTCACCGTTCTCTGACGCAAGGAGAGATCCAATGACACATCCAATAACAAACGGGGGTGTGTGGTTCTTTGGGATTATTCAGGATGGAACATTGGATACATCTAGTGGTTAGGTATTCAGGCATAGCTCTTCATCAGAATCTTAATGTAATAGATGCTTGCTAAAAAGTTCTTGGTAATCGTATACGATGGATTTATTTCAGGTTGGCGCTCTATATGAGCGCCAACCTTGAAATAAATTCCTTACCTAGCCAAGAAAACATTCATTTTGTGAAAAGCTAGTATAGGATCACTTTTACTTACAGCATAAGCAATTGTCTGAACAAATCTTGAATGAAATGTAATATCTCTGATTTACAACACATACATTTCCCATAAAAGGACCGTTCTCAACGTATCTTGTGGGGAGTTCCACCCGCTCAATGATAAGCGCAGAAATCCGCAATTTCCTCAAAAACAAGAGAGGTCTACAGGTAAGATTCGGATCCGACACGCCGCCGAAACTGTTTCAGTGAGTTTCCTTTCGGGAAATGAGTTGAGCATCGTCCCCCTTCCGCGAGATGAAACAGGAGCGCACGTTCCTGATGTAAACTGAACACAGGCTCAGTGTTTTGGGTGAGACGTCTGGCTGCATTACAGCCACTCAGAACCACAGTGAAACGGTCCTAACGACAGCGTCTGTTGGAAGAGTAGCTTCTCTGTGACACCTGCCTGGCTGAAGCCCATCAATATAGCTGCGGGGCGGCGCCAATGATGGCACCTGCAGCAGCGCCGAGCTGCGCTGTATCTTATCAGCTCCCTGTGACGGGGCTGTGGATGTTGATGGTGGTGCAGATAGTGCCTGCGCTTCTGCAGGGCCGCGAATAAAGCCCCAGCACAGAACGCTTCCCACTTTTCTAAATGGGAGGCGTTGCGGGAGGCTCCTCGACAGTAAGCTATTTTACGTGCTTTAGAGGGTGTTTAGAGACTTCAAGTGGTCAGAAATCGAATAATATATCTGCTGATTACCAAGAATACTTAACTTCTTACTGATCTTTTTTTGTTGTTGTAGATGAGCTCTTTATGAAATTAAAATGATTCAAATCCAGATAAAAACAGAACCCAACTTTAAGTACGTAGTGAATCACATGATTTGCATCTCAACAACAATTCTTAATCACCCCACAAACGAAAATGACTTGTCAACATTAACAATTTACACCACATTATCTTTCTAGTATCTCCCCGTTACCTTCATAGTAACTTTTACAGCCGTGTGATATTTATTTGTGCATAGAATTTTGAAGAAAACAACGCTTCAAAAACCTACCAACTTTGTTCGTTTAATATTATGGCCTTGAACTGTGGTGATAATATTGCCCTGTTACTCCTAAATTTTGAATCACGATATGGCCGGCAGAAACACGAATCTACTGTAGCTCATATTATTTGGGAATTAGGAGGTATTTGTAAGAGTGTGCGACTGCCTGTATGTGCCTTTGGAAAAAATGACCAAATATCTGCAAAAACCATAAATGATCACTGAAATTAGCTCGGCGTCTAGTAAGACAGATGCCACTATGACTGCATTCGCGATTTCCCCGTTGGTTGACATATTGTGTTATTCAGAGTAGGGACAATAATTCATCCAAGTGCGATGGATACGAGTCGCCTTGCCCATACATGCAATTTAAGAGCACCAACGCTTGGCTTTTCCGAGCGTACCAGACAGGTATATTGGTAAAAACATCCAAAATGAAACTATAAACACAATCCACACTGCACAAGTGCACACGCACCACGTAAACTGAACAGTGCAGAAAACACAGACAGATAAGGGCACACCACAACATCTAGTGGAAGCTGAGCACGCGTAGTTACTGTGTAGCGGAGTATTTTGTTTCGGAGGGAGAGAAGAGACTGTTTGTGTCGGGTGTCCAGACAGAGTTTTGTCACACCCGTCTTACCGAACTCGGAGTAAATCGCTCGCAACTGAAATTGTACCACACACAAACACACCAATAGTTCAGCGAACGGAATTGGTAGAAACGATGAGCCAGTGAATCAGCACTCAGAAGGCGATGCAACCATCAACGATAGTGATTGCTACCGTCGTTTGTGGCCATTAGATAAAGCTAACCTGGAATATATGGGAAACTCGAGCAATGTATGACTCTAAATTTGACGGGATATACCGTTCGGAAATTGCATGACGCGAGAAAAGCTGACAAAGAGCATGCCTTCTCTTGTTAGAGGTTTGCAGAAATTACACAACGCATATTTGTGATCTTTCGACCCTCATATAAAGTTTTTAATATTTACTTATTAAAAATGTACACTTGATAACGCAGGGGATGACTCCCCTT
The DNA here is from genome assembly GCA_034440635.1 of Lepas anatifera. Classification (NCBI taxonomy): domain Eukaryota; kingdom Metazoa; phylum Arthropoda; class Thecostraca; family Lepadidae; genus Lepas; species Lepas anatifera. The sequence continues at coordinate 51,952 of JAOTON010000895.1, forward strand.
GCCCCCCTCCGTGTTAAGTAATTAATGGACGGTCCCTTGGTTAAAACGGTTTGGTAAGCTCTTTTGGCATTCTGTCGTCATTTTTGGCTGATTGGCGACTCTTGTAATGAATCATAAGCTCTGCCTAAACAGACGGACTTCAGGAGACGAAACACCGGGACAATACTCCTGCTGGTATACATTGCTGCTCTTTCGGAGTTTGCACAATGTTTTTTTTTATCTCCCAGAAACAATAACAATCTGCTGTCACGTGGGACAGTAGAGCTCAGAATCTTGTATTCTGGCTCTTGGCTCTCTAACCAAAGTCCCCACATTGTTGAAAACTGTAGACGAACACACACGCTGGGTCTAGACTCCATCTCCCGATCGCCTTTTTGTTCTGGATTAAGAGCAGGGAAAGGAAAATTGACCTTAACAATTAGGGGAGGAAGGAGTCCGAAAATGACATAACCGCGTCACTTCCCATTCCAGAATCCTTGCTGTGATATTGACTGCACAGGCTTAAACCACAGCACTAACTACAATATAAGACCAGTAGATATGTATGTATTTATTTGGTTTTCTCCATGTCGTATATTTTGTTAAATTTTCGACTGTGTACTAGCTATTATATTTGGAAAATAAGAATAATTTTGGGATTAAACGACGCAACAGTTGAGTTCACAGTGACATTGTGACCAATTGCTGGTCACAATGTTGGTGTGTTATATTTCAAAAGTTCGCCTTCATCCGTTACAGATAATGATCACGGGTGTTGGTCAGGAGATATTGGAATAACTCGGCTCAAACCAAAACTCGTGGAAGATGTTCCTTAGGTAGATATTACCCCCGTCAACCATATTGATGCTACCTTGCCCTGTGACGCAGCCAGAGAATAAACAAACCTGAGCTCCGCCTCCACCGCATTCACATTTTCACTACACAAACATTTATGACATAATTCTGCTTATAATATTTCTAGGAATGATCTACTAAAGGCTGCCCCAGAACAGGATTTGAGCTGCCAGACGCTCCGATTTACGGCACATGAAAACAACTCGTACGCAGGCATGGCAACAGACCCCGTTTCATCCGTGATTTCGCTAACAACATTTAAAGCCATACTTTTAACCATCAGCTCGCAGTTTTCATGCAAAAGCCGCATACTAATCCTCGTTACATCCACATTTTTTTAACAAACCTGATCATCGTGGCTGCGGAAATAGTAGCCCCGCTCTGGAAGCCCCACGCCGCCCGAGGAAATCTGAAACCACGGGAGGCGTCAAAGCCGGCAACATGACGCCATTCTCCTCCGCCGATTATAGACAAATGCGACGGAGTTAACACAAAGGGAATCCGGAAATGCTGTACACTAGTACGAGTAGATCTATTCATCGTAACGTTATCAAACCTCAGCCAGCTTCGCATGCCCTACAACACCTGCTTCTTCAAATCGCCTCACGTTCAAAACAACTTAGCATTCACAGTATTGATTAGAACTGCTGTTTTAAGGATTCCAAACAGTTAAGGTAAACATAACGGCTTTGCAGCTTTGTCATTGTGGATCGAGAATATTTGTAAATACTGGATACAATTAACTTATGACGTAAAAAGCACGTTTCTTTACCGTCTTCCCTGATTTCTTCAGCTACTCAAACTCATTAGTTGCGAACGTTTCTAGAGAGTATCCGTAACAGGACAACATCCTCCATGGTTTGACCTCGCCGTAATATTTCTGGGGTGAAACCATAGTTGTCCCAGTATGCCATCTACAGCCACAGCTGAACCACACACCTGTATAATGTTGGCGCCGTTGATAAGATCTGGCACCACGTCGACACGGAAGAAGACGTCGATGTTGTGTTCGGCCTGCAGCTTCCTGACGACGGAGCGCGGGTCCCACGCCTCCCGCTCGAAGGAGCCGATAGCGTCGAAACCATCTGCACATACATGAAAACATGTCAAAATACGGTGCATGCTGCCTTCCTGCAACTGTGGTTTATCCAAATTGCGAGGAGCAGATATCCTTCCGCCACTTTGCCAGATATTCTGACTGCATGGATAGTGATATGGAGCAAATCAGTGGCGGGACCAGGACAAAATTTCGGGGGGACGGCGGCTAGGGAGCTCGGGCCTCCCTCGCCATTGACTCCAGAACAGCCTCCGACTATGGCTGTTGAAACACGTTTCTTGACAGAAATCATTAACTCTAGCCAGAATGCATTAACATTAGACATAATTCATTAGACATTAGATGCATGAATGCATTAACATAAGGCAGAATGTATGAGACATTATATGCATGAATGCATTAGACATAATGCATTAACTATAGCCAATCGGACATTTCTGGGGTGCTTGAGTCCCTAGCCTCCTTGTCTCCGCCACTTGAGCTTACTGAAACAAGATTGAATATTTAACGGGTAAATAAGCAAGACGTTCAACATTAGTGCTGAAATAGCTGCGACCAGTAGTAGTCATAGATAGACCGGAGCCTCACATTCAACACTGTTGCATGCTCCATCATGTAGGGTGAGCACTGCTACTTTGGCAAATTTTGCACACATCCCGCTGCTTATTCAAATATTTCTAGATGTGCCACCAAACAGCGATTTATTCCGTGATCCCTTAGGCTCATTGGAGAACAATGTAATAGCGTTTACGCTGACTGAGCCAGATTTTTATAATGTGTCCTGTGTTGATATACTTTAAGCGTTTACGCCATGATGTGTCTTATCTCTCTGTTGACTCACCGGTAACTGGGTTTCGGATGACCTGTTCGTGATAAAATGAAGGAAAAGGGTACAAGAGACCAACCGGTTCGTGAAGACGTGTGTCTTATCGTGATAGAAACCATGGTGTACTCCTGCATCGGCTACTGCTCAGTTTTCTTCCAAATCAGCAATCGCATGATGACTAGGCATGAGCGAAGATGGGATATTGCGTCTGCCATAGGCTTTGTATTATCGTATGAGTGTTATCTATTTGGGATCCCCCGCGCCATGAAAGGAAGGACGTTTTTCCTTTTTTTAACGTCGTTTTTTAACTTTTTCGTTTTTGGGGGGTTTTAGATGACGGGTACTTTTGATTTGCGTGATGAGGTCTCCTCTAAAAAAAGTTGGTTGCAAAATTACCAGTTATTTATGCAGTTTGGCAAAGCTGTTAAAGTATTGTTAGAATACCCCGACGATTTCTGCCAATTAAGGAACCAGGAAATATGCAGGTCTGATATCTGTGATCAAGCCCTGAATATCGTAATAAGGTACAGATTTATCGTAGCCTTAGCCAAAAATCCGGTCAAGAACGCATAATTTCTCAGCGTAGTTGAAACGGTTTCGAATGCCAGTTGCTTGAATCTAGCCAGACGACGTGTTTATATTTTTTACCATATCAATTAATCAAGAACGTTTAGCTGGAGCATGCTCACCAAAACAAGCGATGGTTATCCTTCACCAGCCGCTGGTACGTGCCGCGGCAGACGAAAACAGCGGGACAGGTGGCCACAAAAACCATGGCTGAGCCACTACACAATAGCCCCCGGTCCACCACTGCGGTGGGAAGATGTTTAAGATTGTGTGAGAGGTGGCCGGTCAGATGACTGGACAGACGCGACTGATTGTGGACACGTGTGCGGCATCCGCCCGGCACAGCAGGAGAAGCAGACCGTCTGAATACTGCAGTAGGTTCACGTCCCAGACGGCCATTCACTTCCCTGCCTCAGCGAGCACAGCTATATCTGCGGCACAGTCAAGATTTGTGCAAAAGAGTAAAGTTCGCACTTCACCCGACAATCCATTCATTAGATAGCTACAAGGAAAAATGCGCATGGGAAAAATTCCACCATGTCGGGCAGGCAAAGTCCTGAAACATTTTTTGCTTATTGAAAGTTCCTACTGGTTTGTCAATGTGTTGTTATCAACTGTTCAAGTTTGTTAGCTCAAGTAGCTTAAATCAGATAGCTTTGAGCAAAAACAGCGAAGTATACCTGTCTGTCAGCGCTTTCTAGATACGACTGTGGAGCCGTAACAAGTCTAGTTCTTGGTACTAATAATTAACTAATCAAGGTTTATGATTTCTTCATGCTTAACGACACCATTCACCATGGAAACACGGGCAATACTACACCACGCATAATCAAAGGAAATGGGCAATGCACGAGCTTCCAGAAAGGTGGCAGCGACGTTAAGCGTCAGCGCATGACCGCATTTCCTCCCCCTGCGTTAAACGCCACATGGCCACAACGTCTTCCCTCTCCGCGACTCACGCATCCAGATCGCGTGAAACATCCCAATCACGCAACATCGGCGACCGAGACGGATCCCCCACTCGCTCATAGCAGCCACGTCCGATGACAAGCTCTGGCAGGGGCGGATGCAGGGTTTTCATAACGTGGGGGATGGCCTCCCCTGGAGAGGAGAGGGACGTGCTCAGACCGGTCACGAGGTGCTTTGCAGTGCTTAACATCGGCCCAAGGTGAGAAAGGTGAGAAATCCCCCCTCACCCCTCCCTGGATCTGCCCATGGTCCTTGGCAAGCTCGTAACCAACTACTTCTATTTAGATGGTACGCATGTCAGCATCCGGAACATGAGATGAACTCTGCGAACTTCCATATCTAATGTTCCGAGCTGTCAATACTGCATGGGAGCTGGTGAACACATTAACGGGAATGCAGCACCGCCAATGGAAGCGATTTGAGCTGCCCGACCCGTGCAACTTGCAAAACGACCTGGTTTCATATATTACTCGTTCATAAACTCGCCTTTTGCGAAGAGACGGTGCTTTATGACTGGGTATTACTTTTTCTCAGCCTCCGAACTACCCCTCACCTACCTAGTCGAGCGGCGCCGGTGGCTCGACGGTCAGTGGGGTTAACGCGCCCAGATTTCGCTCTAAATGCACCCTTATTCGTACTTAAAAACATGCAGGGTTTTCTCTGGCGAATGTTACTAGGCCTCTATCTTTTCGCCAGAATCTCGGAGGGGCTAACACGAATCTCCAGTTTTGGGTAGTCCCGTTTGGAAAAAGACTAACAATCTAACCGGTAATGAGCTAAATTATTGTGCATTTAACCTAAATAGACCTGTATTCCTGCTCCCTGTATATTTACAGGGAGCTACTACTGGCAGTTTTTACTAATAGTATTGATATTTATTATGCTTTCTCTAAGTTACTTTCTTTTTCCTAGCAGGGCGTGCCGCGACTTGTAATATTTTATGTTCTGGTGGTGTTAACGTAAGGGTACTGTTGTCGTTGGGATCGCGGAGGGGGCTCGCCTGGCTACCCGATTAAATGGGTGGCGGACCTTTTCTGGCAATAGAATTGCATGTAAATTAAAAAAGGGTTCGGAACAGACGAAATGTGATGTCAGTATACTTTTGACATGCTTTTCAGGACTGCCGTCTCAGTTCGAAACTCATCATAACGGTAACATATTTCTCTTAATAGCGTGGCAAACCACAAAAGCCTCTATACGCATCTTTCCAATAGTCTTTATAGAGGCCTTGACGCCTATAAATTGCTTGCCAGTATAACATTCCAAGTTTTTCCTTTCGAACGATCAACGCGGGTGCTTGAACGTCCCACCCACGAAGCAGATGAGGTGATTGATCGTGAGTTTACCGCAAAACGGGAACATGAAACATTTCGATTGCGACGAACACAAGACGTACTCAATGATCGTCATTCTTCCACGGGCTTCATCCAGAGCTAGGACACTTTAAGAAACTCTATATTTCTATCTAGAGTCTTATAGCAACCATGTAAAACTGTCTCCCCAGTCACCGGCCCGGGGTTCAAGTCCTGAAGAATTCTGTGAAGAAGTGTAACGGGATCTCCAACTGCCTTTCCCACAGGATGGAGTTAGTGACACCGTATAACTTCAGCAGTTGGTGAGTTGTTATACCCCAAAAAGTATTTCAGGAACAATACAAGAAACAACATTTTTATCAGTACACGCGACAGACAGGAATATGCAAAAAAAGACATGATCATTGTCATTAGATTGTCAGAGATCAGTATTTTAGTTTTAGAGTGGTGTCTTGTTGCAACAGAAAAAGAAAAGCCCTGAACCTTGAAATATTTGAGAGCCGACAGGCAAAACATTATGTTTCTGGTCATCAAATTTCAAACAAACAGCATGGTGAACCGTTTGAAGTCGGACGGGTTAAGAAAGACTTAAGTCGGATACAGAACCTTATGCGTGACAAATGTCCTTGAATGACGCCTAGAAACAGTTTAAACCTATTTTAAAGAGCTTACCAGCAAATTCATAACTAATGAAATAGTACGAACCCGCTAAAAAGTCGTAAAAATACGAAAATGTAAGTTCTGCCTCATCTCCTTACAATCAACCAAGAGCTGTGGTATAGCTCTGCCTTAGCTCTGACAAAGGTCTAATAAAAACGTTAGTTATCCTGATATCGTCACGTGGTACACAAAACCATGTGTGGATTGGCGATAGCACTGTCTTTTCAAACCCAGGCATTTAGTGGCCAAGCATTCCTTACAATGGAAACAAACTCTCTCAACGATACTTGAGTCCAAACCTCCGCGCGAAACTTTAGTGTCTCAAACATTTATAAAGCTTCAGTTCTCCAGATAGCGAAGCGCTCATCAGGGTCAGACCGCGTCGCTGGCGACGATGCCGGGAGTGCGACGGCGCGAAATGAGGGGCGACGGAGCCCGATAAACGGGACGGCGCCCGCACGTGCTGCGAACAGGTGCGCGGCCCGGCGCATTGTGCGGGCGCAGAAGAATGTCATCAGTCAGGAGTGTCGCGACAGCACGGAGTCTGGTGGCCGCCGCAGAGGTGGCAAACATCCTCCACAAGTAGCCCCAGCACTGCCCCGGACGGTGGTGTCTAACAATAACCCAATATCAGGCTCACTTTGCTGTCTGTATGTTTTATGGCGTTATGGTTCCACTAGCTGTGGATGCTGGTCACAGACGAATCTCCGGAAAGAAGTGGTATTGACGATAAGTAACCTATTTGTTACCTTTGAGCGTCCAGGTGAAATACGGACTCACAGCGCCAGGTCGACGAATATAGCGCAAACACGATGAGAAACAGAGATCCAGTGCATTCCAGGCGTGACTGAGTTTGTTCCTGAGAGCGAGTGGTGCGTTTCAACCCCACACATGAGCGTCCGGCGACGAAACTGACATCAAACAGTGCGACAAGGTCCTGCAGTACCGCGTTTCACTTTGTTAACCAGCAAAGGTGCATACGATCTTCACGATTTACTGTGAAAACAGCTGGCAAATTGCTGTGTCAGTGTTATGCAGACATTCGCCCTGTTTTGGTGAGGGTGTCACCTGCAGGCAGACAGTCCCTGTGCTAGAGGCTGCCTGATCTGGCTGATGCAAGGTCAAAAAGTAAGGGTACCAGTGGGAAATTGGCAAAACGTCCACTAGATTTTTTCTTTATTAGTCGAATCACGTTTTTTAGAAAGCCAATTGAAAAGCCAATTAGTCACTAGTAGTTTAACTACTAGAAGCCAGTGTTGGGATTTTTTGACGTCGTCTGCTACAATCTTCCGACAACGACTGAAATAACCACTTTTCAGCTTGCCCAGTTGCCGAACTGCTCCGTAACTGAAAGGCAAGCTGCATGAAATGCTTTTAAACATGACAGGGATTGATGTTTCAGACGACATTGTGAGACTGTCAGTGACGTTCTCTGGTAAATGTTCACAATTTCCTCGGAAGCAGGTAGTTATGAAGTTAAACAGATCGATAGATGACAAAAACGATGGCGATTCCATACATCAGATTCGCTAATCTGTACATATGCTGCAATATTTGCACTGACGATACGCATGCACGGAACTCGAAGGCAAAAATCAGGTCACTTACAGCCATAAAAAGCCCAGCGGTCTGTATAGATGCTGAAGCAGCCGAACACCCTATCACCCACAAACCGCTTTACAATCACTTACGGAAGCTGTTGATGATGCGGACCAGGTTGTTCTTCAGCTCAGAGCGGTCCGGCTGCGAGGCCCGGTCCATGCAGCCTTGGTAGAAGGCGTCCAGCTTCCACACGTAGGAGCGGGACGACCCCGCTTGTGGCAGAGTGGAGAGGATCCGCTGCAGACGCTGCTCGGCTGAAGAGATGAGGACCAACACGTCACACCGGTGTCAAAGCAGGGGTCAAGGACGTGGAAGATGTAGCAGCAGAGTTTTGAATGATGCACTGAGAAACAGAACATGTTGATGACGCATGGGTTTGACATGCGTCATTAATATGCTCATGGTTTGCTATAAACAAACGGGATTGAGGCACACGTATTGTGAATGGGCAAGTAGGGCACGTATGGTGTACCTGAATATTTTATATAAAAAGCTGGCACAAGAACGTCCAAATGCATGCAATAACGTCGAAGTAACGAACAGTGTTAGTAAAGCTACATGATCCCGGCTGTGCCACGACAGAGCTATGGGAACAGAGCTCTGTCGTGCGCCTGCGCTGGAAACCAGAAAACGCTTTTCTGTGCCATCAGTAGAAACATTTTTTATCAGAAAACTAAAATAGAGCAAATGTGAGCATAGATGGGACACCATACACCAGATGGGGCTGATATTATAGTTTCTGCCAACTATTCCTATCCCGTCCAATTTTCGGCGGGAGCATGAGCTGAGTGGAAAGAAAGTTCAATCCAAATCATTTTGGATACAGAGGGGGTAACTTTCTCCCACTGACAAGTCTAAGCTTCACAGAGGATCTCGACCCCTACCCCCCCACCGAACTTTTTCTCGGTGACGACGTTTTTGCATGCGACTGTAGAGCACCCACCCCGGATCCGGAAGATAATTCACCTTTTCCGTAAAAAAACAATTTAAGTCACCTGAAGTACACCCTCGTTTCCCAAAGACTGTGTATTTTGTTGTTAAATAGGGCTGACTTTAGACCTATAATTTTCACGCAAACAAAGACGAAGGACAATTGTCATTTCCGGCTATGGTGCCATCTGCAGCCAATTCTCTAATTCTTCTCCTTCAGCTTTTCTAACGATCTCTGAAATAAGATGACTGCGTGAAATGAGTTGGCCGCCTGTCATGATTTACGTAATTTTTAGCGTATGCACTATCAGGTTTTTGAAGAACTGGAATGGGGGAAAATTCGTTACTTTACAAAACAAAAGACTAATGGCGGACACAATGCTAAGCTATTTTCTAGTTTATTTTTCTTCCTCCCTCCTCTCTCCCCTCCTCTCCCTCCCTCTCTCACCCTCTCTCTCCCCCCTACCCCTCTCTCTCCTCTCTTCCCCCAAACTCTCTCTCTCCCCTCCCTCCCTCCCTCCTTCCTCTTCTCTCTCTCCCTCCCTCCCTCCCTCCCTCCCTCTCTCTCTCTCTCCTCCCCCCTCCCTCCCTCCCTCCCTCCCTCCCTCCCTCCTCCTCTCTCTCTCTTTCTCCCTCCCTCTCTCCCTCTCTCACCTGAGTACATCAGCTGCTCAGTGACGCCCCACTGACTATGCGTATCAGGAATCGGGTTGTCTCGCAGCCACACCGAGCAGGTGTGCTCCCAGAAGGAGTCGCACGCGGTCTCGTCTCCTCCTGCAACGCTCGACCGCAGCTGAAACGGTCCCACGGAAGCGCGTTAGAAAATAGGGGTGGATGACGGACGCACGCACTTCTCACCGGGACCTCCTGCCTGCGATTAAACTCCCGCCCGGTACTATAGTCGTGGGAACAGAGAGAGGAGGACAGGGTTGTCATACCCTACCCCCAAAACATTCAGGATTCTTAGCCATAAGGCCTATAGACTGAAAAGAAATAACTTACACATTCACCTTGGCTTCCCACATGTTCGGGACGTTCCTTTGTCCCTGCCGGGTAATGTAATATTGTGCGGCTATTAGTAAATGTTCATGACGGTCGCTCATACAGAACCAATATTCGACCGTTCATGCGTATGGACGTACAAAAGCGATTTGACACTCAAAGTTTAAAACTAAAAGAAGAAAAAATATATTCACCACATTTCAAAATCTTCCTGATAAAGTCATCATATCACTAACAGCGAACGTCATCGCCGTGACAGCGAATATCATCCATAGCACATGCGAGGGGAAAGGGAGGATGGAAAGCTGCTTGTAAACCATCCTCACGATGCTAGTTAGTGGCGAAGGAAACGGAAATCAGGGCACGCACATCAACTGTGAAGGTCGCTCCTTCTCAGCCCCGTTCCGTCCACCCTCTTACGAGCAATCATCCGAGGCATCAGCAGCTTCCGGAGCACCAGTGAAGACTAGTGACACAAGCTTCCGTCACCATCTCAGCCCAGTTGCTAGTGATAGGAACTAACAAGCATCCTCATCACGCCGATGTTCATGGATGGGTGACAACAGTTCTTTGACAAAGTGTTTGCACTGGCCGAAAAAAGTTAAAGGTGGCGAGGTTTTTGCTAAGTTTGGGAGACTACCCAGAAGAGGACAGGGTTGAGGTTAACCGGCAAAAGCAAACACCAGCAGTGCAGATTCCAGTTTCTAACTACAATATTACAATGTTATAAAACTGTTGCAGGACCCAAGTCCTTCACCAGGACTTGAGTGAACATCGATCGCGGCTGGCGCGACGTTCAGGCGCCGTAAAAATATTGCAGGAAATGAATCGCAAAAACGTGATGATGATTCTCATGCAAACCGGCTATACGGGGCTAGTACGAGGAGCAAGTGCCGACCTTCTGCGGTGTAACGAGGTCCGTGTGCTGGTAGTTGACGGAGGCCCACGCAACGCCGCACGAACGTAGCCAGGGCCATCAATGTAATATAAAGTGAATACTTCATGAAGTGTAAAATTATGTAAGGACGCTGACCATCCAGCAACCCTAAGGAAGATATCTATTATGCGACTTTTGCTTCTGCTATTGATTTCTTATACACTTGTTTGTGTTCCATGTGAGCATCATGTTGCAGACTAGGTGCTAGGTATCGGCCCCGAATATTTCAGGAAAATACCTTTCGGGTGGTGGCAGGTACTGGCACCGCTTTGACCTTAAATCGTATGACTTAAACCCTTCGCCGCTTGGGTGCTCTGATCGGGCCCCTACCCCTTGGTTTTTCGCAAATGATTCCAAGCTGATTTAATTAAACGTGGGTCGCTTTGCATACCTCGAGGGTGATACATTTAAGAACTTAGGACCAGCAATTGGCATCAAGTCAGGTCAGACAAAATAATTATGTCTTCATCTCTAAATCCATGTAAGGCATCTGTATGTATCCATGTAATCCTTGGTCTGTACTTTAAAATGAGGCTGGCAAAACCAGGGTGTATCTATGCTTCTAGAAGAACTAGATCAAGTTTTTAAACATCATTCAAAAGCTCTTAAAAAATCTGCACACTTTCATACATTCTGAAGTAAGGTTAATAAAAAGGTCATCATAGGTCACCAAAGATCACAACCTTCGAAACTGTCTAGGTCTCTGACTTTTGAATGCAAAAAGATGCCTCGGGAAATAAAGTTTGTAGTGTAGTAACGAGCATGATCTAAGGAGTTGGGTGATATACAGTAGGGATTTGGACGTCACCATTTGACCTTAACATAAGGTCAAGGTCAGATCAAGGTCACAATTGAGTTAACAAGGCAATACCGCACATCATTTGAATCCTTGGGTCAGGGACGTGAATTTTGTTAAAATGATCGGTGGTGCCCAAATTTGAAACATTGTCAATAACCACCATATCAAAAGGTGATCGTATGATATAAAACGCATTTTGGCATTCCCGTGTGTCTTTTAAGTTACGCCATTCATTAACATGTTAGTTAGGGGACCATTTGTTGTATTACAGTTTTATTCAGTTTTGTTACACCACCTCCCTCAAAATGCGGTATTGATCCCCGGAAGACACCATAATGGCCAGCACAAGAAATATCCCCCATTGATTTTTCCATAAAAATGCCCGGTTTTTAGCTGCTCATACAAATTGGAAGTTCATGAAATGAAAAAAACGGGAAAACTTTAACCATATTTTTACCTAATTTTTGCGTTTCACTGTGGGTGTCCTGGCGCCCCAAAAATATATGAAGCCACACCCATGCCTCGAGTTAAGATGAACACATTAATGCCTTTTGCTTTGTTCTGGGTGTAATGGTTCCCGAGTTTTTTTCACCTATTTTTCTCGATAAGTCAAAATGTTATCCACATTTGAAACTGGTCAATAAAGTAAGTTACACACATTTAAAATCTCCAGTACCGAACTGATGTTAAAGGGAATGTGGCACCTTGGTCGAATCCTGGAATTTAGTGCATTTAGGCGTACTTTTAGCCGAAAATAATGAAACCACTCATGATTTCTCTGAAAAATGTACAATAAGCTCAATATTTTGATTTTTAAAATACTCCTCTAGAAAAAGAAATAAATATCAGCCTGTGGATAATGTCACGATCTGGCAACCACTACCATACTTGAAAAGCTTCAAGGGCTTCGATTGGCTAATGCTCATCGTGACGTCAGCATATGCCGTCACACCAGAAGCTCACAACAATGGCCGCCCGGCGGAGGGCTGATGAGGGGGCTGGTGTCAGGTAGGTTTTAGCTCTTTTTCTACGGAAATAGCGAGTTCCAAGACAAATGATATGTGGAGTACCAATTTTTCCGACCTGCTTTACAACTTGGCTATCTCAGTTAAAATCACGTTATGAAGGTGCCTCATTCCCTTTAAGTGCAATGTTTTTAAAAAGCTTTATGTTGAAAAGTTGTCTACCCAGCGTAACATTAGCATAACATCACGCTGTCCTGATTGACAATGATCACGTGACCAACCGGGGAGGGTGAGCATACCAGTGGGTGAGTTTTAACTTCATTTCTCCGCAAATGGTAAGTTCTGGAACGAATGGAATATCGATCGAGTGGTCTTTCTGCATGTCCTATCACACGACCATCTCAGTTCGAAGCCCATTGTGAAGGTGCCACGTTCTTTTGAATGCATAGAAAATGCATTAAAAAGAGCAGGGTAAAGTGATTTTTTAGCGCTGTCAAGAAAAGGAGCCTCGTTCTTTAATTTTATTCACCTGGATTGGATGAGAATAACTAAACCACTGTTTGCTACCTGATTTGACCCTTGCATTCACCGTTGTCCCTTTCACTTCTAGAGTTTATCTCTGTCCCGTCATCACACCAGCTTTGAAACTTTTCAAATTTGTATTTCACCCAGAAAATTTCTGGCATTGACAAGTTTACATACATGGCTGCTAAGTCCTGAAGAATATGTGTACAGAAAATATTGTTGTGGACAACGACGGAGCCAGGACAGCATTTCGAGGGGGTGGGAGCAAGGGGACTCGGGCCTCTCCCGTCATTGCCTCGAAACACTGTCCGGCTCGAAAATCGTCAACTATAGGCCCACGGAAATTGTGGGCGGGGGGGGCTTCAGGCCTCTTAGCCCCTCTTATATCCGCTCTGGGTGTGGGTATTGCTGTGATTGGGGTTGACAGTCACGGGCCGCAGTTAACCGCCAACTGATGCTGAACTAGCCTGGACGATGCCAGACCATGCTTGGGTGGAGATGGGTACCCAATATCCCAATACCCAAAATCCACACCAATGGCGGCAGCACACAGAGGAATACAGAGCACACCTCCGGCAGCGAAGTAAAGCACACAAAAGGCCTACGACCGCGCGCCAGCCGAAGGATCTGACGAATGCATTTAGGCGTCGTCGACAGTTGATCTGGACACATTATTCCTAGAGAAATAATGCAGGGAACGTTGTAAGAAACATTTTTAATGGATGCCAATCAGTAAAATGGCGTAGCGTGTTTTTCTTGCTGCCAAAGCGTATAACACCATATAAAAGTAAGCACAGAATCCTCTCCCAATGGACATTAAAACCACATCTAGGACACATCTGACTTTTTGCATGATAAGTCTATATGCCTGTTCAGATGATCAACGACACACAGTTGGGTATGCTGATTTCCAATCTCCGACTGTAAGGCGGTCTTTGCCAAGCTCTACTCGAGGATGTAAAGGTAGATAAAGCGGTTAGGATTGCCAGTCCAGATCCCCAGTCTACCGTCTCGTCTGGCGCAGACGCCTTCGTACCAGTTGGTATTCCCTTCGCCCGCATCATTCCGTATGGAGAGCATTGTGTTGCCATCCGAGGCTGGCACGTAGTGGGGCAGACTTGGCTGGAAACGGCGAAGAGACGGTGCAAACGTCGTAGATATCGTACCCACATCGGGGCGAGGAGCAGACCCCACCACAGGCTCCTCGCGAGGGACTTCGAAGGTAATCCTGGAATTTCCATTATACGTGAAGAGGAACAGGTGATAAGAGCTGCCGGTTCCAAGCTGACGCAAGTCATCTGCCAGTCGCAGGATTGAGTAGTTTTCGTCTTCTTCATCGAGCTCGGCATTGTAGTACCACAAAGTCTCCTCGGTGAAAACGTGTCCTTTCTTGGTCTTGAAGAGACGCGTGGCCCCACTCATCGGTTCCGCCATCATGCATATCACCGTTAATGTCTTGTTATTCAGCCACCCAGGCGCAATTATGATTTTCCCAAATCGTTCTCCGGCGCCGAAAACATCTCTGATGACCCGACAGGTCACCGCCGGTAATGCCGTGCACACGCCACCGCGGCAGAACTCGCCGTCTTCCGTGCAGTCCGAGTCACTCTGACAGACCTGATGATGCCCCGACCGGCCCGGCATCACAAAGTACTTCCAGGCGTTCCTGGCATCAATAATAAAGGTATCGTAACCGGCCACCGAGGAGAACAGCTTGCACTGTTTGTTCCACCCGTTATAGCTGAAGCTGTGGCAGGAGGCGTCACTGTAGCAGAGGCCGCAGCAGGTGCAGGCGCCAGGCTGGCTCGTCAGGGTGACCGTCTGGATCTCCTGACTGGCGTCCAGAAAGCCAGCATATAGAAGGGTGTTCATGCAGGCGCGACAGGTGTGCAGCATAAGGAGCAGCTGACTCAGAAAGGCCACGTTATAGAACAACTGCCGATGTCTCATGGCTGCTGATGCTGAAACCACACCAAGTTGTCGGCTGCTGAAGAAAGAACTATGGCATGACTTCCAAGGGAGGCGAGCGCCCGGCACCGACCTCTCCCTCCGACAAGGAATTCCACTCTGTCCTCAAATCGGCCCCCGCCCGTACTCACACCAACTCGTCGTCGCCTAGCCACCAGTACCTGGCTGCTTTCACCAATTCGTTCGTGAACGTGAGGCCAGGCTGTGGCCAACGGCTCGACTGACGCCACATTTCCGTTGTTGAATAGAGCGGACACGCTGCCCGCATACCCCGGGACATTTGATTGCACTAGCACGAGCTCCTGATGTACACTAGTGTAAGTGGCTAGTAGTTGGTGATTTTCCTTCTCGGCAGACTGATGAACTGCACAATGACACGTACACACTCACGTGCAGTGCTCACATTTGGACTCACGATGTTTCTGTGTGTGAAAACACCGCCTGTGTGCTAGGTAACCAACATCAGAAAACTGCCATGACGGCACTGTTCGCGCTGGCCAGCCGGTAACATTTTAGCAAACACATCACGGAACAGCGTTCTAGGAAATCTACTGTGTATTGTGAGATGTTGATCAGGCGTACGTTTGACCAATGCACACTTGTAGCACGAGCTATGTTGCCTAATCACTCCTGTCTCCCCGCCCTCGCATCCCCTTCTCAGTCCCGTATTCGATCGTGTGCCACATTCAGGTGACTAACACATCTTTGGGTAAAATATTAATATTGGTACTATTCCCGCCCAAAATGTGGTGTTTTTTTTGCTGCTGCTTTCTGGTTTTCTGGTTCCTTAATCCAGGGGCAAAAGACTTAGGAAGATAAATATTTTTTCGGGACCTCTCTTGAGACAAATCATTTTTTTCATGACACAACCTACACCCCTAGTGTTTAAGGGAGGGATAGCGCATTCCCTAAACTCTTCATTGTCTTTTTCATACTTGCCGCTCCAGTAAAGTACGCACATGTCCATGCAACTTTAACTATAATTTTCCTTACCTCTCTTTGTTCGATTGTTTGTTATTCATCACTTTAATTTTGTTCGCATTTCTTCAGTGAATGCGATAGGAGAGGAGACTAGATTTAAGCTTCGAGCTTTGCCGCGATCCATTTTATATTTTGTTGTATTTCTGTGCAAAATAATTGTTAATAAGAGTTAGTCTACTACTTTTTTCTACTACCTGATTTTGTGGGCCTTGTTTTAAGTGTTCCATATTTAGGCAGTCAATCCAAACAAGGACCATAGCTGGACAATTTTCTAAGCTAAGCCGTTAGGATCTAGCTGTTGACTTTACGATCGAGAGATTGAAGGCATGGATGACTTTTGAAATTAATACTGTTGCTCGGACTTGATTGTATTGTGGAGCGATCTTGAATCGTGGACTGAGTGAATAAGTACAACTGTTGCATCCAACTGTTGAAACATCAGCCCGGTAAACGATTCGATACCTAAATGGCTTCGATACGAGTCTCAATGCAGAAATACCTTAAACTACAATGCCTTCTCCCAGAAACCTACAGAGCTATAAGCACATGGAAATTAGCAATTATAACTACCATACCTCAGCCATTCATTCACATACGGGAATACGTTCTATTGGGAGTAGGGTGCTTATTTCCGGGCTGACAGATATTCCCCATTCCTAATCGAGCTGCACTGCATATTGAATGCCCCTTTCGCTGCCAAGTGGCGTGGGTCTGATTTGGCGGGTCATTTCTGCCCTGATGAATGTGAGATCGATGTCTCGTCATTGGCTTAGACAGTAACTGTCTGCAATCGGTTTGCTGGTACGCGTCCGCCCGTTCAGGTTACGTTTGCCATTACATAGCCCCAGGCACTGATGGTCGGTGCACAGGCATAGGACATGATTGCCCAGAACATGGAAGTGCACCAGGCCGGAGCATCGAGCGGGTCTGCTTATATAACAATCACGAGTGCAAATTAATGACGATTGAGCAATTATGCAAACACGTTAGCAGGGAACTATTTCTAGCATTCTCGCAGCACCCCCAATGGCGAATCTACGATGAGCAAAACGACTATTCCCCTCCAGCTGGCCGTTTTTTAACAATAAGTTTTTATTGTTTACCCCCTTGGACCCCTTTCTAAGCCACCACTAGTTATTCCACCTCGGACGGCAAAACCTCTTAGCTTTAGTCCATATACACCTTACATCTAAAACATGAACGCCACGTGCCCAGCCGTTCCTACTCTTCCTCCGCTACCAGAGTGGGGCTCTTCACGCCGAGCCTGCCGCCCCACGCAAGACCGTATCCGTCATCGTCATTGGCGACGCTACACGACAGCCGCCGGCGCCGTCGGCAGCGACGAACTGCTGCAGGCAACGCGATGCCGTGGCGGCGGCGGTCACGTGATCCCGGTAAACCGCATCCGGAGTGCCGACCCCAGACGGAAGTCTGTTGCACAAGCGCACACCACTGGTCTCCATCGCATGAACACTGACGTGGAGCGTCCCAGTGAATCAGTGCACGGCGCTGGTCAAGCTCATGCACAGAAGGAAAGAAACATGTCTGGACGTAGGCTAAAGTCGTATGAGATGTTATTAATTTTATGGTAGCATAGTGAAGTGGGACCCACTAGGTGCCCACCCGAATATTTGATTCGGGAATAAAGATGGTTTTCAGAAAGAGGAGTGGGAAATGGTGACGTAAATGTCGCCAAAACTGAAAAAGAAACAGAACAAGAGAATAGCCATAATAATGTTTCGCTCAAACCCACCTAGTGTAAAACTGAATGGGGTTAATCTGAATTGGGTTGATAAATTTAAATATTTGGGACACGTGATTGAAAATGATTTGAGTTGTGGTGCTGACATGAGACGGATAAAACGTTCAGTTTATTACAGTGTTAACATGCCGAAGACTACTATAGGGTACGCTGATCGACGTATCTTAATAAGACTATTTCAAACGTACTGTTGAAACTTTTATGGTCGTGAGCTTTGGGCGACAAGCAGTGGTGTAGAACTCTTCGGGAGTTAAGTTTAGCGTATCCGTTGTGCCATGAATTAAAACTACTGACTTGCCAAATGCACATTGAATACAGACAACTTTTATTTATTCAAAGACTACAATTCAGCAACAATAATATCATCCGGAGCCTACAAAATAGTGATGTTGTTCGCACTGGACTGCTGCACATCAACCACCTAAAAATAAGATAAAATATGAAATATTAGGCATGGAATTGAGCAGGACATCAAAGCAACAAATTTATAATGTATTTTGGTCTCACCTCCAGCGCATGGTTGAAAATGTTATTTAGCTAGCTTCAACTTGGTCTCTTCTATTAGTCATCGATATCTATTGGCATGTCACCATGAGTGTATAATTATTAAGAAGGCGTGAATGTTGTGTACTGTGTGTTTTCTCTTATGTGCTGGACATGTATATGTACCCAAGTGGTATGAAATAAATGACATATTATTATTATTATTATTAATTGTTGGTGTTTAACGACGCACCAACTGCCAACGTTATACTGTGTCACCAACTACCCTCTTGAGAGGATTTTTGGGGATGAGATTGTGCTTGTTGAGAGAACGTAACCGGGCCTTGAACCCATGACCTATGCCTCAGGAGGCAGGTGCTCTACCCTTGAACCAGATATTCCGCTCTAGCCATTTCAGTACTGAAATATACATTTACCAAATATATCTGTATGAAATATGAAACAATACAAATCAAACAAGTTTTTGCATAAGTTTCGGCCTGACCAACCTTTTTCAAGTTGGGCTTTCGGGATCGATATCCTACTTGAGTCTTGAAGGAACTTGTCTTAGAAATCCCGACCTCACCCTCCAAACGGGCAATTTCCGCAACGACGGATTAATTTGAAAGCCAACAATTTAAGTCCCACATAGCACAGGCACAGCAGCCACGCCCAGGTCACCCTCACACCAGTCATTTGCCAACTGACCTACACCGGGTAAATATTGAACATAGGAGCGTCTCAGGAGAACCGACCCCAAGCGTTCACCAGTACACTGCCATTGCACTGCTTTCTTAGCAGCGGGCCAGATCCCAGCGCCCTTTAAACAAAGCTCACAGGGCGAGAAAATAAAAAGCAGCGGTATTTTTCCTTTTGAAACATTTTATTCTACGAAGAAAAGCCACCTTAATCGGTGATGTAGCCCGAAAACCGATCACTTGCCAGTGCATGGTGGAACTGGCCAGATAGTTGGACGGCAAGGCGTGGGAGCGACAAGGATGCCAGAACAGGTAACACCACACTGCAAAGCTTATTTATGGCAAAAGTTCGAACAATGTATAATGTTTCCAAGCATCACACTCGTGTATGATATTGACTCGCTGACACGCGTTTCCTCTAAGCAACAATTGGATTGAACATCGTTTGGGTAGCAAAACTACACGGATAGCTTCCTTAGACATAAAGTCCAAGAACTTTTAGGATATTCCTCATTTTCTTCCCTTGAGTTTGCTATCATTATCAGCTATAACCCGATATCACGATCCCAAGCGGCCATGAGAAAAGCGACCTTAGGCTTTTAACCAGCCATCCATCGTCTAGGTTTCACAAACAATGGTCTAATCTCTCTAAGCTGCATAGCAAATGCATGCTCATTTTCCCTCTGGATGCGTCTCGACAGTTGTAAAGAAAACAACTCAGTAACTCAGAACCACTAGCGCAACCAGCAAGCGAGTCGCGGTCGTCTTAGTTTCGCTGAACAATAAACCGAGCGCACATGAAGGTGTAACCGTCTGAACTACAAAGCTAAAGCGCTAACTGCCACAGAAGGACGATACGATCACACTTTTAACTAAGTGGTGAGACTGGCTTCGTGACCGATATCGAGGCCGACTTTTCGTCCATTGCATCAAGACACTTACGGCGACTTGTCTGCCAGGTGAGGACAGGTCCAGCTCATGATTGAGACAACCAGTAGCCGGCAATGCAAAGGGACTGGGAAAAATCATATCTATTTTCTACAGAAAATAGATCTGTATTGAAAAGAATTTTCTGGTGAGTTTTTGCAGTACCTACAAGACGTAAGAGTTGTTTGATATTGTCCAAAGTTTGCAATTCCAAATGCTATTTTTGAGTCTATTCTTCACTTTCTGGGTGATTTCATCTTTAGAGAGGACTTATCTGCGGATGGGGAAAATGGCTGCTGGCAGGTGCTCTGCACAAGCCTTTTGATGACCCTGCAGACTCTCTTGTTCATAGGAACTTTTACTCGGATTCACGCGGCAGAATATCCCGGAAAATTCTTTCTTAGTTAGCATGGCGTTCTTCAGTTCACCAAACTTGACTGCATACTCAATGCAAAGCATTATGAAACCCCCGGAAGAGAACGGATGTATGGGTGCTGACGCTGTATGTGAGAGTATTGACACAGTAGAACTCCGGATTCCTAATCGAAGGGGGCGCTTTGACCACGGGGCGCCATTTGGGTCCGAAAGGGGCCGTTTGGGCTTGGAGAGAGTGCCCTTTGGACCTGGGCCAGTAACGCCAATTCTTAAGGGGTGATTTATCGGGGATGCTCAAAAATTTTCGATCTTTTGACTGCTAGAACGATATTTTGCCAAGGAATACACCGAAAGTCATTGCACCCATAAACAGAAAGATGTAGATCAATCAGAGGTCGAAACACACCATCATAACACCATTTAACTCCATCAAACCACAATTAATCTCCATCAAACCACATTCATGAAGATAAAAAGACGAGAACAACATTTGCTCACCAACAAAGTTACTTTTTTGAAACGTTGGCGCACTGTGTGGCTCATGCGTTGGATAATGACAGCTCCGTCATCCCATTATCCGGCCAAGCAAAATAATGGGGGAAGTGAAAGCTTGTTCCCTATTGCACGCCAGCTTCCTCGATTTCGTATTCATGTTTTGCATGTGCACAAACCGTAACTAACTGTGTGCTCAATTAAGGACAAACCCACACTGTGTTTCACAAGTCATGTGCAAATGTATCTCCAAACTTCACTTGGGTTCCACATTTTACTGCCGAATGGCGTTCATGTATGCAATCCACAGCTTGTGGGCCCAAAGCAGAGCTTAGTCTAGCTTTTGTACTCACTTCCTCAAGCAGGTCCTTATTGTCAAACGCCATCTTTAGGAACAATTCAGGGAGCCAGAAAGAAACTGAAACCTGAACCTATATTGGCGGCTTATTTTGGTAATGTTTGATCTGTCATAGAATTCGGTTGCGCCACTTGGAGGGACCCGCCAAGACGCACTTAGACAGGCTCAAAATTCAACGCAAGTTTTTTTGTTTTACTGGCATCCGTTTTTACTCAGAATTCTGTGTTACTTGCGTATCATAATCTTCTGGCGTTTTCTAAAATTACCACCTTGGCAAACAGAAGAATTCAATATGCTATCCTATTTGCACATTAAATTTTGTCTTTAAAATAGACTCCGCCCTCCTGCTCGGTAGCTTTGCATTGCGTGTTCCGTCAAGAAACACACGGACGATGACTCGCGCCCTGCTGCACGTGCCTTTCAGCCGTATAAATTGTATAAGACGAGGGATTTTCTGTCGTTCGGCGAATAATTTTAACTCTTATTTGGCAGTGCGCCCTGAGGACACTTTGAATTGTTCTTTCGGGCAGTTTCGGTCACTGGCCCGATCGTACATCAAGCAGCTGCCTTTATACTGAGAAATGATTGCGGATTTTAAAGGGGTTTATGTGTGCCTCTTCACATTTTAGCAGGGGTTTTTCTGCACACCTTACTTATCAAGTAATACTAAGTTAGGGTCATGTATCGTAAACATAATCATTCTGTGCATCGCCTTCGTCGACATTTTTATCTCATTTGACTTGACCTGTCATTGGGTCCTGTACATCTGTTGCTCATAAACCCCCAATAAACGATAAACAATAAACAATTTTTGAAAGTTTATGTTCACCTGGGAAAAATTGAAAGTCCTTTAGTAGACAGTTCTTTCTAACTCCCCGCCAGCGCCTAAAAGTGAAGTTACCTTTCCGTAGGGAAAACGTGCCTTGAGACGATTGTAACCTTTACAGAAGACTGCATGGGTACTTATAAAAACCTGTCATTGTGGTAGACAACATTGAAGATCTAGGGCAAGAACTTTCTTAAAATTTTGAAAGTTAAAGTAAGAACATACCTTAAAGTTTTGTAAAAGGCAGGGGCGTTGCCATGTGTTTATTTTCATGGGGACCAGATTCTAAGGGGCCTCCCATCCCTGACTCCGAGAGGGACCTCCAAGCCTAGGCAGTCTGCATACTGGGGCGGGTCAGATATTCAGTTTCTCTATATTTACTTTTGTAGTCAGTCTTTTTGTGCTGTTTGGTATCTGATGTCCTTTAACAAACAGGGGGCTTCCAAAATATTCTGAGAGTCTCATATGTAAATAAACTACGTACGATCACGCTTGGGGCCACCTCCACCATAAAAAGGCCTCCTCGTGCTGTTTACTGTGACGGACGGGGCCTTTTTTACCTCTTAAATGACCAAGCCCTCAAACGGTCTCTATGCATGACAGCCTTAAATAAATCTGATGCACATGTCAGTGACGTCATTGACCTGACTAGACGGGCCCTGCTTAACCTGTTTGGGGGCCTGAAATCGCAAGTTGAAGATAACACTTTCTTTAGCTAGTCTTATAACATTTTCTACCGTTTAGAAGGCGTCCTTTTTCAGTCGCAGTCTGCCCAAATTTTTCCAGGGGCCTGAAATATAAGTAGAGTACGCATGAATGGAGATGAGGGTACCTCTGCAGCTAGTGGGGGCCCTCGCACAATTTAAGTCATTGGGTGGGCTTCCTTGATCAGTTCAGGGACTACCACCCGCCGACCAGGGGCCTCTCCCTATTTCAGCCAAGGGGCTCCAAAGTCAAATAGGCAGTCTTACGTGCTTGCGGTAAATCATTTATAGTTCATCAAACTCCTAAATCTATGAAGGACTACCTGCATCTAAGGGAGCCTCCTGAGTTCAGCGGAGGGCCACCTAAAATTTGAGGGGGCCCTCATGAATCACATCATGAAAAGGTCATGGCCCATGGCCCCAATAGCCCCATGATCGCGACCCCATGCCGTGGGTCGTTATAGAACCACTTTAACCACAGACGCTTTGCCCTAAGTCATGTTGTGTAAGTGTAAACTACAGCCCGATGTGTAAATTAAGGCATGCAGTTATTACTCCTGGAAACGCTAATGGATAAGGTAATATAATCTTTTCAACTACATGACACAACCAGATAACCTAGCATGAGAAGGAGTAATGTCTCGGTTTCGTAAGATCCCCACTAGCAGAACTGAACATTGACGATCATGCCTCTATCTGGCATGGCGAAAGACAAGTCATCTCCTTATCTGCCTCACGGCAGTATATTAAGCGATCTGACGTGTTTATAACCACTGCGCCATCACTAGATGGTTTCAGCCATAAAGAATAGCGGTCTTTGTGTAGCACTCCCCGACAGTTACAGCCCAACTTATGTTAACGCTAGTGAGTCAAGACCATATCGCTTGCTTGATTGCCGTAACGTGATTGCCAACTAATATGACTGAGAATAATTGTGGTGAGACCATTTCTCAGTTAATTTGTCATTTGAGCAATGAGCGTGAAGATAGTCGCACTGCACTAAGTCCCAAATATCTACTACCAGGACTATTATAGGGTGTTGGGACCTTATCCCCATCACGTCTCGCTTCAGTTTCATATTTAAGTCGGAAACTTTTAAGGATATAAACATTTGTTTGAAATCGATATACCTTGATGAACACACCTTCTGCTGTTTGTTTTGCTAAACTCCTCTGCTGCCCTTCTATCATCAACTATAATTTGGTTCCAAACGCGGTCCGTTGGTTTTACTGCACCCTACTACGGGAAGTTTGAGCATATTGGCTGTCTTGAAAAAAAAACTGCCGATATTCTTTAACAAAAAAACTTCCAAATTTTCAAGCATGTTGACGTGAATAAAACGGTGAAAATGCAATAACAACCCAGTCAAATCTCCATAATTTATGGGGACATTCTCTCGGATTCACGAATGGGCGAGACGCGTCCCCTGCTCCCTCGCCGCTTTCGACGCCCATGACCATAGGTGATACGAATTTCACTCAATCAGGTAGAAATAGAGCACACCTGTCTTCTGAGGCACAAGTCCCGGGTTCAAGCCCCGGCGAAGCCTCTGAATAAGTTGATCTAATCCCCCAAAACCCTGTCAGCATGACGAGAGTTGGCGGCGCCGTATAACGCTGACAGTTGGTGCGTTGCTTAACCCCAACAGTTAATATTAATAGATAAAAATATTTTGTGCTTTCGCTCACAAATGTTTTCATACACTGAGGAAAACCAACCTTATTCATATACTACAAACACTTGCACTCAATTGAGGTGGCTTTTAAAGCGTTGTGCTGGTGATGCGCATGAGGCGATTAAAAAACTATGAAAGGAGAGGGTAACGATGAAGAAAGGTAAGTATGAAGGAGGTGGGATTCTGGAATAGCGGCAGTTTTCGGGTGGCCTAGTTTTCCATAAATCGGGTCGAACTCGGGTCTAGTGTGACATGTCATTGGACCAGCGCAGTATTAATATAGGGCATTTCTCTCTCTCTTATCCTTCTTCTCTCTCTCTCTCAATAAATTTGGGTCCAAAAGGAACAAACCATGCACAAACCAAATCACTGCCGCACCATCTTTTTCGTTTATTTTATGCAAAACAGGTCACCCGAAAGCCGGGGTAAATTTTCATTTTACGTGCGTCACGAAGGTTAACAATCGGTGCACGGAACAGTCTTGCCTGCCATGCCTCGGCTGCAAACGAGGCTAATTTGAAGTGACCTCATTTCACACTGCACCATAAATCGGACGGAGCAGGCTGCAGGATATGTTGACCCAGCCATGGGGACAGCTGTGTCCCGCTGGTACCGGCGGAAATGTGACCCGGTCCACCTGATCTGTCGGCCTGGCTGTAGCCCCGGGGGGTGTCGGGCACTGCCAACAATGTGTCGGGGAGGCCTGGGAGGCCCAACAAAACGCAGGACGCCAGACATGTGAAGTTGGTACAGGGCAGCCTTAGAGCTGGGAAGCAGAAATCAGTGGCTAGCTAGCCTCTCGAACTATGTGCTTGTGGCAGAAAATATCTCAAATAGTTGCTTAAAACCGGAAGTCACCAAAACTTGACACGCAGCAAGAGGATGCCTAGAAGCTGGCCGTGAAATCATAAATATAAGATGGAAAGCTAACCACGTTCAGAATTTAATGCACTGTCGCAGTGGTGCTGATTACTCAATGAAGTATTCGCATTCAGGTGTAGCATACTGCAATGAATTTATCACAGGTCTAGCTTCATTTTCAAAATCTAGACGGCGACCAAGACCACTATCGTAAATAGTAAAAGACTACCGCCAAACCGTCTACGAGAGATAGTATCAATCCACCCACATTCAAAAACACGAATGTTCGTTAGGCAGTGTTGTGCTCCACTTCCCTTACTCGCCCAGGCCGCGCCGACCTTGGGAACCTGAGCCGAGTGGCCACACCGCGCGGCGGCTGCCACGAGGCCGGAGCCTACCTCCCCGGACTACAATAACGGGTCGGAATGTGAGACGGTTCGTGCCCGCCCGCGGGCCTGGGAGGTACGGATACGGGCCCGAGCCGGCACCGCGGGGGTCGCACGTGACACAGGGGCGCCCACCCAAACCGTGTTATGGTTCCTAAGTACCGATTGTTTCTGAACGAGGAAGGAACTCGTTGTGGGGCGGTCTCCAGCCCTCGGAGATAAAAAACGAGAGGCACAAAACTGGAGCAGAGCTGCGACCCAGCTCAGTCATCAACAGGCATTGGTAACACACGGTCACGCGCAACTCTCGCCATTAAATTGCAATAGATAAGTAGTCAAAGGCGAGTTCAGGATATTGGAGTAGTGATCGAACTGGACTCAAATCCGATCCCAAGGCAACTCAAAGCCGCCGTTGTCACTTCCAATACAAGAAATCAATACAATACAAGCGGCTTATAAAAAATACAGATACCATAGCTGTAGCTTGATTCGTGGTGGCATGAAAAGCTCCGATTTAGTAAAAGCAAGTCAGAGAATATCCGAGTGCAGTGGCGGATCAAGGATTTCATTTAAGGGTAGGGGGTAGAGTGCTCGAGCCTTCCCCGTCATTGCATCGGATCAGCCTCCGGCTACACATTTACTTTAAGTATTCTGACATTTCCGGGGGTCTTGACCCCCTACCTGCCTCCTTGTTTCCTTCACTGTCCTAGAATCACTGCAACAAACCCGTGTAACAGTTTTAACAACGGTTAATTATGCAACTTTGAAACGGCTAAGCTTTTGGAAGGTCTGGGAAAGTATTCAAATTGAATTATTATTAATAAGAGTGGAAGCAAACATCATCAATGCACTGACCTAAAAAATAGGCCCCGGTCACAGCTCCCTCCCCTAGAACAAGTGCACGATCTCGACAATGTCTCGGTCGGTCAGCCTCTCGGACGCCGCCGCACGGACGTGCGCCGGGGTGAGGTTAGTGACCCGTGACCTTGAGAAAGGTGTGAGGCAGGCGCTGGGCGGAGCTCGCCAGATAAAGGCACCACCAGCCCGCCCGCCAACCCGTGAGGGAAACGTTTGAATATTGAGCCGGGCAAAAAGTGTAACGGCAACCCTACTGATCCCTGTACCTGTCCGAAAACATGGTCTGGGACACAGATATGCGGCGACAGGTAGTTTGCTCCCAATAAAAGCAGGCTCACAAAAAGGAGCAAGTTAAGAAGGGGTGATCAGTGGCACTGGTTGATCCAAGGGGGCAAAGGGGCCGTGACCCCAACCAAAGTCTACAATAGCATCGTTTTGTTCCCCCAAAAGACCCAGTTTTGACCGTTTTTAAAAAAATACTATCTTCTCGCGATTTCTTCTCGATTTAGCCCTGACAACGTTGGCTTGATCCCCTTCAAAAGCTACTCCTGGATCCGCCAAAGGTCAGTGGTGCAGGACAGAAATGCCATTTTGGCTTTGAGCTGCACCTAGGTGAAAAACAAACGGAGCAACTATTGGAGAACTCATAATACGGGAGCGCAGAACCTAGAACCACCACCAACGTTGAGAACACTTGGTCAGCATTTCTTTTAGGGCCATGAAGACGTCATGACGAACATGAATGCATGCTCCCATTCCCATATTACCTATATCTGGAATGGTCACCATGGCCCCGATTACTAGGAATAAAGAACACTGCTTACATGTTGATAACAAATGTTCCGAGCTGGTTGTAGAGTCCATGAGCAAGTCGGTGATTAAAATCTTGAAACATAAAGTGACTGAAGGCAACTTTAATGCCCGGCATTTCTGTATTATGCTGACGTCACTGATGCCTGGGCCTCCACGCCGTGCTCTGTTTATATCAGGCACCCAACTTCCTCCATGTCCACTACGTCATGTTCAGATGCAGGCTCGTGACTCATGTGAAGCCCGTGCTTTCTAACCGCTACCCTCACCCTCTTCTGTTGCACACAACCACAGGTCACTTCTCCGATTACGATTGTCATCTACTGCGAGCCGCGCCTTCCACGAATATTTGATGACGCTCGTAAAATAATTACACTACCGACAGTGACTCTCAAACCACGGCGTTGACCCGCGATCACAAAACACTGAGAGATGATCAACAAGCCTTGACATATGTCTTGTTTAGCCACTACTGTGTCGCCTTGACATGGCGCGGCTCTGTAAGCGCCTGTGCACGCCCCCTTTCCGCGGATTTGGCAATGCCGATCATGTGATAAGGCACTTTGCTGTTTGAGGAGAAAGTGGAAGAGAAGGGGAACGCGTGTCAATACTCGGGTCGGGCCGTGGACATCACGCGCCTGTCGCGCTGTTTGAACTGACCGTACCGAGTTAGCCGGTGGAATTTAGTAGTCTGATTGCTGATGATGATGCAATCGTATCACAACGCCCTCTGTGGAAGTCTTACCTCTCGGCTTCCGAGTACTATTGCGTCACTGGTGTTTAACAGAAGCTGCTATCCTGCACACATGGACCTACCCACGTAAGCAGAGGTTAGAACGAGGCTGGGAGTGGAAATGTCCCGATTCCCCATCAAATGTCTGAATTTAGCCTTTTCAAGCACATACCTTCCAGGCCCCCAATACAGTGTTAGTGCTGAAATATCCCGTTGGCGTTATGATACTGGAGTCACTGTGCCACTAGGGTGTCCCAAAATTTACAAAGTCTTAAAAGTTGGTGTTTACCTTTCTTGTTCCCGTTGAGTGTGACCTGAAACGAAATTGTGCGAAAAATCAGCCATTTGAATTAATATTTGACCCCAGCGCAAATCGCTTGAAGTTGTACCCATAGCTCTCCATGGAGACTGCAACGCTTGAACACGAACTATTTCGGTATTTCCATCGTAATGCGGCACTACAGCGCAGGGTGTCTTATGTTTTCTCTTTTTGGCTATGTTTTGTAAGATTATCCTTTAGCTATTGTTTCCATGACATTTCGACTTATTTCCACTACAATTACTTCACGTTCTTCGTTTTACATAAAAACATATTGTGTTATAAGGTACACAACCCTTATCCGAATAACTGGCCGTTTTTCCTTGTATAGTCAGACAAAATACTGTTTTATCAACATTATCTTTGATCCTCAGACTAGAAAGACACAGTGTCAAGACACACACACGTTATTCAATATGTAACAAAAGTCCATTGCTACATATAAAAATCCTTCTGAGGGTCCCTGGCCAGAGGTGTCGGCCAGAACTGATTTCCTAGTGTCGGGAAACGGCTTGTGGTAATGCTCTACAACTTGCAGTAGGTGCTGATGGCCAGTGGTGGATGAGGGGGAATACATTGCCCCCAAACAGAAAATCTAGGGGCAATACTATGGTTGCACCCCCAGCCCCAAAGCTGTCGACCTCGTTTTTGCCCGGGCTCATTTTTAGTCTACAAGCAAGGTTTTGGTGCTTCAACTCTCAACATTAAACACAGCCACTCAACTTCGGTGTAAAAATTGAGCCCCGGATAGCAAAAAGCATCTTGTGACTACAGCTTTGACCCGGCGACTTTTTATTCTGCTTATCGACTCTTCAGCTTACCCTCACAACTTACCGTCTAGTTAAATTGTGGCATGCTATCACCGCGTGACGTTTTTTCATCGACTTTGGCTTGCCCCCAAACTTACCGGCTAAATTGCCACTGCTGTCGGCTCTCCTCACTCTTAGTTAGGCAGCCGATATAGTCATTTATTAGCCTAACCCCTCTCTTCGCTGCGTTGTTAGCCAACTGCAGATTTCGGATGAAGGCCTCCAGCCTATCGTAACCTGGGATACCGTCCCATGGCGGGCACTCAGCCAGAAATGACGTGTCAACCGACAGGCTTTCAAACATGAGATGGGACTGCGTGCCCACAAACTTATCCAGCGTCAGATCCTCCACACTTTAAAGGGAATGTGGCACTTTCATAACGTGATTTTAACTGAGATAGCCAAGTTGTAAAGCAAGTCAGAAAACACAGTACTGCCACCCGGTGTTGGACGCTGTTATATCAAAGGAAATCACCTAGACATTGTCCACGAGGGGTACATTTCCGGTAATTTTTAACTTTTCTGTACGGAAATTTTGAGGTTCAAGACAAACGATATATTGAGTACCGGGTTTTCCGAATTGCTTTACAACTTGGCTGTCTCAGTTAAAATAACGTTATGAAGGTGCCACATTCCCTTTAAAGTGTGGAGGATCTGACGCTGGATAAGTTTGTGGGCACGCAGGCCCATCTCATGTTTGAAAGCCTGTCGGTTGACACGTCATTTTTGGCTGAGTGCCCGCCATGGGAAGGTATCCCAGGTTACGATAGGCTGGAGGCCTTCATCCGAAATCTGCAGTTGGCGAACAACGAAGCGGAGAGAGGGGTTAGGCTGACAAATGACTATATCGGCTGCCTAACTAAGAGTGAGGGAGCCGACAGCAGTGGCGGATTTAGCCGGTAGGTTTGTGAGGCAAGCCAAGGTCGATGAGAAAAACGTCACGCGGTGATAGCATGCCACAATTTAACTAGACGGTAAGCTGTGGGGGTAAGCTGAAGAGTCGATAAGCAAAATAAAAAACGTCGCCGGGTCAAAGCTGTAGCCACAAGATGGGGCTACAGCGTGCCCATTGTGGGGGTAAGCTGGCCTTTTGCTATCCAGGGCTCAATTTTTACACAAGTTGAGTGGCTGTGTTTAATGTTGAGAGTTGAAGCACCAAAACCTTGCTTGTAGACTAAAAATGAGTCCGGGCAAAAACGAGGTCGACAGCTTTGGGGAGGGGGAGGGGCAAACATAGTATTGCCCCTAGATTTTCTGTTTGGGGGCAATGTATTCCCCCATCCACCACTGGCCATCAGCACCTACTGCAAGTTGTAGAGCATTACCACAAGCCGTTTCCCGACACTAGGAAATCAGTTCTAGCCGACACCTCTGGCCAGGGACCCTCCAGAAGGATTTTTATATGTAGCAATGGACTTTTGTTACATATTGAATAACGTGTGTGTGTCTTGACACTGTGTCTTTCTAGTCTGAGGATCAAAGATAATGTTGATAAAACAGTATTTTGTCTGACTATACAAGGAAAAACAGCCAGTTATTCGGATAAGGGTTGTGTACCTTATAACACAATATGTTTTTATGTAAAACGAAGAACGTGAAGTAATTGTAGTGGAAATAAGTCGAAATGTCATGGAAACAATAGTTAAAGGATAATTCTTACAAAACAGAGCCAAAAAGAGAAAAACATGAGACACCCTACGCTGTAGTCCCGCATTACGATGGAAATACCGAAATAGTTCGTGTTTAAGCGTTGCAGTTTCCATGGAGAGCTATGGGTAAAACTTCAAGCGATTTGCGCTGGGGTCAAATATTAATTCAAATGGCTGATTTTTGCACAATTTCGTTTCAGGTCACACTCCACGGGAAAAAGAAAGGTAAACACCAACTTTTAAAACTTTGTTAATTTTGGGACACCCTACTGTGCCACTCCCCTAACTCAAAATCCATCCCTCCGTACTTATTATGCACTTGTGCTTATATAGAACAATATGTTCTACTTATATAGTATATCCATCCATGTATGTACTTATTGTGTACTATATCACCAATGATTTACAACCCTTGCAATAACTACAAATGGGCCGTTCAGTAAGGTGCTGTAGTTCGTAACTCCACGACGATTTGAAGAGTTTGATAGAACAAAACCATACGAATATTCAGAAATATGTCGGGACAGTGCACACATGTACTTGTTCAGTCTACCGCCTAAAAGCGGGTTTCTCTTATCGGGAGAGAACAGCCGGGATTTGGTTTTGATACATAGAGACTGAAAGAATTGGCAGGGCATTTACTTGGAAAGGTGTTTTGACAGCTTTTGCTGCTATTTAGCTTTAAGTGTTCTGATCAATGGGCCTGGTATTAAACGAAAATACTGCTTACGAGAATGTCACTTCTCTGTTTCACTTTCTCCGTAAGTGCTCCTCAATGCTTGGTTTATACTTTGCTTCTCATCTCGCCCCTCAGCTTACAAACTGAAAGCAATGAACGTCCGCATTTAAAGCCACAAGACTATAGTCTTCAATTTCACATAGGAATCAAAGAATCACCGAACCTTTTCTAAGAAAAACCTTTTTTGTACAGCGTGATCTCGTCTCATAATGGTCCCCTGATGCGATTTCTTCGATTTGGATACTTGCTTACGGTTTCCAATATTTCTTTAATGCTTCGAGACGAATTCTGAGCGTCGATGGTCATTGGCGTCATTGGGGACAGAACGCTCGCTCCAAGCGCACATCACACAAACAACATTTTCGAAGGCCCGTGCATTTACAACTTGGAGCGGTCTTCGTGTGGGCCAAATGGCTCATTTAAGAAGTCATACTTGAAAAAACGATTAAAGAAAGTCGTTCTGAAGTTTAAATGCCTAGCAAAAAACGCAGAAGCATCGACTCATCAAACCATATTCACTGAGATCTAATTGTACCTACAGGTCTGAACTCTCGAGCAACTAAAAGTTTGAGGTTTGCTTTACGTTTGCTTTCACTGAAGACGGTCCATAAGCAGACCCAGAATTTCCAATGGCGCGGAAGAGGGGGGGGGGGGTAAAAAGTGGTCAGGCGGTGGATCTGGACCAGGGGGCACCACTTTTGGGCGGTAAACTCATTCAGGTGGGCGCCAAATCCTACTGCGGAGGCGCCGGGCACTAGCATTGAGGGAGAGCGACATTTTAGGGCGCGCTGTGGCTATTTCAGGGGTGCTGAGGGTCGATCAGGGGGCCCACACTTGCCCCATCCTGAATCCGCCTATTAGACGGTCAATATTCCGTGACTGGTGAAATTTATACACATCTTGCATTGCACTTTGTATATATTTAATATTTGATTTTCCCTTTGTCGCATGGACAAAGTCATTTTTGAGCGTAGAAGCTTGTTCAGTTAGCAGTTTTGTAACCATCAAATGATCGCTAAGACAACACTAATACACTATAAACTTAAAAGGAAAACTATCTCTGAATGAAATTCATGGTCTTTGAAGGTTGTAGACTGAAGTGGGTTGGCACTATTAACCAGTCCCAGTCCGAAATTTTTGAGCGAACATAAATTTGAAACGTCATTGACTAATTTAAGGCAAAAACTGCCTTTTGCCCCTAATTCCCCTTAACCACTCGTTTGAGCACGCAGTTGAGCACGCAGTGAGTGCACGTGTCTACCGAGTCCTTCTGCCGCAGCTGCCCCTCTCCCGTGTGTCTGTCGGATCTGTCTCCCTGCTGCCGTGTCCCGTCCCTTCCACTACCTTAACTACCCCCCTCCCTGCACCATCTGCCGAGACGGCGTCCCTTTTGCCGGCGAGGTTGCTCTCTCCCTTACACCCTGCGGCAACTGCGAGGCAGGCGTGCCTCGCATTCCTGCTGATTGAGGGCCCGGCGGGACCTCCGCCGTTCGTCTCCTGTACCGCAGACGCCGGGCACCTCAGCCCTCACCTGTCCGACGCACAGCTGACACTGTGCGTCCGAACCACGGAGAGGGTGTCCGCGAGGTGGCGTGGATTGGACGGCAGCCAGCCACCGTGGTGTTTTAGTGGTCTCTGCTAACGAATCGCGCGTAGCTTGTCACAAGAAACGTTTCGAGGGCATTGTGGTTGTATCTCAAGTATGGCTCATTTGAATTTCACAATTTCAGTCGCAATTTTCAGAAATCTCTTCTCCTGAAAAATGGCATTTACGCTGATTTTTCACGCAAGCATAATGTGGTGGTTATTTGTGGATTGCGAAATTAGAGAGCTATAAATGAGTTGTCCAAGCCTCTGCATCCTTTCCGTGTACTCAGCTTGCTAACGATAGAACAATAAAACATTATTAGGCAGACGGTAGCAAAAATGAAATAAACAAGCGCAGGTAATTATTCGCAGAGTCTGCGACATAGTGTCGCCACCGGAAAGTGGGGGCCAGCCAAACTTCAACATGATGTTGACAAAAACTTTCATCATCAGGACCAAAACTGTTCGAATTTGGGCTCCTCGTTGCCTTCCAGCAGCTGGATATAAGAATGTCCGGCTTTCTCATTTTGACTGAGATCAGGAAATTTTTGGCAGGGGCCCCCCTGCTTTTCCGAGCGTATGGTCTGCGATATCTACCATACCGCAGATATCTACCAAAAGGAATTAAATTTCAGCGACTTTACTGATTGTCGACTAACATTTGACAATTTCCGCTAGTTGTCTGCCCCTCCCTTTTCTCCTGTCCCCAGCCTTCTCCACCATTCGCGCCGGAACACCTGACGCAATCCAAAGCCGCGTCGTCCGGACACCGGCCGAGCCTGCGTCGTGGAAACCGGCTCTGCCCTCCCGCCAGCACACAGCGCGTCCCACCCGGCTGCAACTGAGCCGCCGGGCCGCGGCTGCCGGACGGAGGCGGCGCGTGCCGCCGGTACGGAGGAGTCCCACAGGGGAGAAGGGCACAGTGACACTGAGGCGGACAGAGGACAGGGACAGGGGCGTGGACTCCTCCTAAATGGCGGTGACGCAAAATTTGAGACAGTGTCAATAATCACCATATCAGAAGGTGGCAGATAATATATGCAAATTGCCACATACCTGTTAAACTAAATAATATCCATCATAAGTCCTTCAAATGAAGAGCATGACAATTTAAAACAAACATATGCAAAACTACTTCAACGTTTCTTTGGAGGTGCCCAGACACCTCAAAACTAATATATATTTACAACCCTGGAGAGGGAAATGATCTCTGTTCAGTATTCCGAGTAGCAAAAACTAGTCCGGATGACTGGGAATAAATACAAGTGAGGGACTCTTAATTGCATGCGTGTTTCCGAACTAGAAGTTTCGACCAGGTTTCGACAAATTTGAGACGAACTCGCTTCATTTATTTATTGATATGGCGGACCCACTTCCTTTAACAACACATCTAACCTGCACTACAGGACTAGACACACGGACGTCTCTGCCTGCACAGAAAATTGAACGCGTGGGCTTTACAAAATATAAGTAAAAGCAAAGACAAATAAGTCTACCTACCAACAACTGCAGGCAAAGGAGCAGAATAGGCTCCGCATGCCAAAAACGAACTGGTCAAAATTATTTGTGATTTGTTTCATACTGGATTTTCTGCGAGAACCTCTTAAACTGTGTTGGCGTAGCCGTCATAATGTCGAAACTCCTTCTGTTGACGGCCGGACCGCGAATGGCTAAAGCGCCCATTCGGTCCCAGTCTCACCTGCGCGGCAGCTCGCAGACAGTCCGAAGTCTCGCAGCGCACACTGGTGTCTACCGGCGGCGGCGGCGGCCAAGAAGCCGCTAGAATAATCACGGCTAACAGCAGGAACACGGCCAGCAGCGCTATCACTGCGATCGCTATCATCCAGCGCACAGGAAGGCCCAGGGTGTCGGCCGCCCACTGCAGCCGGCCCGGGCGAGGCTTCGTCTCCGAGTCAGAGTCGTGCAGCATGCTCTCCCTCTCATGCGGCTCCGCAGCCGCCGCCGCGGGAGGCTCGCCATTCTCACCCCCCATCGTCGCCGTATTCCCCGCCGGCCTTCACGAGTCACCCACACACACGCTGAGGTTTCGGATTGGAGCAGCTCACGTTTCTCACATACGCAGACCTAGCGCACCACGCCCTCGCAGCCAGCTCGGCACGATGGACTGACTGTGCCGCGACGCCTCGCGCGTACCGGCGCCGACCGCAGCGCCATCGGCCAGAGAGCGGCCGAAACCCGAACTATACGGTAATCCACCTCGCAGTCACCGTTGAAAAGCAAAAACTGACACCGCCTCCAATCTCCCCCAGGCTCTCACTCACACGTGCACTAGGAGGCCGGTACTTACTTCGCACAGGCACGAACGCAACAATCAGTACTGTTCCCCGGCGCCGGCGGCCGCGAACGACCTGTGACGCCGAAGCCCGACTACCTGTCGCGCCGTAAGGTGTTGTTGACCAGACGGTGACGTCATGGATCACCGTATCAGCGCCCGGCGTCTGTGGACCATGCGGGGCAGGCAGGGCAGCAGCAGTTGGTCGGTGGTGAACTAGAACAACTCGGCAGCACTCGCGCCGCGGTATACTTACTGGTCGGCGAGGTTTACCGCTAACAGAACTCGCGGGTCCGCGCCGATGTTGGCCGTGGAGTACTTTTGTCGCCTCTGCCGGGAATGGGACCGGTTAAGAGGCGGTGACGCGGCGATTGCAGTGCTGGGTGAAGTCACCTGCAGGGAGCTGGGGTTCTGCCGAGCGGACCGGGAAACGAGGCACAGAACGTGACGGCGAGAGACGATCTGGTGGTGCAGCCCACTGTTTGTTCAGCCCCGGCGCTCTAGCAGATGCTGCGGCTGATGGATGCCTGGCCTTTAAACGACTTGAACGCCGCTCTCTTGGTGATAGATAACCGTGGTATCGATACTTGCAGTCATCTGCGGGAATTTGAGCAGGCTTCATGCCTCTTTTCTTAGCATTTCGTGCAATGTTCAGTGCTTGAATTGTTTTTTGGGCGTAACCAGGCCACGCTCCCGCTAAACTCGGTCCAAATCCCCCAGTGACGATACGATAAGAACATTTGTAAGAACAATAAGCCATCTTACCGACGACATGACACTGACATCTGACATCTGAAGTTTCTGTATTCTGCCATCCCGGGGAGTGAATTTGTGAAAATAATTGGAGGTGCTCAAATTTGAAATAACGTTAATAACCACCATATTAAAACGATAATATAAATAGTGTTCCAGCCCTGTCTCATGTTCGCTATACTATACAAAACCATCAAAAACATGAAAATGAAGACTTAAGAACACTTTAAATAATTTTTAATACTAACTACGTTCCGTTGAGGGCGCTCGGGCACCCTCAATGATATATAAATCCACACCCCTGCTGTCATACTGTAAGTCCAGAGACGGCGGATTCCATTTTCGAGAAGGGGTGAAAGATTTTCAGAACACAGAAAGAATTTATTACAAGGTACAAGCTTAAAATTGTGTTTCTACAAGTTTTACCATTGCAGAACAATAGTTGCACCGTAGTTCAATTACCGAAGTAAAACAACCCTGGTTAAGTCACTAGCATAAAGCAATGCAATTACTACGGAATGACAACCTTGCCTTGTGCCACAATAGTGTGCGCCTCGTTCATACCTGGTTCATACCTTGCTTGCGCACCAGCGCTGCACTAACTGAATACTAGGCGTTGTAGTGGCATTGTAAATAGCTGATAGGTAAAGCTAGGGCGTTGTTGCACCCTTGCTCGGCCATTGTCGTTTGACTATGGTTTCAAATACCTGCTCGGGTTACAGTCGCCATCTTGCTTTCTGTTTACCCGTGGCGATACACAGTGGCCTGGCACGCCTGCCGTGTAGGTTAGAATAAATGTGACTTATTTTAATCAATCGTGGAACTTTGGAAGCTGTCTGGAATATTTGTCAGTGATCTGCGAGTGGAAAGTATTGTTCTCTGTTCCAATAGTTGAAAAGTGAGGCATTTTGGAATGGTCAATCCAGGTCCAGGTAAGTAGGGATGTGGTTACGGCAGGCATGTATGCCATATTGGTATTAAGGCTCATATTTCCGTGTCAAAGGAGCACAGATTATTTGACCATATGGCTTAGGTACCTGCAGTGGGTAGAACCTAATTGTGTTTGCCTTATGGGCCCGTTTGAAAAATAGGGTGAGTTGAGTTCCAATATGATCTTGTTGGTGTCTTCAGATGGATCGGTGCCTGATGAGTGATGCTGTGTTTTACCGATATGGGTAAGACAACGTGCAGGTTATTTTCTTGCTTGAGAGGTGGCTCAATGCTTACCCCTTTTCTACCGATGGTCTTCCGGTTGCATTTGGGGCCAGAAAACGCTTTAGCTTTCGCATAGAGACTGTAAAGTTCCTTTTGAAGCAGAGGTAGGTACAAGGGGAGGGGCTAAGAGGGCTCAAGCCCCTTCCACATCATGAAATGTCAGAGTGCCTAAAGTAAATGCGTAGTCGGATGCTGTCTAGACACTATGGCGGGGGAGGCGCGAACGTCCAAGCTTCCCCCCGAAATGAAGTCCTGGATCTGCCGCTGTTGTAAAGACGTAATCCGAGTCTCGTTTTACCCTTGTAATAAGCCTTGCAACACCCTTGTTCCCTCCCCGTTACGCACTGGTAGAGCGGTTGTGCAAGCAAGGTTCTAATCTCGTCACGCTTTTGTAGGAAGGCTGCCGTTGTGTACAAGGCGGGCACAAGACTTTGTTCTACCCTTGTTATGGGGTAATCATCACCTAGTAGAGGGCTTGTGGGGACGTTGTCAGCCATTGTCTTTGCCATGTAGGTTAACTATAGTTAAGTTACAAGGTTTGTACAACGTCTTCTGGCAACCATTGTCGTACTATGGTTCTACCATTGTTCTACATGGTTTTTCCTTGCATTTCCCTTGTTTTCGTGGCACGGATTTTGAACGTACAAGCTTTGCGTTTTACCCTAGTAATTTTCCATGTAAACAAGGGTCTGACAAGGTTTGCCCTTGTAAAAATTTCTTTCTGTGAAGGGGGCGCCTTCCTCCCCAGGAGGCGCCTTCATCCCTTGGGGGGGCGCCTTCATGGCGTAGATCTAGATTGACGATGCACCTCTGAAAACTTTCCGAGTTTGAGGCCTGTACAGGACATATTTCGTATTCGTGTTTGGCTGTGCTGGACAGTACTGACACGAGTAGTGTACTGCCCACAAGAAAAAACGTGGACGCCGCGACAAATTCAAACCGAACTCTGAGACTAGGTCAGGACAGTCCAGCTTTCCATGATACGGATTAAACAAACAGTACGCCATGCTGAACGAAATAATGACTATTTTCACACTTTGACAGAGGAGCTTTCCATAGGCGGGTCCAAGATTGCCGATTGGGGGTGCCAACCGGACCAGAGGGGTGTCACTTTTGGCTGGCAAAACGTCCGGTGGGCGCCGTTTTTCGCATCCTGGGGGAGGGGGTGGGAAGCGAAATTTCAGCGGGGTGCCATCGACATATCAGGGGTCTGCAAACTCCGCATGAGAAGGCCGAGCATCCTACTGGCCTTTGCCACGGTGTAATCTAGGTGAGGTCAGGCTGGAGTCGAGCACGACACCCAAGGTCCCTTACCTCAGTTCACCGTTCTGGCGGTGTACCATCCAGCAGGTACAGTCCCCCGCAATTGAAATTGCCATAACTAGGCTCGACCGGTTTAGGATGGATATCTTGCATCCTATGGTGCCTATAGGTTTAGAAACGGGTGCATCATGTGTATTTTTTCAAGAGCTTTCCAGTGGTCACCATTATTTACTAATCTGACATCTGGGTGAGAAAATATTACACAATTACTGATTTTGCTGCTTTCTGACGGGGTAGTCTTCGGCTGACTTGCCACCGCCTCTGATAATCCCTGACCCTCTCGCCCATACCTGGACCACGTGACCTCACAGATGAATGGGCGGTTGGCATTGTGCCAGCTCATTCATCCTTCTCACAAATATTGTCTTGTCTGAGGGGCACTCGTATTGAAATTGCTCCCACTGTGTTGCTGTGTGCTGGACAACTGGCGTCACTGACCTGGGGCCCCGGTCAGTGGCAGAAACCACGCAATGCAGTGGCAGAACCACGAGTTGCTTTTTGAGGGGGGAGCAATATCCAATAAGATGGGCACAGATGGGGCCAACCATCGGAATATATTTTGCTGCGGGGAAGCACACGAATTTTCCCTCCTATATCCGTCCTTGTGCTTGGGTTGCGAAACATGTAAGCTGTCATTGGCTGCCGGGCTCCCCTCACCTGCATGTTTATTTAGACAGGATTCTGGTAAAACGGCTGATACAGTGATACAACTTTGTTTGGAGGTTTCATTAAAATAATATTTTCAGATACTCTTTAGAAGAGGGGACAGTTGGAGCCATAGGTGGATCCAAGGGTAAAGGAATGTAGGTCCCCCTCATTGACCCTCGGCGTCCGTAAAATGATCGCAGCATTCCTCTAAACGGTCGATGGCACTTCCTGAAATGTCACTTCCACCCCTCCCCCAGGATGCGAAAATCGGCACCCCGCCATAGGATTTGGCACCCACCTGAAAGCTTTTACCGGCCAAAAGTGGCACCCAATTTGTACGGATGACGTCCCACCCCCGGCAAGGTGACCCCCATCGGTGATCCTGGATCCCCCTATGGTGGGGCAGGCCCCCAATTTTCATTAAACATCGCGATTTAAGAAACAATAGGAAAATCGGGCATTGTGTGGGCAGCATTTTGCGAAGGTCTCAAGAAGCCTGAACCTGACGAGGTTTTGTTTTTAGATGGGAAATTTTCTTGTCAAGGGTGACGGTTCACTGGCTCTATCACTGTTTCGTCGGTGGCGGCGATTATTTATTATGGGACAATTGCTTCCAACTAAATGAGCTTAATTCCGTCCACAAAGAATTTTTAAATTTCCAGCTTGAGAACCTTTGTAGAGTCTATTTCTCGGGAGCATAAAACTGTGCCCT
The DNA here is from genome assembly GCA_034440635.1 of Lepas anatifera. Classification (NCBI taxonomy): domain Eukaryota; kingdom Metazoa; phylum Arthropoda; class Thecostraca; family Lepadidae; genus Lepas; species Lepas anatifera. The sequence continues at coordinate 91,882 of JAOTON010000895.1, forward strand.
CGCTTGACTAAAATCACGCAGTCGCCTCCCCTCAACGAACGGCAACCATTGCTTTAACTGGGGAGGATTGAGTTTCCATGAACTGGCCTCTAGACTGACATCACACGGTGCAAGCTTGGCATAGCGTTTGCGATAGTCTCTAACAAAAATTGTTGGGGTTAGACGACGCTCCAGCTCTCAAAGTTATATGGCGTTACCAACTCTCACCCTGTAAGGAGAGATTTGGTGCATTTGATCATCATACCTATTCAGAGAATCTGCCTGGACATGAACCCAAGGAGTTGATCCCGGGGAGTTGAGCCAGGGAATCAGCGCTAGGTTTCTTGCGGCCTTTTGGCAGCACCCTCACTTGTCGGAAGGATATGATCATATTTTATGCTGAAAATATTAGATAATTTGTAGCAGTATTACAAAGGTATAAAAGCCTATGTAGCAGCTTTAGCGGTGATAGTGATCGTTGTTGAGAGTATCATTAGCGGTAAAATTGGTCAGTGATGGATCTAGGTGGTAGTTTTGGTGGGACAAACAAAAATCGAAACGCAAGAAAAAACGTCGCGCAGTGAAAGCTTTTGCAACAATCTAACTAGCCGGCAGGTTGGGGAGGCGGGGAGTGGGGAGTAAATATAAGTCGAAAAGGAAAACAAACAGGCGTCACTGGGTGAAATATTTGGCCACAAAATGCTTGCTTTCGATATCCAAGGATCATTCATCCAAATACGATTTTAAATATCAAGAGGACCAGGCTCCAATATTCACACTGAAGTTGACTGGTTCTGTTTGAAAATGATTTCTTCAGTTAAAGCACCAACACCTTGCTTATGAACTTAAAAGGAGTCGGGGAAAAGGTCGACAGCTTAAGGGAGGGGGATAACATTATGGTTTTGCTCCGAGCTTTTCGTTCGGGGAGAAAATACGTATTGTCCCCCTCCCCTTGGGGCCTCCATTAGAACTGGGTGCTGTTTGAGGGGTCTCGTTGCCACGTGCGACCACCGAGGGTAAAAGGGCAGTGAATAGTGAATGTTTCTCTGATGAAATCCACCAACTCGAGAGCTACTACTCTTCGAAATTTAGCACGACATTGGTTCCAGCTATTATTGATGTTAAAATTGTTCGATGTGTCGCTGAAATGAAAATATTTTAGGATAAATATTGTTTACATATTCTGGTTGGGCGAAACCAGAATATTACCCGGGGGACCTTGTAACCAAAGCCTACCTTTGGCGGACGCAGGGGGCTTTTTCCGGTCATGGCCCCCAAAGCGCTGGAGGGGGGCCAAACTATCTTTCCCCCCAAACGCCGGAGAAATTTTTGAAAAAAGGTGTGTACACTAAGCCTGTAGAGCAAAAAAATATTCGCTTCCCCCCCTCCCCGGAGAGCGATCATGCAGCACTGAGGAAAAAGTTTACTCCACCCGGGGTCTGAAGACTAATGCGCCGGAAAGTAGCATACCAAAAGACAAAATATGTAGTCATGGAACGCAGGTTATCGGGGAGATGAGTGCAAAAGAGTCAGCGCACTCTCTAAATTTCAGTCAATTTGAATGGGACTCCAATTAAGAGGACTGTCTTAAATTGTGTCGTCCACGTACGCCTCAAATGGGGACTCCCTGACCTGAGGGGCCGGGGCGAGAAGGCAGAGTAATCAATGCTGGATTTTTGGAGTATTTAATATCGTCAGGGAGTAGCAGAACTCTTCAGAACTGCCAACACAAGAGCCATTTTGCGAAAAGCCGGAAACGCGGCACAGACCACAAGTCAGCGCAAAGCATGGACGGTGGTGGGTATAGTTTGAGCCTATATTTTTTGTTATTATCATCTCGAACCTATAGAAGTGGGCTTCCTTATTTGTTGAATTTAGCAAGAAGATATCCTGCTGTTCGTTTCTGATATTCTTATGTGATTTTGACGTATCGAAGGGCTTATGTGGGATTCGACAAACATACCTGTACTTATAAAGGTAAGAGGCCGGGCAAGGTACCTATCACGGCTGGATTTCCCATATCAATATTCTTAGTCTCACCAGATTATAACCTGATCCACTCACCTGATGGAGTAGAGTCTGATAGTGTAGGTACCTGGTAGGTACCTCGTCAGATAGGTTTTGATTAGATTGCATGCACATTGGTTTATCCTTGTCCTGAGGGAATACTTAGGGCAACTTCTTTGGGGTCAGAATAATCAACAATTAGAAATTCTTTCCAGTGTCGGTTGTAGAGGCTCAGACCCTGAACCAGTTAAAAAAATCTGCTTGAAACACACTGGGCTTTGCCTGTGTTCCACGTCTCGGAACTTGAATGATCCATCCAACCTGTCCTGGCTCAAGAAGGTCAATTCTTGGCCACTCTCAGGTTCCTTTTCCTGAGGAAGAGCATGTTGAAATGCACTTATCTCCTGAGCTCGTTGGAGAATCTGAGCCAGTGGGCCATAGTGACTCTATTAGTCTGAAATTGTTTGGTAAGGTAAGGCGCTGGTTTTGGGTAGCGTTTGCCTGTCTTGGCCCAGGGGCTTGCATGGAGACCACTGTTGAGCTTGACCTGACATTGACCTTGTGGTTTTGGGAACATTCAGGCTTCTGGCGAAGCCTCTGTTGTCCCTACCTTGATGAGCTCGGGTACTTAGGAGATGGAATATGCTTAGTAAAGAGTTTCATACAAAAACTGATTCCAGTATTTATGAAGGCTGGTTTTGAACAAGTTTGTACTTTCTGACTTGATGACCCAGCTTTTTAGCGAGTTGCAGTTGTTAATGCTTCTGATGCCAAAATGGTTTCTCCGTTCTCTTGGACCGGCTTCTGGTGTGAAGACCTAAAGCTCATGCCTTCTAGTTGCATTGTCAGGAGCCATCTGGAGGAACTTGTCTCTACTCAGTCCAGTATGCCCAGTTCTAAGGTTATACATCCATATCAGGTCACATCTCCTTTGTTTGCACAGAAGGGAAGGCAACAGTGACAGGTGTCTCGACCTTTCTTTGTAAGGTATCTTTCTTTCTTTCTTTGTAAGGTATCTTTCTTTGTTAGGTAGTATATTCTGTATCAGGCAAGTTGCTTGGCACTGCACTTGCTCCAGCATGATCTGCTCTGTCTTATAGAATGGGCTGCAAATGGGGTTTCCATACTCAAGTAGGAGTCTGACAAGGCTCTTGTATAATAAGGGCAATGTCTCTTGGTCTATGTTGTCAAAGGCTTTCCTAATCACCTTGAGAATCTGGTTCACCTTGCTGTTAGCCTTGGCTGCCAAATTTCAATTCTTTCTGTATAAGGATCCCCAGATCCTTTTCTGGTTGAAGAAATATGGGGGGGGGTGGAGCATGACCTCTTTGAATGGATGCCCCTCCCTTATATTTAGGTGCTCTGTCTCCATGGAAGGAAACTATAATTTGGGGAAAATTCTGACATCTCAGGCCAGTTTGGAAAGCTTGCACATAGGCATAGGACAACATTGGCTACTTCCATACATGTGTTCAGGTGCAGCACATTGCATGCAGAGTAGAGGTGGGACTTTCTAGGCCCAGGGCAAAAGCCCAGCCCAGGCCCACGGGCTTGGACCAGGCCTGAAGGCCTGATTTAGGCCAATGCCGGGCTGATAACGGGCTTCACCCAGGCTCATTCCGGGCTTTAACTGAACTGGGACTTCAAAATCAATTTTCTGTAAGTTAAATAAGCCTTTTTCAGTACAAAGCTAGTTTTTTCCACTGAAACATAATCTTATTCATTCACCAGCAGCTTTTGAAAATGCATTTATAATTAATTTTGAGACATGGGCTTTTAGACATACATCAGGAATGTAAAAGCATGAAGCTCTAGCTTTCCATCTGTTACTCATGCCAGGATCAAAAGCAAGTTACTCAAACCTGTATCAATATTTATAATCAAATATTGAATAATTCCTACAGTTGCACATGTCTATGCTGTACTGTCATCTTATGAATATCCTGATGAATTCAAAATCTTAGTCATATATGGGTGAACAAAATATAAATTGTGATAGCCTATTTGTTACTTCGTATTGTCAGTATACCATTTCAAAGGAAGTCATTTAACCAATTTCCTGCTAACATATTGATACTAACACCTAGCTCTAGCTAGAAAATTATTTTCAGAAGCTTTCTGCGTCAGGTAAAAAGAAAATGTTATCTATGGAGCCATTCCCATGTCCTCTACGAAAAATGGTGAAGTGAATATGTCAGGTACAAACTATCTAGTGGGAGCCCATAATTTTCAAATTGGCCTGCCAGCTCTAGATGCAAGAGCAAATGTTGACGAGTTTGACCCTCCCACAGCTTCATCTTGCTCTTGCATTGCCCAAGAGATGCAGAATCCACTCAGAAAGGGCTAGTATAAGCAAGGAAATAGGCACAAAGAAAACATGTTTTTGATCGAAGTACTTCAAAACATAAATTAGTTAGTTGTGGAAAGCTACTGGGGAGAGCAGTCAGCCTTAGAAGAAAAGGAGTTTCTGCTGTAAAGCAGAAATAACATGAAGGATAAACCGTTGAGGTTCAATGTTTCTTTCACCAATAAAATGACAAGTTTATTAATTGTGTTTGATCTCTGCCTCAGTGGATGACTTGTGAGTCTAAGCTCATTTTCCTGCTGTGAAATACTTCCATACATGTATTGCGACAGCACACACGATAAAAACATTACAACGGTAAAAAACGAATAGTACAATGGGTGCGCACCCTAAAATCCTAAGGCCGGCCGGCATGATTACGCTGGGCAATATTATAAAACGCATAAGTAACAGTATAAGACAGCGAAAAAATACAGCGCAACATAACCGCCGGGCCGGAGTCCGACCGCAGAGAAGCACGCCGCGCCGCCACAACAGGCGACGATACCCCGCGCAGCGGCAGCCGCGGCGGGCGGCGGGAGGCGCCCAGCCGAGAGAGCGGCGGGAGGCCACCCCACCACGGCGACCGAAGACCCGCAGCCGCAGAGCGGCCGCCGCGGCGGGCGGCCGCCCGGACGCCGGAATGAGTCCGCAGAGCGGCCGCCACGGCGGGCGGCAGGAGGCCGCCCGGACGCCGCGAGGAGTCCGCAGAGCGGCCGCAGGGATGACACCACGCCGGACGGCGGGACGCCGCCAGGGCGCGGCGACCGAAGACATGAAGCCGCAGGTGGACGCCACGCCAGGCGGCGAGAGGCCGCCCGGGCGCAGCGATCGTCGGGGCGCGGCCGTCGAGTGGCCGCCGCGGCGAGCGGCGGGAGGCCACCCCACCACGGCGACCGAAGATACGCAGCCGCAGAGACGACACCGCGCCGGACGGCGAGAGGCCGCCCGGGCGCAGCGATCGTCGGGGCGCAGCCGCCGCGGCGGACGGCGGGAGGCCGCCCCACCACGGCGACCGAAGACATGAAGCTGTAGGCGGGCGCCGCGTCGGACGGCGAGAGGCCGCCCGGACGAGGCGAACGCCGGGATGGGTCCGTTGAGTGGCCGCCGCGGCGAGCGGCGAGAGGCCGCCCGGGCGCGGCGACCGTAGACATGAAGCTGCAGGCGGACGCCACGCCGGACGGCGAGAGGCCGCCCGGGCGCAGCGATCGTCGGGGCGCAGCCGTCGAGTGGCCGCCGCGGCGGGTGGCGGGAGACCACCCCACCACGGCGACCGAAGACACCCAGTCGTAGAGACGACATCGCGCCGGACGGCGAGGGGCCGCCCGGGCGCAGCGATCGTCGGGGCGCAGCCGCACAGCGGCCGGCAGGCGGCCGCCCCAGGTACGGCGACCGGCGAAACGCGGCCGCAGAGCGGACGTCACCCGCCCACAGCCGGACGGCCAGCCGCCGGCGAACCGCGGCGACACCAGCCCCGGCCATCCGCGCCAGGCACCCGCAGCCCGGGAGCGAGGCGAGCTCCATGTTGGTCCTGAAAATGAAGTGAGATGAGAAAAGGGGGGGAGGAGGGGATGATTCCATGAGCTCGACGTATGGCGGGGGATGAGGGTTCTTGTCGAGACGGATGAATGATGCGGTCAGAATGGCGGCAGATTGGACCAGGAGCATAGCTCGGTCACGGCCTCCTGTGCCTGATTGTGTTAACGAATTCCGTATAAATGATTCCATATATTTAAATTTTGGGAATTTTGGGAATTTAAATTTTGGGAAGCATTCATAGGGAAATGCTTGACCCATCGTAGTATTTGCGTTATGCATAGTGCTATATAGGGCGCACCAGCGTTTGTGCATTTAATTGTCAATTGATGGACGCTATATAACATGAAAACCTGCCATCAAATAGGTAGTTATTAACACGCGCATTGACAGGGGTCTGAGCCACCTTCGCATTGACGGGGGCGGGTACCCGCCCCCCTAAGATCTCGAGAACCACGGTAGGTAGCAAAAAACGGTAAACGGCGTTGGGCTGCCCATCTACTTCTCCATCGAAAACATTTGAACCATTTTTTTGTCAGGTCATATTCAAGGTCACGAGAGGTCAAAACATGCCGTCATAGGGATAACATGTAAATTCAGTTTTTCGGCCATTTCATCTGAACAAGTAAAGATAGAGCAAAACGACTTGAACTATATGAATCCTCTCAGCAAGCCGAATCGAATGATATATAATTTGACCTTGCTAGGTCAAATCAAGGATTTGACCTGACCTGAGGTCAGGTCAGGGTCAAATTATATACAATGCAAATCATTAGAACCGCAAAGCCCAGGCGAGTCTAATGCAGCTAAAATAAATGCTCTATCACCATCCGTTACTGAGTTATTCTGTAAAAAACATTTTTCCCATGTATTTCCAATGGAGAGGTCATACCTCGTACCTGACCTTAGGTCATCGATATCAAAAATACCGGACATATTTTAGAGAACTTGGTGGGGCCATTATGTGATATGAGTTTCAATCGGATAAGTTCACCCTGCTCCGACTTATGCTATCTTAAACTTTTTTTGAGGTCGGGTCACTTGACCTGTACTGGTGACCTGACCTGAGATGACCTAACCTTAAAATTTTCAGAGAAGTTGTAAAAATGATGAGGGAAAAGGTATGCCAAGTACGGCGGCGCTACGCGCCGCCATTTTTCTGCTGTCTTCGAAAAACCCGGAGGGGGGCGGGTACCCGCCCCCCCCGTCAATGCGCGTGTTAAGTCTAGTGCACAGTGTGTTGCTTAGGATCGTCGAAAATGGATATGCCTCCCGAAAGGCTGTATGATACGATCAAATTTTTGGTGATGTGAAAAAGTCGCGAAGAACAATGGAGGGTGTAAAAGGGTGCTTGAATTACTCCTGATTCAGGGGTAATGGCTCGGTTACTCCGGGGGTAGTAACCAGTCCAATGAAAACTGGAGTCAATTTGGCACTACTCTGTGGGAGTAACGTTACTCCACTAATTTGCTACCCTTAATTCTGGCATACCGGTACTCTTTTATATGGGTAATAGAACACCCCGTGTAGTGGTGCTTCGAAAAAAATGCTCAGGTTACCCCGAAAATTAAACTACTGGAAACTAAAAAAAGAGTAATTAACTCTCGAAAAAAGGGGTTTTTGGCCGCCCTTAGATGGAGTCATTTTGAACCCAAATGGAACACTGTTTTTCGGAGTAAACTTTTTCTCAGTGTGCACTTGGAGAGGTAGCTTATACTAGATCTGTCGAGCACTGAAAAAGGTGTTTACAATAGGTATGTAGAGCAAAAAATCTTCGCTCCCACCCCCTTCCCCCCCCACAGGAGGACAGGCAGACATGGGTTTGCCCCCAAAACTCGGGTCTGCGTACGCCCCTGAAGCCTACGCTGCTCCCTTGACCTGAGAGGGTATATTACCAACAAGACTAAAATTGGACTGGAAACGAATGTTAAGCTGGTCTGATTCTGGTTTAGCCGAGAGATTATTATCAGTATATTGTTTTGGGATTTCATTGAGTTTAAATCTTTAGCCTCGATAAATTTTTGAGAACTCCCGCAGCCTAATATTGAGCCCCTTGGGCTAAAGGGTGTTTTAAGCTCGTGCAATCTTTCGAAAGCCTAGCTGGCTCAGAGGCCCCTAACTATCGTGCATCCTTAGCTGCCATCTCAACTTAACGTATCTGCATTGGTTTTGGTCGCCCGGAAAGAGGCACATAAGCATTTATCACTAACTTTAAGAATTGTTGGGGTTTAACGACGCACCAACTGCCAGGGTCATACGGCGTCCCAAACTCTCACCCTGTTGGAAGGGATTTTGGGGATCAGATCGACTTATTCAGAGGCTCCGCCGGGACTTGAACCCGGGACCGGTGGCTTAGAAGACAAGGGTGCTATCCACTAAGCCACCTCATCCCCTTATCACTAACTGTATACGATATTATACGTAATAAATAATTTTTGGGCTTATCGATGCACCAACTGCCAGTGTCATATGGTGTCGCCAACTTTTTTACTGTTGAAAAGATATCCCGGGAACCAGCTTGCTCCTTGTTCAGGGAAACCGCCGGGCCTTGAACCCGGGTCGACTGGGTGGAATCCAGCTACGCTGACCACTCCAATACAGCGTCTCTAGCATTTAATTGGAATTGAAGACATCCCTCTATCTGAATACTGATTTGTGCAAATCAGGATATATTTGAATATACGCTGATGACCATCGTTGGTTGGCAGCCCCTACCAATGGTCCCCAGCCTTTGGAATTTTTCCCTAACTGGCAAACAGTACCCCTCTAGCTCGAAATACCTGAAGGCCTTTCCCGTTTGGCAAGGGCTAATGTGACCTTTTAGGAAGGTCGTTATGAGCACATAACCAGGCAAGCAAGGGCAAGGTAGGAAACCGAAGAGCCTAATAAAGAAAACAATAGCCCTTTTTCGATTCATGTAATGTTCCCTTTGTGCCCATCTCCCAGCAACATGAGAGTTGGCGACACTATATAGCCTCAACAGTCGGTGTGTGTAAACCCCCAAAGCTGCTTTGAACCCATTTTCTTCCTTTGTCCCTGGAAAAATGCGAAAACAAGCAAGACCTGAATGTGTGTATTTCGCTCTGGACACATGAGCAACAAGAAAACAGTGGAATAAAATTCAGGCAGAATATCTGCTCCTAATTTCGAAACATTTCAAATAAATATGAGGATTCAGTACTTGCAAGTCGATAGTTTTAGTCATTTTTAGTGTAGTGTCAGGTTTCGACTCATTACCTCATGCATTTATCTACCATTTTTTGTGATTGAGACCCCATTAGCCAAACGGCACTTTTTCATGCTCCCTTCTTGTTCTTCATAAGGAGTTTTAGCGACCTAGCGTTCGTGAATTGTAGCCAAATATTTTAATCATTCTCATTTTAACCATTTTCTGGTCCATAAGTCCTGATTACCATATAATAAAGAGATATTTATTTATTTATTTTGCAGCACAATGGTGACAATACTATCAGCATAATTCACAACAGGAACAGACACCCATGGAACAGGCATATATGTTAAACCTGATAAACAATTTGAATTCAAACTTACCCCACAACCCCAGGCCATTCCATTGATAAGCTAAGCGGGGAATATAAAGGAAAAAATATGCCCATATACATAATTTTAATCGCCTTGGTGCTCTTCCCGGGCCCCATCCTCATTTTTGGCGAGTTATTCGGAGCCGATTTAAATGAGAGACTAGTCGACTCACACCAATTTATGGTTATCAGCCTGACAACTTATAACTGTAAATTGATAACAGTTCAGGTCAGGTGAACGAGTTTTAACGTGATTTCCACGCCCATGTGGGTCATTTTTGTTTTTCTTAGATAAGGACGACAAAGCAAGGGAAAAACGCGGCTCCTACAGCAGGCCATGGTCGAGTTTCCTCCTCATTCAAAAGCTCTTCGAAATAAAAATTTCCCAGATATCGTCTAGTTATTTTGAGATCACGTCAGTAAAGACGCTACCAGGGATCACCGGAGGTCATAGTTTCGAGCTTGTTTGTGCTCATATCTTTAGAACAAGACGGCAAGGAGCTTCCAGCGCCCTTTCTATTTTTCGTATCACCTTTGCCTCTTGAGTTAACAGGGGAAAGGGAGATGGACTGACGCCCCACGTCGTAGTGGATGCGAAAAGAGGCCAGGTGGTGTCTGGTTGACATACTTGGCTTTTCCCATTATTATCCCTTGCACCTGACTGGATTCAGCCAAATCAAAAATTTCTTGGCGTCGTCTTCACCCCTCCCCCGGAGGGAGGGGGGTCTGAACACCCTCCCTCAGATTTTTCCGACTGTACATAAAAATGCCGGCGCGAAGCGCCATCGTAATTGGCGCACCCTATCTGTAATTAATTCTTCAACATTTTCTAGAATTTTACGTTTGCACCATCTCAGGTCAGGTCAACAGTGCAGGTCAAGTTACCTCAACTCCAAAAAGTTTAAGATTTCATGAGTAGGAACGGTGTGAATCTGTCTTCTTAAAACTCATATCACATAATAGCCCCATCAATTAGCGCAAAACATATTCCGGGATTTTACATATCGATGACCTAGGATCAAATACAGATCATGAGCTCTCCATTGGAAATGCATGGGAAAACAAAAATTGAGGGAAATTGTTTTATTTCTGTTGATATGTAGTTGAATACCTTCACATTCTCCAAATCGTAGTAGCTTAACACGCGCATTGACGGGGGTCTGAGCCACCTTCGCATTGACGGGGGGGCGGGTACCCGCCCCCCTAAGATCTCGAGAACCACGGTAGGTAGCGAAAAACGGTAAACGGCGTTGGGCTGCTCATCCACTTCTCCATCGAAAACATTTGAACAATTTTTTTGTCAGGTCACATTTAAGGTCACGAGAGGTCAAAACATGCCCGTCATAGGGATAACATGTAAATTCAGTTTTTCGGCCATTACATCCGAACAAGTAAAGATAGAGCAAAACCACTTAAACTATATGAATCCTCTTAGCAAGCCGAATCGAATGATATATAATTTGACCTTGCTAGGTCAAATCAAGGATTTGACCTGACCTGAGGCCAGGTCAGGGTCAAATTATATAAAATGCATATCATTAGAACCGCAAAGCCCAGGCGAGTCTAATTCAGCTAAAATAAATGCTCTATCACCATCCGTTACTGAGTTATTCCGTAAAAACCATTTTTCCCATGTATTTCCAATGGAGAGGTCATGCCTCGTACCTGACCTTAGGTCATCGATATAAAAAATACCGGAACATATTTTAGAGAACTCGGTGGGGCCATTATGTGATATGAGTTTCAATCGGATAAGTTCACCCTGCTCCGACTTATGTTATCTTAAACTTTGTTTGAGGTCGGGTCACTTGACCTGTACTGGTTACCTGACCTGAGATGACCTAACCTTAAAATTTTCACAGAAGTTGTAAAAAGGATGAGAGAAAAGGTATACCAAGTACGGCGGCGCTACGCGCCGTCGTTTGTCTACTATCTCCGAAAAACCCGAGGGGGGGGCGGGTACCCGCCCCCCGTCAATGCGCGTGTTAAGCCCCTCTCCAGGCTCATGGTGCAAGTTTGGACCTGTGATCTCTGAGAGGTCATCTTGGATTGCTTAAACCGCGCCCCAGTGGGCCTACGAGCCATCTTTGCCCTGGTGGGAGGGGGGGTGTTTGAACACCCCCTCTAACTCGGCCTCTACGTGGGATAGCGAAAAAGCGAACGCTGTTGGATAGTTCATACAAATTCATGAAGAAATTACATTTGTCACTTTTTGTCTCAGGTCAATTTTGAGGTCATGACAGGTCAAAGGAAGTGGGATTTTGAGTAGAGTTTTTGGTATCTAGCGTCTGGAGAGTTGAGTAAGACACCATTCGCTTCCTCTCGTCACGGAAAATCGAATGATGAATCAAATCGGAAAATCGAACGAGCCATACTAGGTCAAAACTTAAAAATGACCAGACCTCAGCTCAGGGTCACTTTTTAACCTAGCATAGTCATTATGCAATCAATCGACTCGCAATAGCAAGCTGAACGCAATGATATCAAAATAAAAGCTGGATCATTTCATGCAGTTATTGACATAAGTCTGAAAACTGCTTAAATAGCCCCAGATGACCTCTCAGAGGTCACAGGTCAAAAATTGCAACAGGAGCCTGGAAAGGGTCCCAGGATACTACGATTTAGGGAATATTGAGGTTTTCTCAGCTGTTGAGTACACAAATACAGCCCAATTTCTGTTTTCCCATGTATTTACAATAGCAAGGTCATGGTCCGTAGTTGACCTTAGGTCATCGATATGAAAAATCCCGGAATATATGTTGTAGCACTCGGTGGGCCCATTATATGGAATAAGTTTTAATTCGATAAATTCACCCATTTCTTACTTATGCCGCTTAAACATTTTTGGAGGTGAGGTCACCTGCACTGGTGACCTGAACTGAGATGACCCAACCTTAAAATTTGGGGAAAAGTTGCGGAATCAATCAAGGATAAAGTGTGCTAAGTACGGCGGCGCCTCGCGCCGCCGTTTTTTCGTGCCGCCGGAAAACACCCGAGGGGATGTTTAAGCACCTTCCACCGGGGCGAGGGTTAAACAGGTAGACTTGGGTCAATAATTTCGCAGGAAATGATGAAAAAGTTTGTTATTTTGATACCATTACGTTTGGATTGTTATTGCAAGTTGATTGATATGCATATTGATTATGCTAGATCAGATAAAGACCTTGACCCAGCTTTAGGTCACGTTACTTTTATGATTTCATGTAGTATAGTCATATTATACATGGTTCAATTTTCCGTAAAAGAGGAAGCCAATGGCGCCATACAGTTTATACTAACTGAATTCAGTCAGACGATAGGCCCCATAAACTCCTCTACACCCTATCACATTTTTTTACCTGTCATGACCTAAATATTGACCTGAGACAAAAAGTGAGTCATGTAGTTTCGCGATAAATTCTTATGAACCATCTACCAGTGTTCGCGATTCCCTCTATCCTGCATAGGAGCCGGGTTCGAGGGGAAGTGTTCTCCCCTACAGCAAAAGATGGCTCGGACACCCACCGGGGCGGGTGTTAAATAACAAAATTCGGCCACAGGGTGCCGTTTTAAACCCCATGAACTCTAGTCCCCCAGAAAAAATATTTCAGCAGTGATCCTGTGAGCCTTATGAGGCTGGAAACATTGTTTGAAGCCATAACTCAGACATACCCAGTCTTGGACTCTCGTGCCCAGGCGCCTCGGTCACTGGACGGACCGCCTGGGGCTAGACACCTGCGAGACAGTACTGATCACCTCGGTTCAAAACACTGTGCCCCCTGCCTGCCACACACTATTTACTACGTGTGGCCTTGCACCTGTCGTTGTAAACACGTAGTAATCACGTGACCCAGGTATGCGTGCCAGTCGAGCGAAGGGTCGGGGATTATCAGGGGCGGTGGCAAGTCAGCCGAAGACTACCCCGTCAAAATGCAGCAAAATCAGTAATTGTGTAATATTTTCTCACGCAGATGTCAGATTAGGAAATAATGGTAACCACTGGAAAGCTCTTGCAAAAATACATAAGAAGAACCCGTTTATAAAGCTATAGACGCCATAGGTTGCGAGATATTCATCCTAAACCGGTCGAGCCTAGTCATGGCAATTTCAATTGCGGGGGACTGTACGTGGTATGGATCGGAGATTTTCGCAACGCTGATTAGATGACAGGACATATTACAGGATTAAATTGCAGTCGCCAAGTTTTGGCAATGCCACTAAATTATTAATGTTTTCATGAAAGACGTCACTGTCTTTTTTCAAATGAAATTGAAAGAAATGAAGCGAAGATTTAATTGCTCGAAAGACCTAGTGTAAATAATTTTTTTGAAAAATCAATCCGGCCTTTGGGGGGCAAAAGATAGTTTGTCCCCCTTCCAGCACTTTGGGTGGGGCCATGACCAGAATGCCCCCCTGCGTCCGCCAATGATTTTCATGCGCTCCAGCATATTCAACAAAACAATAGTGCTAAAAAGATAAACTGAAAACGCTAATTCTCACCATTTTCAAGGAATTGCGTACGTCTGGGATGTTAAGCAGAAAGCCACCATTTAGGAGATAGGTGAATACGTAAGACAACCAAGAGTGAAACTTTTCAGTTTATTGGAGATAAGCGGAAGCAAGTCGTCGAGACTCCCTGGAGTCACCTTTTCCGACACACAAACTGCATTTTTTAACAACGAAACGGAAATTACCATTGAAACGATATTCTGGTTCTATTTCATCACATTTTGATGAGCCAGAGATAACATGTAGATGAATGTTTTCAGCCATTGCATTTGAACTAGTAAAGATAGAGCAAAACTATTTAGGCAAACGGAATCCTCGCAGCATGCCGAATCGAATTATATATAATCTGGCATTTCTAGGTCAAATCCGGTCACATCTATGATTTGAGCTGACCTGCGGACAGTTCAAGGTCAGATTAGGTCGAAATGCATCTGACTAGAACTGCAAGGATAAGGCGAACATAATGTCGTTAAAATAATTGCTATTTCAACCATCAATTACCAAGGTATTCAGTTTAAGCGATTTTCCGATATTTTTCCAATGGAGAGGGCACGGCTCTTACTTAACCTTAGGTCGTCGATGTCGAAAATACAGGAATATATGTTGCAGAATTTCGTGGGCCCTTTAGGTGATCAGTTTCAATTTGACAGTCTTGTGGCGGCGCTAACTTTATGCGAACTCGGTTAGCTCAGTCGGTAGAGCGTCGGGCGTTGAATACGGGTATCGCGGGTTCGATGCTCGATTCAAAAAAGGTTTTTGCTAACTATGAGCGTGTGCGGTTCTTGGCGCGAACGGCGATTATGATTGGCGTATTTTTGGTCACGTGACCTGGTCACGTGAACACGTGATCGGGTTCCGTGGCTCTGAGGCGATGTCGGGGTTGCGCCGGGGACGGAGAGCCAGTCAACCAGATTCGACGCTGGAGGTAAGGTCGCACAACTTTTTACAACCGCATCGAGTCGGAACGGATCGCGTATGTTTAGGGCAAGCCTAACTTCTCGAATATCTTCACTGCCCTGAAGAAAGCAGCTTACACGAGCCACGATCAGCGGAAGCCATAAGTCCCTTGTCCCAACCGCAATTTTTTCTTACATTTTACTGGAGGTCAAAACAGGAAATTTACACCCGTATCAGGCACATTTCAACCGCTGAGGGACAACCTGGAGTTTTCATCAGGCACTTATGTCGCCTGTTTCGCGCAATAAGCCTAGCTACAGAGTCATAACGGCCTTTAGAAAAGGGTGCAACAGGCATAAGCGAAAAGAAAACGGGTCTGCGCCCAATTAAAACTAAGAGAGCAATGGTCTCATTGAATCAAAATCAAAAGAGCCGGGGACTAATTCCAGGCTCTGGGTACCAAAAGGTTATTTATTTATGTGAAAAACTTATTCAAACAGCTCATAAACTTAACTTGTACAATTAATCTTATTTATACAATTAAATTTACTTATACAACTTAACACGTCCCTTGACCAGGGGCGGGTACCCGCCCCCTCAGGTTTTTCGGAGATAGCATAAAAACGGCGGCGTGTAGCGCCGCCGCACTTAGCATACTTTTCTCATCATTTTTACAACTTTTGTCAAAATTTTAAGATTAGGTCATTTCAGGTCAGGTTACCAGCAGGGGCGCAAGTTTCCATATATTTGGGGGGGGCTAGAGCCCCCCCAATGCTCGGAGAAGCCCTCCCAATGACCCGACGAGCCCCCCAATCCCAAGTTGCGGGCCCCTGCGGACACAGCCGGGCCCCTGCCACGATTGCAGGCCCCAGTGGTCTATTTGGGCTAGCTTTGGCTGAGGCCAGGCTCCCTGGCATGCTTGCAGGTCCCCTGTAGGCCACCCTTAACCTCGGTGTCCGCAAACGGGCCCCTAACGATATTTTCAGGCCCACTTTGACTGCAACTGGGTCCCTAATTCCGGCAGTCTCGGGCCTCCTGTCATCCAACCGGGCCCTCTGTGATGCACCCGGGCCCCCTGTGGACTGCAACCGGGCCCCCTGTAATCCACCCGGGCCCCCTGTGACTGCAGCCGGGTCCCCTGTGACTGCAACCGGGCCCTTTGTGATCCACCCGGGCCCACTATGATCCACCCGGGCCCCCTGTGACTGCAACCGGGCCCCCTGTAATCCACTCGGGCCCCCTGTGGCTGCAGCCAGGTCCCCTGTGATCTATCCGGCCCCCTGTGACTGCAACCGGGCCCCTGTGATCCAGCCGGGCCCCCTGTGATCCACCCGGGCTCCCTGTGATTATAACCGGGCTTCCTATCATCCACCCGGGCCCCTGTGATACACCCGGACCCCCTGTGACTGGGACCGGGCCATCTGTGATCCACCGGGGCCCCTGTGACTGCAACCAGGCCCTTTGGGATCCACCCGGGCCCACTATGATCCACCCGGGCCCCCTGTAATTACAACCGGGCCCCTATGATCCACCCGGGCCCCCTGTGATACACCGGGCCCCCTGTGACTGTAACCGGGCCATCTGTGATCCACCCGGGGCCCCTGTGACTGCAACCAGGCACTCTGTGACTGCAACCGGGCCCCCCTGTGACTGCAACCGGGCCCTTTGTGATTCACCCGGGCCCACTATGATCCACCCGGGCCCCCTGTGACCGCAACCGGGCCCCCTTTGATCCACCCGGGCCCCCTGTGACTGCAGCCGGGCCCCCTGTGATACACCCGGGCCCCCCTGTGACTGCAACCAGGCCATCTGTGATCCACCCGGGGCCCCTGTGACTGCAACCAGGCACTTTGTGACTGCAACCGGGCCCCCTGTGACTGCAACCGGGCCCTTTGTGATCCACCCGGGCCCACTATGATCCACCCGGGCCCCCTGTGACTGCAACCAGGCCCCCTTTGATCCACCCGGGCCCCCTGTGGCTGCAATCGGGCCCCCTGTAATCCACCTGGGGCCCCCTGTGATCCACCCGGGGCCCCATGTGATCCATCCTGGGCCCTCTTCTTAAATTTGTCTGTCAAAAAGTTTATCATACCTTGTCAAATCTGGGTCATATAATGAGCGTCCGCCGGCGAATGGTAGCCTCTTAATTTCCCGGGCTTGTCAGTGCAGCGCGAAGGAAGCTAAGGCATGCTCCTGGATCTCTTGTCGTATTCGCCGAGGCGAATGATTTGCACAAAGTTTGCTTTTAACAGTAAAATTGGCATGCATATGATTCAATCAGATTGTGTTTACTCTGGAAAAGTTTCGTTAGGCTCTGATTTGGGTTTTACGTTTGGACTTTTCGTGTCAATCCAAATCGTGCTCCGATGCGCGGTTTTGAATGGCAAGTGAAGTGATTGTTTGCTATTTGCTGCTGTCGGGCTAAATCCCTAATGAGTGATGATCCCCTGTCTGGCTCCCCTGATGGCTAAATACCAAGACTTGGAGAATATTGTGCCCCATATGGCCGCCAGTGACGTATCTAGAATTTGGGTAAGGGGAGGGGAGGGCCAAAGCCTCAGGGGGCAGGGGGACACTTAGCCACCCGAAGGGCGCACTTTTCACCCAAAGGGCGATCAATCGTCGCATCCTGGGTGAGAGGAGGGTTTGGGTGCGGAATTTCGTCCTCAGAGGCTCTTGGACTTAAGGGGTGGCTGCTCCATTCGCTCTCCCCCCTGGTGGCCACCCCATTCGCCCCCCTGCTGGCCGCAGCCGGGTCCCTACTCCCAGTAGTTAATACCCTGTGGATGCAGACGGGCTTGCCATGGATGCGGTTCGTGTAACTGCAACCAGCCTCTGTCATGCTTGCCATGCGGGCCCCTGTGGTATCCCGGGCCCCTATTGGTCTGGCCGGGCTCCCTGTGGCCTGTCCGGGCCCCTGTGGTCTGCCCAGGCCCCTGTGACCTGCCCGGGCCCCTTGTGCTCCGCTCGGTCCCCTTGTGGTCTGCCCGGGGTCCTTGTGGTCTTCCCGGGCCCCTGTGGTGTGCCCGGGCCCCTATGGTCTGCCCGGGCCCCTATGGTCTGCCCGGGCCCCTGTGGTCTGCCCAGGCCCCTGTGGACTGCCCAGGCCCCTTGTGCTCCGCTCTGTCCCCTTGTGGTCTGCCCGGGCCCCTGTGGTCTGCCCAGGCCTCTGTGGCCTTCCCGGGCCCCTTGTACTCCGCTCGGTCCCGTTGTGGTCTGCCCAGGCCCCTGTGGTCTGCCCGGGCCCCTGTGGTCTGCCCAGGCCCCTGTGGTCTGCCCGGGCCCCTATGGTCTGCCCGGACCCCTGTGGTCTGCCCAGGCCCCTGTGGTCTATCCAGGCCCCTGTGGTCTGCCCGGTCGGTCCCATTTGGTCTGCACGGACCCCTTGTCTGCTAGTGCCCATTTTGGTCTGATCGAGCCCCTTGTGGTCTGCCCGGGCCTCCTGTGGTTTTCCCGGAACCCTTTTGGTCTGTCCGGTCCTCCGTGTGGCCTCTGCGGACCCCGTTTTGTCCGTCCGGGGTCCCTTTTATCTGCGCAGGCCCTCTGTGGTTTGCCCGGGCCCCTCCCAGTCTGCAAAGTATGGCACTTTTGACGAGATCTCGTGGTGCGGACACCCTTCAGATGGTGCAAACTTTGGAGCAAACAAATCCCAAATTTTGCCGTCTGGTGCGAAGGAACTCAAATCAAACACCCACAGAGTTCTGAGAAGGGAGAAACTGGCAAAAACATCGAAATTTCCGGGTCAGTGAAATTTCTCAACAGCGTTTGGTGTGAATTTTAGGTTACTGGTGGTACAAAAAATCTACAAGGCTGGTGCGGACTCGTCGGGTCTGCTGTCATACTTTGCAGACTGGGGCCCCTCTGTGGTTAGCCCGGCCCCAGTGTTCTGCTCGGGTCCCTGTGGTCTGCCCAGGTCCTTTCACCTGTCCTGGCCCCGTGTGGTCTACCCGGGCCCGCTGCCAAGCCAGCCATTCCGACCGGGCCCAGAGCGGGCTGGGCCGGGCTCTGCCCGAGCCATAAGACTCATAGCTGAGCCACATAGACTTGGGCTGAGCCCGACATTAGGTCGGGGAATGACAACTTACCCGAGCGGTAGAGCCCGGTCTTGTTTGACCATGGGCTCTGCCCAGGCGGAGCGGAGCCGGACCCGGGCTGAGCCCATGTACTCGGGCTCTGCCCACTCAAAGCCCAGCATATATCGGGCAGAGCCCAGCCAAATTGCTGGCTGTGTGTGGTCTGCTCGGGCCCCTTGTGGGCTCACCGGGCTCATATGGTTTTCTGTGTTCCCGTGGTCTGCCCGACCCCTTTGGTGTGCTCAGGCCCTCTGTGGTCTGTCTGGGCCCCCTTGTAGTCTAAGAATATCGTACAGAAACTGAAGATGTTGTGTGAGTCGCTTATTTGCAGGAGTTCCTTATTTGTTAGCAGTTTCGTGCCCCAGGTGGTGTATCCGTGCTCCCTGTTGCCGAAACCGTCCCCCTGCCATGTTTGCGGGCCCCCTGTGGTTTTCCCGGGTAACGTGCGGCCGGTCCCATGCCTCCTGGAACATTCGGGGAGAGATGGATGGGGCGTGAAAAATTTTAGGCCCCCATTCCTTTTGTACTGATCCTATACGATGATTGTAAAGGGAAAAAGGCAGTACCACCTATTCATAGCACCCCTTGACCGGTACCCAGTGTTGTAAAATGTCATTGAACTGGCAAGGTGAATGGATCAGAAAACGGTGTCTTGATCATGTAACATAAATATCAGTAGGTTCGATTTCCCTGCTGATAAAGGAATTTCGCACTTCGATCTCTACCTTCCATTTGTATCAAATTATTCGTGATAATGCGATTTCGTTCCAGGTGTGAATGTTAAAATGGTTGGACAGTATAAACATAAGTCGGGTGCACAAAAGCGTAAAACAAAGAATATTGAAAACTGAGAGGCTGCTCTGGCAAAACTACCTAAACTTTCTTCATTTTTCAGGTAACCTATGAATCTAGAATCGTCTTGCTAATTTTGCAAACTGTTATAAAATGACCCCGATCATATTTGCATTTAATCTCTAGCAACCTACGCGTCCACTTAAAGTAGTTCATATCACTACTATTGACTATGCAAGCTACCTTCATTTATCGACCGCTAAAAATCAAAACCCCAATTTAAAACTAACTCGGAAAAGTGCAATGTATATAGTTTCCAGAAAAACGGTGAAGTAAGGTTATAATTCCAATCCTTCTTTTCCTGATCATTGCCATCCTCGGCCAGGCCACCAGCCGGATCCCGTTTTCTAAAAGACCCTCCAGCATCCATCCCTCCTGCGTCGTCCGCGTCTGATCCCGTTGTACCTCCGGAGGAGAGCATCCGCGTGGACGACGAACACGGTAAGTAGACACCTACTTGTCCAATATCCTTACATACTTTGGCAGCTCGTTCAAAAGATTGCGTCTTCTGACTACTTTTTGGTCTAAATAGTGCAAATCAGTAACAGTGACGAATAGCGCGCTAAAAATTGTTATTTTACCTTTGCAGTCAGTTTTCGACAACAAACGGTCGAAAATACGTTTTTTCGGTCACATTTTCATTAAAAAAATACGGGCCTCCTCATGTACGGGCCCCCTTTCGAGCCGGGTGCCCCCCAATCGAAAACATAAAGTTGCGCCCCTGGTCACCAGTACAGGTCAAGTGACCTAACCTCAAAAAAAGTTTAAGATAGCATAAGTCGGAGCAGGGTGAACTTATCCAACTGAAACTCATATCACATAATGGGCCCACCGAGCTCTCTGTTCCGGTATTTTTATTTCGACGACCTGAGGTCAGGTAGGGGAGACCGGGGCTGGTTGCACCACGGGTTGAATGCATCAGGGGCTGTAACTAAAAAAATATTAATTAGATAACAGTTTAAGCGGGCCCACTAGAACTGCGCACGCGCAATGTCTTTCCAGCAAAGAAACCAGCGAAGGCGGTCGGCCGATACCAGGTGGGGAGGCAGAAACTCATTTTTTTGGGGTGGAAGTATTTTTTTAGTCTGTTACATTACGTTTTAAATGAAATACAAGGTAACATGCACGCTGGTCATAAGCCTGGCAGGTTAAAGCGTGTTTCTTCAGTCTTCAATTGAGGCAAATACTTTTGGCGGGACCTCCTGGCTTGTGCAATATTTGGCGCCACGATTGATTCAGGGCAGGGACGGGGCAAGACGAATCATTTTTCGCGGGGCAGGTTGAAACATTGTTGCAACCTAACCCGACGCTTAGTTTTGTTTATGAGAAAATTGAATAGTCATAAGGATGTATTATTGCAATAATTATTGGCATGGGCGTCGAAAGTGGGAGAGGAGCGCGTCAATTTCGAGAAGCAGGTGCAAAATCTGTCACCAATGTGACTCTGACTCTGAGTAGGTAAGCTCGGAAGGATATCCGATGGGAAACGTGCCTACCAAGGAAACGTGCCTCCGCTGAATGCGAAACGTGCCTACCAATAAAGCGAATCTGCCGTTGTTTTGTGTTTCTGTGCGGTAATTCCTCACGATGCAAGCTGCCCCGGGGACTGATGCAACTTACCCTGGCATGGGGGCAGTTTGCATCAGGTGCAGAGCTGATTTCAAAAGTCTATTGTGATAAAAAGTATTCGTTTTTGTGAAAATATTAACCGCCATTTGGTGGGGAAAAGAACGATATTTTGAATGGTGGTATCCAATTTTCGATAGATCTTGTGGATTATTAGCTACGGAGGGAAAAGTGAAAAATGATTCAACCAGCCCCGGTCTCCCCTACGAATCATGACCTCTCCATTGGAAATACATGGGGAAAATGGTTATAACTGAATACCTTAGTCACGGATAGTGATAGATCATTTATTTTGACTGCATTAGATTTGCCTTGTCTTTGCGTTTCTAATGATATGCATTTTACCTAATTTGACCTTGACCTGACCTCAGGTCAGGTCAAATCCTTGATTTGACCTAGCAAGGTCATATTTTATATCATTCGATTCGGCTTGCTGCGAGGATTCTTGTTTAAAATCGATTTGCTCATCTTTACTTGTTCAGATGAAATGACCGAAAACCTTCATTTACATGTTATCCCTATGACGGCATGTTTTGACCTCTAGTGACCTTAAATGTGACCTGACAAAAAATTGTCCAGATATTTTCCATGGAGAAGTAGATGGGCTACGTCAACGCCGTTTTCCGTTTTTCACTACCTAGCGCGGTTCTCGAGATCTTAGGGGGCATCTGCCACCCCCGTCAAAGCGAAGGTGGCTCAGACGCCCGTCAATGCGCGTGTTAACTTATTTAATGTACAACAATATTCAGATTACACTCATCAACGCTTGCCCTCACTAGAGCAGGGAGTCAGTATACCTCCTGTCACCACCTGTCCGCCAGAGCAGTTTGTGGTAAATGGACGAGTGGAGAGCACAAATACCGGGTCTCTTTAGATCGCATGGGTTCATGGGATGCAGATATTGCTTGTGCAGTTTTAGGTTTAATCAGATCAATGGTATTTGGGCCGACCCTGGGAGGATGTCTACATACGCCGTAAGCCCCAGCCTCTTTCGTGCCGTGCATGTTGCAAAGGCCGAACTGCATTAATCATCATGCGAAACGATTTTCTTAACACCCGCACTGGAGGGGGTCTGGCACTAACGCGCACTGGAGGGGGGCCTGGTAGGCCCCCCTAAGATCTCGGAAACTAAGAGGGTTAGAAAAACGCCACTTGGTAGGTGGGTGGGGGCTATAGTGATCTACATGATGACCAATTTTCATTGACCTAGGTCAATATCTTCAAGGTCAAATGAGGTCGTAAAGGTCAAATATTGGCCATGCTGGTATCGATTGATAAATGCTGTGATTATGCAGGAAAATGGCGGGAATAAGCTAAAGGCGGACACGGTTCATAGAGAAGAGGTCTCAAAGAGGCTTCCCCACAACTTTTGGGTCAAGGTCATTCAAGGTCATTGACCTTTAAGGTCACCATATGGTATACTACTTATTATTTACACTTTGACTAACACTGTAGCCACTGTTTGGCGGGAAATGAGGATTGACCTTTCCCAATGACCTTTGACCTTGACCTTTGTATTAGGGTACCCTACCGATGACGTCATAGCATAATATATGTCAGACGGGGTAACCTCATTTGGCCGGACGCGCTGTGGTCAGTGACCTTGAAAGTGCAGATATGACCTTGACCTGTGACCTTGACCTTGACTTTCATGTGAAGTGACCTTGACATATAGTCCCGCTTATATGACGTTATGACGTCACCACTTGGTCTTCAATGCAAGCTAACTGGTCCGACCGCGCGTTTACGGCGATCTCAAAATGCAGGTCTGACTTTGAAAGCCTATAAGTCAAAAAATTTTCGGCCGATTTTCAAAAAGTCTTCACCAATCGACGCGCTATTAAATTCTGTTAAATGTGGCCTAGTTTCGTTTTTCCGCTGCAAGCAGTTCTCCGGCCACCTCGGAAAAACAGGTGGGGGGCCTCCGAGGCCCCTCCAGTGCGCGTGTTAAACGCGAGACTAGACCGAAGGGAAGGGGAAGCAGAAACAGTCCGAGAAAACTGGTTGAACGGAAGCTTCCAGATACAAGGACGTTTTTTTTATTTATTAAAGTTAAAGTTAAAAAAAATATTTAAAAAATTAAAAAAATATTAAAAAAATTCATAGAAATTACCAGCACGAGAACTGATGGCAGCGAAAAGAATAAATTTAAATGGACGTGCAATAGGGTTATGAGCACAGCCACCGAAAAACCAAATGCCAGTAGCAAGTTCCACCCTTCATCCCGTCACAGAATCTCTAATCCCCAGTCCGCTTCCCGTCTCTCGTCCCGACCACCGCTGGGTGGCGGCGCGCAGAACACAGCGTGACAATGGGTGTATTGACGGCGTTTGGCACATGAGGGCGGCGATCCTCCGCCACAGACGGCGACTCAAGGCAGCAGTAGGAACTCTCGACTGGTGAACACGCGGCACAGACACGGCAGCGCTCAACTAGCGCCCCACACGCCTGGACACTGGAACTGACGCCCCACACAAGTGGGCGCTCGGAACTGACGCGCCCCACACACCTGGACGCTCGGAACTGACGCCCCACACAAGTGGGCGCTCGGAACTGACGCGCCACACACGCCTGGACGCGCAAAATTAGTCCACTTTTTTGCTCTGGCGGTACGCAAGAAATCGGGTATCAGTATTTTTGCGCGATTTCAAGGTTGAAAGGATATGCTTAAGTTTTCACGGGGGTGATGCTATTCCACACCTTTTCCAAGCCAGAAATCATAATAAAAGAACACGGCGTGCAGTTTTTACAGCCAATCTTCCCGTTGAACCGTCAAAACAAAAACGAAGGGGGACTGCAGGAAGGCAAGTTCGATTATAGGTGCGGTTAGATGATCACTAGTACTGGTGCTGGTGAATAAAAATCACTTCAAATACGGGTGAAAAGAAATCATTACATGACGCTTAGTGGAGGCGAATAGGCGACATGAGCGGGGTATGAAAACGTGGCCAACCGCACTGAATTCGCTGAATCTGCGGATCAAAACTCTGAAACAAAATACCCATGATTACCAAACACTAGCTTTAACTGTGCAAGGAAACTCGTAAGCATGCAAGCATTCACACCTTGGGTGCAAACAGTAAAATGGCCAATAATCAGTAATACTGACGACTAACTAAAGCTCGCGCGGGTGGTGACAAAAACATCCAGCTCTGTCTATCCTGACTTCCGTATACAATACAGATCACACAATGCTTGGCATACAATGACTTTGTACATCACACGTGATTCAATGACCCCTAGCTCGCCGAATACGGCTATACCGATACGTATTTTGCACGCAGTAGTTTGTGCATGAAATGTGCAATATTCCATGAAAAAACGAGCGACACGTTGTTTCAGTGCTACCACGCTCCCAGTACACCTGACATGGGATCTCGCATCGTTATCACCCAAAAACGTCACACCTCCGCAAACGCCACATACCACTCGCTCCTATGACAGTTGTGCAAAAGTGGCGGCAAAGTGCGCGGACGCCCCGCTGTGCGCCGGTCAGCTGGGCTCTGGGCCGACGCCGCGTGCACACATCATCACAATCTGACTATTCACACTTGGTAACGCGCAAAACGGCGACATGGCACGCGCGGGAACTGCTCCCGCCATCTGGTATCCCGACAATCTGGCATTCCCAGCCGGTGGGTAACACAAAACCTCTCCAAAACGCGAGGTGCACCCCAGCTCCGTGGCTCCCTAAACACTAGCACTGGCCGGTCCAGCCGTATCGCCCTCTGCCTGTACGACTCTTCGACGAACAAACGGCAATATTATTTTTGGCAGGGTAGAATTCATAACGCCACAATTTTCAAAATTTGAAGAGCAAGCCCGAGGAATTTTCAGGTCGAAACATATCACCCCCAACATTATCCTGTTGTAAGGACCAAAATATCGGATCTGCAAGGCTCAGCAGTTTGGCCTGGCGTCTGGGTAAGTGAATACCATACCCCCCCCCCATTACCTGCCAACGGCTCAGTCGCACAGTCGTCTGCGATCCGTACCAACCAGACGAGACCGAGACGAGTGTAGTTCTGTGACCACTCCGCTGGGTCCTCCCGGCTCACACTGCAGCCGATGACGGGCTGGAATTGAACCCGGCTCTCTGTCGCTCGTCCCTCGACTGACCCCGGGCGGTTGCGAGACTGAACTGTGACTGACCGGCACGCATCGCAAGCGTCTGTGTGACTGGAGCTTAAAAAACCGAATGACAGTTGTGACCTTACACACAATTTAATCAGCATATTCTTTCCATGAATTCAGCGACAGAGCAAGGAGGCATACCATACCATCGAGAAACGCAAATTTAGAGCGGTTTAATAGCACACACCGGAAGTACTTAAGGTCATCATATGGCTGGGGCGTATTCTCCAAATCAAAGCAAGTGATCACAAATGTAGCAATCCTGCTGGTTCCTCCAACCCGCCAGACATTGGAAAGCCAAAAAACGTGTCTTCCCAGGTAAGTACAACAATTTCCCCGCAGCGTTAACCGAAGCTCGCTTGAGATATCTGCATTTCCATTGACTACACATCGCTCCATGTACCAAATTCCCGCTACCGCAGGGCAGGGGGCAGGCCGCTCCTGGCTTCACCCCCTTCTGCAGCAGCAGACCTCCCCAGGCCGGACCTGGTGACGCTACACCGCCTTCATCGGCGGCTTCTGGGCGGCGATGGGGTGGTAGCCGTTGGCGGTGGAGGCCGTCAGCGTCAGGTAGCCGCCGTTCGTGCCGGCCACGCTGCTGATGCTGGACGTCTTGCCCATCAGGCGCACCGTGTTCTTCAGCGCCTGGCGCTTGTTGCAGAACCAGATTCTGACCACCTCGCGCTCGTAGCCCAGTCGCGCTGCCAGCTGGGTGATCTCCTGACCTGGAGCGGACCGTACGTACTGTCTACACACTGTATACACGTGTGACAGGCCAGCTGGGTGATCTCCTGACCTGGAGCGGACCGGGCATACTGTCTACAGACTGTATAAACGTGTCACAGGCCAGCTGGGTGATCTCCTGACCTGGAGCGGACCGTACGTACTGTCTACAGACTGTATACACGTGTCACAGGCCAGCTGGGTGATCTCCTGACCTGGAGCGGACCGTACATACTGTCTACAGACTGTATAAACGTGTCAGAGGCCAGCTAGGTGATCTCCTGACCTGGAGCGGACCGTACATACTGTCTACAGACTGTATAAACGTGTCACAGGCCAGCTGGGTGATCTCCTGACCTGGAGCGGACCGTACATACTGTCCACAGACTGTATAAACGTGTCACAGGCCAGCTGGGTGATCTCCTGACCTGGAGCAGACCGGGCATACTGTCTACAGACTGTATAAACGTGTCACAGGCCAGCTGGGTGATCTCCTGACCTGGAGCGGACCGTACGTACTGTCTACAGACTGTATAAACGTGTCACAGGCCACCTGGGTGATCTCCTGACCTGGAGCGGACCGTACATACTGCCTACAGACTGTATACACGTGTCACAGGCCAGCTGGGTGATCTCCTGACCTGGAGCGGACCGTACATACTGTCTACAGACTGTATAAACGTGTCACAGGCCAGCTGGGTGATCTCCTGACCTGGAGCGGACCGTACATACTGTCTACAGACTGTATAAACGTGTCACAGGCCAGCTGGGTGATCTCCTGACCTGGAGCGGACCGTACGTACTGTCTACAGACTGTATAAACGTGTCACAGGCCAGCTGGGTGATCTCCTGACCTGGAGCGGACCGTACATACTGTCTACAAACTGTATAAACGTATCACAGGCCAGCTGGGTGATCTCCTGACCTGGAGCGGACCGTACGTACTGTCTACAGACTGTATAAACGTGTCACAGGCCAGCTGGGTGATCTCCTGACCTGGAGCGGACCGTACATACTGTCTACAGACTGTATAAACGTGTCACAGGCCAGCTGGGTGATCTGAACCGGAGCGGACCGGGCATACTGTCTACAGACTGTATAAACGTGTTACAGGCCAGCTGGGTGATCTCCTGACCTGGAGCGGACCGTACATACTGTCTACAAACTGTATAAACGTGTCACAGGCCAGCTGGGTGATCTCCTGACCTGGAGCGGACCGAACATACTGTCTACAGACTGTATAAACGTGTTACAGGCCAGCTGGGTGATCTCCTGACCTGGAGCGGACCGTACGTACTGTCTACAGACTGTATAAACGTGTTACAGGCCAGCTAGCTGACAAGGCTGCTGTTCCAGGTCAGACCAACAACCGAGGCCAGTTACGCTCCACGCCCGAACACTGTTTTTATACGGAAGCATTATGACTAAAAACACACTAGCCTAATCAAAACCTACAAAAAGTGTTCCATAATCACATAACACCAAGCACATTCCTATAAAATCGTTCGTAAATCAGCACCTAAATAAACTCGGCCAGCAACAGTTAACAATTATCCGTATCCCGTGCCTAATAAACAGCCAGGTCTCCTCACCAGAGGGATGCGTGTTCCGTTCGAAGTGTGCATTGAGCGCCTCTAAGGCCTGCGGACTGAAGGACGTCCTTCGCTTCCGCTTCTTGGAGGGCTCCTGGCCGCAGAACTCCACCAGGTTCTGCGTGCCGAGTTTGTGTCTGGAGACAGAGCCGAGAGAGCGTCACCGTGAAGTAAGCGAAACCTCTCTGGCCCAAGCGGGGACCGAGCCAGCCACCACCAGCCAGTTGTCGGCAGGAAACCCCCGACATTCTACTCGTATGGGGACTAGAACATCCAGAAGTGTAACAAACATACCTGTTTTGACCTGACCTTACTCAGGATGCAATTTCAAACACATTTCGGTAGAACGATAGAATTCATTGCTAAAACATGGCGCTGTAAGTGGGATCTAGTTTTGCGAGATGAAATAGTTGTGCTCAATCTTCTCAATCTTATCAGATTCTGAACAGGATTGTGCTATCGATTCAGCTACCCTTGAACACGGCCACAAAAAAGGCTGCTAGTTCAGTGACGTCCATATCTGGCATTACCTGTACCTTTCCTCTGCCTCGCGCATCCACTTCTCCAGAATCGGCTTAATCTTCTGCGCACTCTTCGGCGTAATGTCCAGCTTCTCAAACCTGACAGAACAATGAACAAACGTCGGTTATTTCAGCCAGATCAAATTCCAAACACAAATGTTTCATTCGAAACAGTAGACCAAGAGTTTGGCCAAGCTAAAAAAAGAAAAGCATAGATACCCGGACAGAAAAGTGGGCCTTTTATACGTTAAGCCAAACAAAAATGCCCCTTGGATGGACAGTCTCCTCCCAGTCTAAGAAGTCCGGTCAATTTAACTCGAACTCAATTCTAAGCCCTTGGTTTAATTTGGATGCAGTTATTGGAAGGCGGCTGCGGGCGGAGCAGAGTTGAGGGGGAGCGGCACTCGCCTGCAGATGGCCGACTGGCTGTAGGCCGGCCCCATGCTGACACTGAGCGCCTGGCCAACCTGCGGCAGACGTTATACATACAGTCAACCGGGAACTGTGTCTCAAACGTCGGCCGCTGCACACAACACTAACTCCGTGTCGGTGAGATTCGGCACCTGGATCTCTGGAGCTATATTATATATTACACCGGCGGGAGGATAGGTTGGGGGTGCAGAGCAGGGTTCAGAAGGTACGTGGTATGGTGGGATGTGGGGGACAGGATGGAGGGTGGCCTAGGGTGGGGTAGATGAGGTACAGGATGAGTACAGGATGGTACAGGCACAGGATACCCCACCGTCGGAGGGTACGGTGGGGGAAGAGTAGAGTGTTCTAGTAGTAGGGTCGACAGAGTAAGGTGGATAAGGTAGATGGTACGGAGGAGGAGATAGAGGGCAGGGTGGGGGGAGGCACAGGATGAGCCCACCTGCGTCTGGGTCAGCCCGAGACTGAGCCGGCGCATCTTGAAGGCGCGCGCGAACTCCTTCACCTCCTCCAGGTTGATGCCGTCCACCACGTTGGTTGTCGCCTGGTTTATAGTGGGCTGGTCTGCCGAGGCCCAACACCACAGCGCGTCAGTCTTCCATGCTTGTCTCTGGCAAGGCAGCCATCACAACTGTCCGCCAACAATCCAATATACATCACAGGAAACAAGGCCGCGTACCGATACCCCGAGGTCCACAATAGAATACTCACACCCTACAGTTTCCATCACACGATACAAACATCCCGACAATTCAGCTCAACTAATACCTACCTCCCCATCCACTTCTCACCCGGAAAAAGCTCAGATTCAATGAGTGAAGCCAAGCTTTAACACTGCTGCCCCTCGACTCTTCCTCAAGAGTAACTGCCCCCCACTGTATGACCTCAGTATAAGAAATATTCAATTCACTGAACCACACGTGCTAAAAAAAAAAAAAATGGAGCAACTGATAGTCACTCAAAGCCATCAACTACCAATTTCGAACACTGTTAACACGCACATACACCTGATACTTCAATGTGACACAGCGGTTCCAGCAAAGCTCTGCGAAAACTCAGCACTCATGAAATACGTCAACGGGTGGAGATCCAGGGGGAGGTTGGGCGCTGGTTAGGGGCCGCTGCCTTTACAGTCCCCATTAATGACACCACGGTGTGTGCCGATGGCTTCAGAGCCCACACTCACTGCCGGTGTCTCTGAAGGGGTCCTGCGAGTCGCCCGAGTCCACAGAGCAGGCGTCGTCGGCGGTGCTCCTCTGTACCGCGCCCGTACCCGCCTGCTGTACCGCCGCCGTGCAGTACTGCCGGGCGGCCGCGTACTGCGCCGGGTACGGCGCCGGCTGGTACGTGTACTGCGGCGAGGCCGGCGTGTACTGCTGCGCGCCTCCGTTCGGAACGGAGGACCGAGCTGCGTTCGCCGTACCGTTCAGTGCTGCCGCCTGTCGGGAAGGCACGACACATTACCAACGCTCCTGGATTCGTGATGCTGATAGGAAAGCAGAATATCATTCGGAAGTATATCTGAGCGCACGGTGAAAAAAAAACATAAAAATAAGCTTTCCACAATCTTTACCCTCATTCTTCGCCTCTGAGAATGGAAACTGAAATTGGACACAAACACAGAAAGCGACATTGGATAAACACAAACAGAACTAAGAACAGTCCATTATAAACTTCAAACGAAATGTCTGTAACTCTGCCTTAAAAATTGTAAAAATTCCTCCGTGTGAGCGATGAAATGACGCACCCAACGTTTCCTTGTCCAACCAACACCCCTTCTCCTACCATTACTCACAAACGTCAGTGGAGCCGCCATGGGCGCATGGAGAGCAGCGAGTGCCGGCACCGGTGCTGCCGCCTGCGAAACATTCGTCACAGACGGCGCCACCACCGGCGCTATAGACGGCGCCACCAGCGCCTGCAGATTAGCGGCCGTGGCGGCGAACACGTGTCCTCCGTTGAGACAGAGCTGCGCCAGGCCGCCCCCGGCCACCTGATTGGCCGGAATCGTGATGATCGGCTGCATAGTCAGACCTGGAGGGGGAGAGGGGGGTTAGGGGTTCAGCGACTTTGGCTATGGCGCCCATTAGAGCTGAGGACAGAGTACCCATTAGAGGTTCAGCCAATCGATCGTGTTTTATATAATTTTATATATATATATATATATTTGGACTTCACAGAGCGCCAGTCTGTACGGTCATATAGCACGGGAAGGCGCAGCAGACCTATACGCTACAGAAAACGGGTGGCTTACCAGACTACGAGCACCCAAAGTGAGCAAGTTCAGAAAGACATCGCGACTAGAGGCAGTTATTTAGCAATGAGATCAGTATTCTGAGAACGCTCGAGGTCTCACAAAGTTGGGAAATCTATGACATTTCTATATAATTTGCAAAGAGCTAAAATAGCAAGGGAAGCTAGCAATACGATCAAGCCTTGAGAAAAGGGGAGTACAGGTTAAACGATATATCTGGCACTCTCCGCCTGGTTCCAACAGCCACGATCGACTTGGGCTAGTGCCCTGGCCAGACCGCAGTCTCCCGTCAGCTGTCGACCTGCGGCACCCATCCCTTCCGTCCTAGCCGACAGGCAGCCGACTGACCGTGCGAGGTGGGTACGATCAGCTGAGCGCCCTGGATGCCCTGCGCCATCTGTCCCCCGGCCAGAATCAGCTGCGGGACGGCGGCCACCGTCTGCTGCGACACCAGCGGCGGCGGCTGCACAGAGAGACAGAGAGGTGTCTCAGGCGACACACGTCTACAGACAGGACAGATCAAACCAATCGTCACTGATACCAGACAGTGCAGGGAATTAGTTCGTGTTAGATACCAGACCAGTCTGTCGGGACACCAGCAGCGGGGGAGAGCGTGCCTGGGGTCGGGCGAAACACTAGATAGATACTGAGCACTGCACAGCTACAGCATCGGGACAGACAAACTCATGGGCCTGTCAGACTTCGTACAGATCCTCAAATATTTCTCTCAGAGTTCAGACATAACGCCTAAGAGTGCACAAAACATAAAACCGGTTCTAAAGAAATGGGTCTGTCAGACTCAGGCTCGAAGCCAGAGAACTTGTGCGATCTAACAGACCTACAACAGTCAGGTCAGGGGATGGTTGCCCCATTCCCTGACATGCTGCTGCACCACACCCTGACCTGCTGCTATATCACACCCCCCCCTGGTGACTTAGTGCTGCCCCACACCCTGACCTGGGCTGCCCCATTCCCTGACCTGCTGCTATATCACACCCCGACCTGGTGACTTAGTGCTGCCCCACACCCTGACCTGCGGCTGCCCCATTCCCTGACATGCTGCTATATCACACCCCGACCTGGTGACTTAGTGCTGCCCCAACTCTGGCCGCTGCCCCATCCTGCATGCTGTTCCACACCCTGACCTGCTGCTATATCACACCTCGACCTGGTGACTTAGTGCTGCCCCATTCCCTGACCTGCTGCTGCCCCATTTCCGGACCTGCTGCTACCCCACACTCTGGCCGGCTGCTGCCCCATGTCCTGACCTGCTGCTGTACCACGGCGCCCATCTGACCAGCAGCGGCGGCCTGCAGTCCCACCAGCTGAGCCTGAATAGCCATCAGCTGTTGCAGCTCCTGCAGCGACACTGCAGGGCGCGCCTCCTCCGCTGGCGCCAGGTCCTGCTGCTGCTGCTGCAGCACCTCCGACGGCGCTCCTGCCGGGAGACGCGCGGAGCTGCCGTTACTGACGCTGTAACCACGCACCAGCCACCCCGTTCAGGCGGCACCGCCAACCCCTCGTCCGACTGCAGGGGCGTTCCAGTGTAATATCAAACTTGAAAGAACACGCCGGGATTTGAACCCGGGACCTGCGGCTCAGATGCCAGCCGATCTAGCTCTGGAACTTCATTACAAACACGCAGTGATGGGCTGGGAGGTAGAGAACCACTGCCCAACAGGGACACGTTGAAGGCTTACAAATGCTGTGGCCAACCCAGTAAAACAACCTTACGGATCAAGGGCGCCTCCCAGCCGATTAAGCGAGTCCAAGTGTATCGTGAAAGGCGATCGGTAAATCCCAGTCAGTTTGTAGAGAGACAAAGAACAAAACGCAACAACGTATTTACGTCATATGTCTAAGCAGAGCAAATACAACAATGTGAGGCTGAGGCCTTCATTGCAAGCGCGTATCTGATTCCAGCATCGCCCATGTGTTCAACAAATCCGCAGCGGCCCCCGATTTATCAAGAACCATTATCCATAATAATCACTCCTGTGGCACAGCAACAGCTGCCGACACACATACTCGGCTCCCGGCCTTGCCCAGTGAATGTCGCACAATGAAGAGATAAATTCAGAGCGGATCCCTTCCACGCAACTTCCTCTTGTTTTAGATGGAAGGTGAAAAACATATTTTAGCAAAGGCAGATTAGTATCTTATGGTATTGATGTATTTGTGTTTTATGCAACCGTACAGTTTTACGAACTCATTTAATATATTTTACATCCCACTGCAGTTTTAACCTGTGATTTCACCTATCAGTGGGTTCTAATCCTGTTGGTGATGAATTTGAATAAATGAAATGAAGTGAACTTACAAACAGTGACAGTAACTGGAGCCCAGAGCGGCGGAGCGCACAGCAAATGTCTGCCTATTGACCTCAAACCTCGATACTCAGATGACCAATCATGGCAACGCACAGAGTTAATACACTTTTAAGGTTTCAATAAGATACCATTTTTGCACCGCAGGCAGCAAACCATGACATATAAAAGAAAATGAAATAAAAACCTGGTTCAGAGTAGATTGCGTCTGAAGACGTACCTGAGACATCTGAAGCGACGATCTCCTCCTTTGGCGATGGCGAGCGTCCGTTTTCAGCAACGTTTATCGGTGCAGGCGAATCCTATGGACATAAATGGCTACGGTCACACAAAATGCTTACAAAAACCACTCGCCAGATAACACAGAGGCACAGCAGATCAGGCTGAGAGTCGCAGATATAAAAATCCACCATTCACAGCGAGTTCGTTCACTCAAGTTACAATCACTCAGCTATGGTTTTATAATATTTTTTTGGGCTTATCGACGCACCAACTGTCAGGGTCATATGGCGTCGCCAACTCTTTCCCTGATGGAGCTGTTTCTCGGGAGCCAGCTTGCTCCTTGTTCAGGGAAGCCGCCGGGCCTTGAACCCGGATAGACTGAATGGAAACCAGCTACGCTAACCACTCCACTACCGCGCCCCCTACGGTTTTAATCAAGCGTCAACAATTTTAAAGCGAAAACGTCACCTTCACGTGTTTTGAACCGAGCTCCCAGGCGTGCAGAACATTCCGAAGAAGCCCTGGTTATTCCATCTGTTTCGAAACTCCCCTTTTACGGAGTAACAGTGCTTCATGGGCATAGTTCTTTTTGACCAGTCTGCTCTAACGACTCCCTCACCTACCCTCTCCCTACGAGCATAACGGCCTCGCGCAGCTGCTCGTTGGTTACTGCGGCTGGTGCGGAACCCGCGGGAACGGAACCCACTCCTGACACATCCAAACTCCCAATAAACGGTAAGTTCTAGGGCCAATGAAACGCTACACCGGTTTCTCTGTATACTTTAATCCCGTTTTTTCTAATTGGAATACCAGTATGAAGGTGCCACATTCTCATCGAACCCCCGACCATGACTCGACTGATATTTGATATAGCTAACAAAATCTATCGCATATATCAAAATTTTGCAATATAAAATTTTACCTAACAATTTCTGTTTTAATACAGCCTAACCCCAAATAAAACAATTGTGCATCAAATAGCGACTGTCGCGGGGAGGCATAAGCCACTAGAATTCAAGCCATCTATTAGATCGACACGAGACACGGAAACACTACAGGGCAGACGCAGACGTGCCCTGCAATGGCGCGTGAGACCAGCAGCTAGAAGTCGAGTGTGAACTACACAATTCATCACTTTCATTGCAACAATCAACCAGACGAACCTTTCCCATCACATCCCTAAATGGCTGCGTGCCAAGCCAGCATCTCTCCTTCACCGCTTGCTAGCAGTCTCAAACACCATTATACCAGTGAAAACGAGCATGTCATAAACCGAGGCGCACGTGACAAAACATCCTCCTTAGACGCGTGCACCCGACTCCCGGACATCCAGCTATCGCACAGAGGGCAGCCGCGTCCGGTCTGAGAATACCGCCGCCTGCACTGGCGGATTCGCACACTTGGAGAGGGGGTGGGGGGAGGGCCCACAGTCGGGAAAAGGCGCTTTTGAAGAAAGTAGGGATTATCGCGGGGTTTGGAGGGAAAGCCTTGTTGCATTCCTCCACTGTATCCGCCAGTGATTGCCCGGAGGCAGCAGCCGGATTGTTCTCGCATGCCGACAGCAAAGACGCTGACAATGTACCCGTGGGCAATGACACTATGCATCTTTTTGGGCATCGAATGTGTTGTTCCAGTTGGCCTAATTAAATTGGACAGTGAATTTTCTACTATCATCTCTATATACCGGTGTTGGTACATTAATGTCACAACAAGTTGTAACGTGAACAGAGCGTGAAAAATACGTCATCAAGGAGTCACGATTTGCTTCATAACCTCCCACTCACATAGCTTGAGCTCATATACGCAAAACTTACGACGTAAACCAACTAGTTTTAAATAACTCCGGTTCCGTTTCTTAGGCAGAATTACAAGCATGTGCTTTGCGAGAGCATAAGTCAACACCCTTTTAAATCCCGTGTTTCAGCAGGTGATATGTGTTTCAAACTCACATGTGAAAAAGGGCAAGTTCTGTATTTTTGAGCGAAGGGCGTCAGGAGCTTTGAACATAATCGCGCATTGTGACGTAGCCAACATTATTACGTTATAGAACGGTAAAGATTATCTGTACCGACTAGATCAAACAGTACTCTACATTATGCACCCGCATGGAACGAAGTGGGGGTAGTAAAAAACCGACTGATTAAATTTGAATGTCAATGGAGAACATACAGTAATTGTATGTATGTACATACGTAGAACATAAAACAATACAGGGTGCGGCATAAAGAATTACCCATCCAAAGAAATTGCATAGTGTCCTATCGTTCATCAGAATTTCATTCGACGTTGTCACCATGTTCTCTAACGTGTCTTCTTCCGTCGTTTCAGTGATTTAGTCAGTAACTTTACATTAAGTACCAAAAATGAGCAGAAAGACCGTGCCTGACAAAATCGTGGCTATAAAAAATGCTGGTGTCAGTGTCAAGGAGGTGATGAAGCAGCTCAAAGTGTGCAGAAAAACTGTTTTCAATTGTTTGTAACTGTTTGTACTGTTTTTACCTCCATGCAACAATGGACGACACAAATCCAGCAGTCTTCTAAGCCTACCTCGAATGGCGGCCCTCCTTTGCACCACGATGGCCGTCTTTAATAGCATTTCGGCATGCTCCGTACATTAATCAAACAGTGAACGCCAATGGAACTTAGGTCATTACGCTTTAGTTTCTGAGAAATAACGGGCTGGGTCCCATTGCCCTCCCTACGGACCAAATCCAGGTCCAACCATAGCAGGAAACACGAAGTCGATAGAACCGAGGACGGTGTACCACGACAAAGACGTAATCGACAACAGTAAGCGCTAAAGAGAATTCGGCAACAGAGGAAGCGTTACTCATTATCAGCAGTCATCGACAGGTTAAAGGGATGGTCGGCATTGTCTGTGAGTCGCAGGCATTGTCCCTCAGGGCGCCGGTAACAATCGCCCTTCGGCAGAAGTCGGCTCTGGACACCCAGACTGCTAACAACGCCAATAGCACGCCGAAGAAGGCGCAGCCGGTCTCAACTACTGCCACTAATGCTGCTGTCAAGGACCAGACTTTCAGACCGGACAGCACCTTGCTCCATAGCTGGACATGCCATGTCTGAAGACAGGCAGCATTACTTAATTCTCTACTTCCCACTTTTGATTTCGATTGATTTGATTGATTTATGTCAAATAGAACTGCCACATCAATGAGTAACCAGTTGTAAGGGACCACTTACGACTGACTTCGAACCAAATGCCTGTATAAATCAATGGGATTGCATCATTCCCTGTAGTTCCCCGCCCGAACTGGTCATACTTTTGCCATTGAATCGCTCTCCATCGCAGCTCATCACATCCAACAGAAAAAAGCTGGCCGCACTGCTTTCAACAGAGACGTTCGTGGAGCTGCTCTCATGAAGCTCTGTTGGACAATACGAAGATCACACAGCTACATCGACAAGGTAGACGGGCTGATGTCAGTCTTCAGTTTGGCTGTTTCTGAGCCAAACACCAACACAGTCCGTCAAAATGAAACGATTCCACCCCGCCGCGTGAAACATCTCCCTGCGTTGAACACCTGCGTTTAAGACGCTCCAACCCCGGCACAACTGTCAGGCAAACGCGTTACCGCTGGGATTGAGATGTTTCGACCCTGAACAACGAGCCGACTCGGGCTCCTTTCAGCTAATCACAACTAATGCAACATGCGGACACGCTGGTACCCCGACAGCACCGTGGACTCATGCCATTTTGTCATGTCAGGTCCTTGCGCGCTACTTAAGCCCATCATGCGCCTACTAATTTGGCCCATTCTTGGACGCGGCTCATTATACTGATGACAAGCAACATATTCAATTAGCTCACTGTACTGGGACCAGAGGGAGGGAAGGGCGCCTGGTGAACGGAGCTGCTCCCTCATATCACCAGTCACTGCACCCACGCTGCTGGCAACATTATTTTATATCCACTAATTTTGATTTACAGCGCATCCTAGTAACGGACACATTATGCTGGTCAACAAAATTTAACTTTTGTCGTGGATCCAATACAGAATAGTCCGTTTCTAAGGTAATTTGTGGCGCTGAACACGAATCTGGCAGCAGAAATGCCGTATCAGATCAGAATTTTGAGATCCAGTATGTCTGTGTGTGGTCGTTGTGCAATAGCCTGGCCGGTTTTGCAAAAAGTTGTTGGAATGTTTTGTCCCCATCTGTTTTTAGATGCATTTTGGTGTGCTGATTACGAATATGCGGTCTAAAGTTTTAAAATCGAAAAAATTTTGCCCGCGCCCGGCCGTTGAAAGTTTTCCTTTTTCCCGAAATTTCCACTTGTTTTAACTACTTGTCTAATTGAGTTAGGTAATGACTTAAGTTTTATAGATTGGAGAATGACAATTCTGCATTTTGAAAATATTCATCTTTTTCTTTTGTAGTTTACGTAGTAAGATCTGGTTCAAATGATCGATGGGTGGAACAGCTCTTGGCGAGGTGTTCTGCATTGTAACCTATTTGAAACACGGCTGTTTACAGGCCTTCAAGAGTAGTGGTCATGAAGCTCGCCTCCTGCGCTCCTCAAATGTTAGTGTTATGGGTGTAATAATTAGCCGGACCATTAGTTATGCCTAATGCCCGACCTCAATGCCTATTCAGTTTTATTGTCACTTAATATAATTTTCTATGGGGTAACACAAGTTTAATTCTATTTGTCTAAGAAATTAAAGAGAACAACAATGTGATAGAAAACACAAATTGGTACACGCTGTAGGTATATACAAAATTTCCGAACAAAAGCTCCCGCAAAAGAGCCACTGCAGTTGACGCGGAAATAAACCCCAATAATTATGGAAAAGCTCCCTGTTGAGTGATTTATGTGATGTATATTTCTCTCATAGACATTAGAAACAAATCAGACCTCGTTCAGATACAAAATAGTAATATCTGCAGTTTTTCCCCGGAGCCAGGGAAATCGAAAAATATGTGAATGAATTAAATCATATTCACGAATTTTCGAATGGTTATTTCGAGCTTCTAAACCATATTCATTTACGTAGTCCTCATTTTACGATGTGGCACTCACGACACAGCATAGGCAATCACTGCCTAGTCACCAGACGCATTGGGAACTCACAGTCAGGGCCTCGTGCTGCCAGCAGACCGTTGTCGCTGCCTGAAGGCGCACTTGTTCAGTGCGTGCCCGTCCTGGCTTCGGTGACGGCTCACACCGCTTCAGTGGTTACCTTTACCGCTCTCTCGGTGGACTGGGTGTGGTTGGGGACTTGCGTTTTGAGTGGTACAGTGATGCACTGCTCGAGAGAGCTGTCATTCATGTCTCGCACCAACGGTGGTTCGACGTCTTCACCGGCTTCCACGGCTTTTGTGATGTCCACCAGCTCGGTGTATGTCTCAGCATTGAAGCTGATCCGAAGAACCCTCGGCTGTCGAAGAGATGGCTCCTCAGCCTGCTGTCGCTGCCGTCGTACACATCGGATGTGCTGCACTACTGTCTACCTGGTTTCGGGCTCATCATCCCCGAGCATGGCAAGAAGGATGACCTCAGCATGTGCCATGTGTGAGTTTCTCGCCACGCTGCTCTGGATGACTTCGAGGGGAGTCCTGCTGAACTATTTCCTTTGAAGGCAGAGCTGCTTGCAGACGTGCTGTGGTGCGTATATCACGTCCCACTTCTGCTTCACGTCGATGACCAGTGGCACATACACACAAACCACGCAGCGCGCCAGGGTGCAGAGCTCATCAGAGGGGTCCTCCTCCGACATGTACACACGGAGCAGACGGCTTTGAGCCGTGTACCAGCGCGCCATGCTGAGCTTGCCATGCTCCCTGTCTTTCACGCTTGTGGCGTGGAATCAGTGCACATATCAGTGACTGGAGATGCCACAAGCGTGAAAGACAGGGAGCATGGCAAGCTCAGTATGGCGCGCTGGTACTTATTTTTTGTATTTTTGCATTTGTATTTGTATTAGCGGAAGTGGGGCGTGATATACGCACCACAGCACGTCTGCAAGGAGCTCTGCCTTCAAAGGAAATACTTCAGCAGGACTCCCCTCGAAGTCATCCAGAGCAGCGTGGCGAGAAACTCACACATGGCACATGCTGAGGTCATCCTTCTTTCCATGCTCGGGGATGATGAGCCCGAAACCAGGCAGACAGTAGTGCAACACATCCGATGTGTACGACGGCAGCGACAGCAGGCTGAGGCCCCAACTCTTCGACAGCCGAGGGTTCCTCGGATCAGCCTCAATGCGGAGACATACACCGAGCTGGTGGACATCACAAAAGCCGTGGAAACCGGTGAAGACGTCGAACCACCGTTGGTGCACGACATGAATGACAGCTCCCTCGAGCAGAGCATCACTGTACCACTCAAAACGCAAGTCTCCAACCACGCTCAGTCCACCGAGAGAGCGGTAAAGGCAACCAGTGAAGCGGTCTGAGCCGTCACCGGAGCGGGCAGGACGGGCACGCACTGAACAAGTGTGCCTTCAGG
The DNA here is from genome assembly GCA_034440635.1 of Lepas anatifera. NCBI lineage: Eukaryota > Metazoa > Arthropoda > Thecostraca > Lepadidae > Lepas > Lepas anatifera. Next base: position 131,897 of record JAOTON010000895.1, read on the forward strand.
CAGCGACAACGGTCTGCTGGCAGCATGCGGCCCCGACCGTGAGTTCCCAATGCGTTGGTGACTAGGCAGTGATTGGCTATGCTGTATCGTGAGTGCCACATCGTAAAATGAGGACTACCTAAATGAATATGGTTTAGAAGCTCGAAATAACCATTCGAAAATTCGTGAATATGACTAAATTCATTCACATATTTTTCGATTTCCCTGGCTCCGGGGAAAAACTGCAGATATTACTATTTTGTATCTGAACGAGGTCTGATTTGTTTCTAATGTCTATGAGAGAAATATACATCACATAAATCACTCAGCAAGGAGTTTTTCCATAATTATTGGGGTTTACTTGCGCGTAAACTGCAGTGGTTCTTTTGCGGGAGTTTTTGTTCGGAAATATTGTATATATCTACACCTTGTACCAATTTTTGTTGTCTATCACATTGTTGTTCTCTTTAATTTATTAGACAAATATAATTAAACTTGTGTTACCCCATAGCAAATTAGGCTCTCAAATTAATAGTAACACATCTTCGCCGACCAATACGAAAACCTTGTGGCAGTGGCAGATCCAAGACTTCATTTCTGGAGGGTGCTTAGGCCCATCAGGCCATAACCTCAAATGGTATCCGGCTAGGCAATGCATTTACCTACTACCTCCGAGCACTTCAACATTTTGAGGAGCGTGGGAGGGGGACTTGAGCCCTCCCCATCCCCATTGGTACCCATTGCTGCTTTGCAAGGCCTTCGAGCATACATTAGGCTAAGCCACGTGCTTCAAATTAGGTTACGACGGCTCCGAACTCCCATGAACACCTCGTCAAGAGCTGCATTCGCTAACGCCATCTGTAATCATTTTCTGGAACTAATGACAGATCTTCCCAATTTACGGTAAAACTACGGAAAACTGAAAACAGATAGAGCGATGATTTGTATTCTCAATAATGCAGAATTGTCCATTCTCTTAATCTATGGAAAACATTTAGTCATTACCTAACTGAATTAGACAAGTAGTTAAAACACGTGGAAATTTCGGGAAAAAGGAAAACTTTCAACGGCCGGGCGCGGGCAAAATGTTTTCTTTTTTTAATTTGAGACCGCATATTCGTAATCAGCACACCAAAAAGCACCGACCACCATGCACGTAAAAATAGATGGCGACAAAACATTCCAACAACTTTTTGCAAAAGCGGCCAGGCTATTGTGCAAGCCTCCTTGGCATCAGTGACATTGACAGTGCAAAACCCAAGAGGTCTAGGAAAATGAAAGTTTAGGTCTTTGTGGAGGCTGGGGTATTCTACCTTAAACCCGTCTGATTTTCATAGACCTAGGTCAATATATTCAAGGTAAAACAAGGTCATACAGGTCAAATTCTGTCTGTGCAGGGTAGCCATTGGGAAATGCCGTGATTATGCGATGAGAAGCCGGATATGGAGAGAAAGTGGCCTAAAGTAACAGAGGAAAGGTCTGAGGCAATGTTCTCTGAAACTTTTAGGGCAAGGTCGTTCAAGGCCATTGACCTTTAACGTCAAAATATTACATTTTGCCTATAACGTGTACTGCAACTAGCACTATGGCAACCGTCGGGCGGGAAATAAGGTTTGACCTTGACCCATGACCTTTGTCTTGAACCTGCGACCTTGAGCTCAAGATTGAGTGACCTAGCGTATGGTCATAGCATGATATACGTCATATTAGGCGACATCATCCGACCAAAGGCACTAGGGCCAATGACCTTGAAATGGTGGTATGACCTTGACCTGTGGCATTTTACTTAGACTCGACCTTCAAGGGAGGTGACTCTGACATAAAATACTCATCATATAATGTTGCGACGTCACCTCTCGGTCTACAATACCGGCGAGCTTGTGCGACCGAGCGCAAACCTTGTTCAATGTACAATGTTCATGCACTTGAATGCGAGGTAGTCTTCCGTTGCAATAAATTCACATGTATATTGATAAGCTGCGTTGTCTGGGTGCAGATAATCCGGATTCACAACATCCTTGATCTATATTTTTTCACAAAAGGCTAGGCTGATGACAGTGTGTGGAAAGTGTAGGGGCTATACACCAGGTATGCTCTGGAGAAGAAACCAGGTCCGTTGGCAAAAAAAAACGGTTACTAAATTTGAAATCAGCGGTATCGAAATAGGCAGAAACAGGTGTTCACGTGCCGGATCCACTTTGGCTGTTGACCAGTGTTATCGTTCCTATGAATATGCTGGTTACTAATATCGTTTCCAATTTGGACATCCCATCAATTTAAAAATCCAAGCCCTCGCCCAAGATTCAATACCGCCGAACAGCGCGAAAGGCTCCCGATACGGATTACCGATCACGCACACTGCCCAGTCAGTCTGCCCAGCTGCTGACGTGGGCGGTGCGCATTCCAGTACCAGCGCCGACCGCTCATCATCGCGTTGATCCAGCAGGTTGTGCATCGGACTTTCACGCGAGTATGGGCGCCGCTCCACCGGGCCCACACGCCACCCCATCCACCTGGCACGATCTGCTCATCAAAGCCAGCCGAAAGCTGGCTGGAAGTGACGTCTTGAGCGCATGTGTGGAAGCTACTTTTTTACGATAAACGCGTGGTAAAGTCTACACAATATGATAAAAATCTTTGTATTTTCGTACAAATTCTAATCACTCTATCGCATAATTCAATCTCCACTGGAGAGGTAGTGGGGAGAGATGGCGACACAGCAATTGCTGAACGCCTTCCAGACGGAGGCTGGGAAATGCCTCATATACTGCGGGAGGTATTCAACGGCTGCCACCCTCCAAAATGAAGCTCACCGACAAGTCAGACCTGTAACCAACGAACTGGTGCAGATGCACTGCCAGGGCTCTGATCTGCCAAAGTACTGCTGTTATGAATTCAAGGACACTTGACATCAGAATCTAAATACATTTAAAAAGTAAACAAATACATACCACTCAATCAATAAAAAATACACATCCCAAGAAAATATCACCCGCGAAAACACTTAACGCGAAGGAACACTTCAAAATTGCTTACATATTTAACGTTATTGTGTCTCTAAATCTACAAATTTTTTGTCATCCCAACTATAAAAACTTAGTTGATTCTACCTGGACGCAGGCAAGGAATAAAACTAATTGGGCCCTAAAAACGAGGGCGTTTTATTCCATCACCAACGAAGTCAGCAGCCAGACACCACCCCAGTCACAAATCTCTCCACTACAGTCAGCAGTTCAAACGAAACTCCACAAATATGTACCGTCCGAACTCTCGGACCCCTTCTCACTGCCCCACGAACTTGATGCCCAAGTGCTGCAGCCCCCCATTAGCCCTCACGGCTTATTCCGCTGCTTCAAGAGGAGGCTCTTCAGGGCACGTGTGGAACTAATGCAATTATACAAACCAGCTACGAACTCGATGCTTGAGCACATTTGACACACCCGACAGCGCTCGTTGCGTCGGAGGACGCTTTGTGGGCTCGGTATGACACAAAGCGTACGAGGTTAGAGACCCTGACTTAAGGACAGGGTACACAGAAGAGTTCAGAGAAGTCGGCACCACGCGCCTTACCAACCCATTATTTCTTCATTCATGGCAGCCGCTAAAGTTCGATGGGATTAATCGCGAGACTAGGAAACTACTTACTGTTGTCTATCGCAATTAGGCATTGCAAACGAATAGATTGTTTCCAATCAAACTGCAATGCTCGACAGTTGTGTGATCCGAAACTACAATGTCGCTGGAATTCCATGGGCAAGTGGGTCGTAACTCCGGCTATGACAGACGATATTTGCTATACCTACCATTACTGTCACCCCCGCTGACGCAGCCATAATACTTGTAATCGTAACAACTGCATACCTCAATGAAATGTGGGACCTTTAATGACATCTAAACTTAAGTAACAGCATGCAGAACATGCCACAAAGTCCTGGTCTCATCTTTCGCTTCAGTCCACTCATCGTAAGCGGTTTCTACCCGTATCCATTCAAGGCTTTATTTCATTGCTCCGCGTCCATTTATAAGCTATATGATTATTTCTCGAGCTCTGTTATGAAGCGTTTTTGCTTGAGCGAACTCAACTTTCGCTCGCACCGCTCGCAAACACACAGAACTTGAGAAAACCACGACAGGTGGGCCACTGGCACGCAGATAATCGCCGAAACGCCAACTACCCGCATTAAAAAACAGGTACAAGGACAGAGGACGCCTGACGTGCTGTTCGACATACCTGGGAGGGTTTCTGGAGGTCCAGAGGGTTCTCCTGCCCCCCTTCAGAAAGCTCGAAGTCGGTCTCCGCCATGGCGCACGGGCTGAAAGAACGTAGCGGTCATTATGGTACGCTCCCGGGGCAGTGTTCATCGAGTTGCTTTCCAAGAATGAGCTAAACAAACAACACAATACAAATAGTTTGGCTTGATAAAATTGCAGAGAATTTCAAAATATTTTTCGTGCCTCCAAAATCTCACCGTTTGGGGTGAAACAAGCTTTTCTAAAGAGGATTCCTGCCCAATAATGCCCAGCTTCCCGAGAAACCGCAAAACACAGCCGAGACGGACGGCAGGGGAGCGACGGGGACTGGCTGGCCTCCGCTCTGGATTTGCTGATTTCTCCGGAAATGGGGATTTTGGGACAATTGGAATGCAAAACTGTTCAGTTCACGTCTCCCACAGCGGTGCAGACCAAACACTTCATGGGTCCAACCTGGAAACTCATCCGCATTGGGTGGTCTCCGATACATACCTCACATGAATTTGCACTAAATAGTTCACATCACTGCCTGACGGAACAATATTCCTCTTCAGATGGAGAATACAGGGTATGAACTCAGGCAATAAAATATAAAAATCGGCACTTTTTAAACTGTAGAAAAACGTACCTCTGGGTAGCACAGCAACAAACACCGTAATCGTAACGCGCAAAACGAAGCCTTGTTAAGGGGCGTTCACATATGACGTCAGCGACCCAAGGCAGCTAACCGCACCGCCGGACATTGTAGTTCTGCGGCGTCTCTGCGTGATTGCTCATGTCAACCGCTGTTGCTGTCCAGGGGGGAGAGGGGTCTGGTAATTGCTGACGATTGCTGACAAAAGGGAGGGGGTCAGCCATTTTCTGACAAAGGGGAGTCCAAACACTCTCAAATTTGGCTGACGTCATATGTGACCAGCCTGAAGACAGCTCGCGAAATCAATACATTCTCCACAATACTTTGGTTTTAACGCACAGTCGTCCCGCAACCCTGTATACCGGCGGAGATCCAACGTCTGCCGCGGCTACCACTTCATCACTACTACCCAGGGCGCAGTCTCTGACACTGGTACCACTGACACTACAACACTACCATTCTGGGTACAGTCTCTGACACTGGTACCTGCCACACTTCATCACTGCCACCCAGGGTGCAGTCTCTGACACTGGCACCACTGACACTACAACACTACCACCCAGGACACAGTCTCTGACACTGGTACCAACCACACTTCATCACTACCACCCTGGGCACAGTCTCTGACACTGGTAATGACGGATAACCAGAGCTCATAATCAAATGCAAGTTGAGGCTCCAAACGGCAAGATCAAGTCAATAGTAATAATAATATAAAGAAATAAAACAATGCCAACGTGAATAAGGAGCACAATATACATTTTCAATTAATCTGTCCATGGTTTAAAAAAACGTGTCACAGTTCCACCCGGGAAAAATGGCTATGAACGCGCCATCTGGTGAATCGATTTCTCTTCAAGTTTTTTTCCTTGGTTAGGAGGAGGATGAAGCAACAGAGCAACCAGTGAGTCACACCTCGTACCGTTCTAAAGAATACAACATCTACAAGAATAATTCAAGCCCTTACAAAACATTACGCAGTACCGTAAACACGAAGGGAGAATCAACATTGGAGGTTCAAGTTGGTCGAAAAGTCCAGACTCCCCATCTCCCAGCAAGTCCGGAAAACACATCCAGACAAGTCATTCATCATCCAACTGGGCAGCCGGGCTCCCCCATCTCTTCTGTCTTCTTTCTCACACCAAAGCCATCTCTTCACTCAATGCATACAATTCTTACGAAAGGTCAAGATCGGCTGCACTCAATCCGCTGGCCTCGGCGAATGGAGTTTCATCATGACCGACTACCGCGGAATTCCCAGCTCACTCCAAAGCACTGAAGCCGGCCGTGAGCCGAGCTTCTTGCCCTGCTCCCAGCACGCTACATTTGCACGGCTGTGAACATACGGTGACGTCATCACAACTGGTGACGTCACCAATGCACAGCAGCTCGCTGCCCTAATCGAAGCCGAACGGGGACCGAATAAAAAGAAACGGCACTTAACACGCGCATTGACGGGGGGGCGGGTACCCACCCCCTCGGGTTTTTCGGAGATAGCATAAAAACGGCGGCGCGTAGCGCCACCGTACTTGGCATACCTTTTCCCTCATCATTTTTACAACTTCTGTAAAATTTTAAGGTTAGGCATCTCAGGTCAGGTCACCAGTTCAGTTCAAGTGACCTGACCTCAAAAAAGTTTAAGATAGCATAAGTTGGAGCAGGGTGAACTTATCCGATTGAAACTCATATCACATAATTGGCCTACCGAGTTAGCTAAAATATGTTCCGGTATTTTTGATAGCGGTGACCTAAGGTCAGGTACGAGGCATGACCTTTCCATTGGAAATACATGGGAAAATGGTTTTTACTGTGTAACTCAATAACAGAGAGTGATAGAGCTTTTATTTTAGCTTCATTAGACTCGCCTTGGCTTTGCGGTTCTAATTATATGCATTTTATATAATTTAACCCTGACCTGACCTCAGGTCGGGTCAAATTCTTGATTTGACCTAGCACGGTCAAATTATATATCATTCGATTCGGCTTGCTGCGAGGATTCATATAGTTTAAGTCGTTTTGTCCTATCTTTATTTGTTCAGATGTAATGGCCGAAAAACTTAATTTACATGTTATCCCTATTACGGCATGTTTTGACCTCTGGTGATCTTAAATGTGACCTGACAAAAAAATGGTCCAACTATTTTCGATGGAGAAGTGGATGGGCAACTCAACGCCGTTTACCGTTTTTCGCTACCTACCGTGGTTCTCGAGATCTTAGGGGGGTACCCGCCCCCTCGCCAAAGCGAAGGTGGCTCAGACCCCCGTCAATGCGCGTGTTAATATGAGAGAGCGGAAAAACCGCCTCAACTGCACATGGATACACCACGGAATATGACAGTCAGACTTTACCAGACCAAAACCATCAAGAACAAACGATTTGCATTTGCCGCACCATGGGTCACACCTAAAAAAACGGTGCTTTGGAATCTGGATCATGGGTGACAGCACCACTAAAATACATAAAACTGCCGTGTTACCTTAGCAGTTGATGTACCGATAAGCACACAAATGGATCAAACTAATGTGACACAATTAAATAAGCCAAATGGTTTCGATCGGTTTTTAGACTAGATATCGCAGAAGCCAAGGCCATAATTGAAGCCTACTCGCAGGACATACCTCGCCGCGGGCTTCAATGGATCAAAAACCAGGGTTTGAAACAGTTTCCAGTCCAACAGAGTCACGAAAAATCCAGCGTGGCGTCCACATTTCACACGATGCCAGCGCAGAGCAACCGCAGCTGGTACCATACGCGCACAGCTCAGTCGCGCTCTGGGCTCGGCCGAACACAGCCACAGGCACTCAGCTTACTGACTGATCCAGGAAACTCCTGCAAGACACACTGGCACCTGGGTGCCCGCGGGCAATCGCAGTCACTCGGAGCGTAAGGACTTTGGCCCGCACCAATTTGGCAAAAATCGCAAACAGAGCGGTGATAGCAGTGACCAATATCACGCCTGTTATGGAGGATCCCGTGCATTAGCTCCCAGTAAGTACGGCGATGACTGTGGTTAGTACCGAACCTTCAACGGAGTATCTCCGGCACATGGTTTTGGAGGTTAAGTCAAGGTCGCACTGAGTAAGGAGCTTAACTGGCACCGCCCAGCCGTGGGCAGGTCGCCCACAGACCGCTTGGAACAGCACACACCCGGAAAACCCAAACAAATCTCCCCTGCTAGAAACTCTGCGACGGGGGGTTACCGGAAAGCAGCATGCATCTACCTACTTTATGGCACCATCAGTTTCAACCCCCCGTCTAGGAGAATCCCGTCAACACGCATGCGGAAAATGATACTTATCACATTTCTGTGGGTTTTTCTGCCGAGCAGATTTAATGTTGATGCCACAGATACGGTGGTGGTTTGTATGTAAACGCAATGACTAAGGTGTAGCAATGGACATGCAACATTTGGGAAGCACATGATCCAGTTGAACGAGCTACTGGCCTTCCCGCAAGCCTACCTCATAGGCAGCAAAAGAAGTTGAAGCTGACGGACAAGCTTATTTTTGCAAAGGGTTTGGCAGGTCCCTACCGCTGGCGACGCCTATAACCGTGCCAATTTCGGCACAAATTTTGCTACTGCAGTATGTGATGTACAGTAATGCGTCATTGTTACGCAAGAGGGGAGCATTTTGCAGGACAGCGATTGCTTTTAATGATAATGTTGAACGCTGTTCCGACAGAGATCCGTTTAATTCGACGTTCAGTAGTTTTAAATCCGGCATCAGAAGGTAGAGCCCCCAGCAATTGAATCTGTCTACATACGCTGGGTAGTTTTTGTTCTATTGCTAGCGAACCGTTGCTCACGTAGTCGCGATACCACCTGTAAAGCTTGTGAAATCTGCTACCACGTATCGATTACGTACGCACCGATACTTGACAAACTCATACAAAGTTGTCACAAGAGAGAGCGAGAGCCATAGAGAGAGTTTTGTGCAAACAATATTCGAAATGCAAGGTTAGCCAACAGTTTTTCGTCAGCAATCTAAAGCTAAGAGAAAATAACCATGTTGTGGTTTAGTTATGCACCAGGGATCAATAGTTCACTAGAAATTAGCTAAACACCGTCGGTCCTGGCGTGCACAGATGCAATTGCAGAGAAATGTAAGTGAAAAACGACCCCGTTTTTAAACCTCCTAATTTGTATGTGCCAGTGTTTTAATATGTCGTGCAATGCGATTTTAAAGTTGCTTTTGTTGTGCTTCACTTTTGACGGCCTTCATTTATTTATTTATTTATTTATTCAGCAGCATCGCCAACAGATAAATCCAGTTACAGGCGAAGTCCAAGCATTAAAAGCGTATTTACAAGCATTAAAAGCGTATTTTCATGTTAATACTATTGGTGTAAAGTAGCGCTGTACAATATTTTAATGTTTTGACTTCAGCTGTAATTGGATTTGTACCAGTTACTGATACAGAGATACATGGAAACGCCCCTCTATCTACGAGGCTGCGTACATCAGGCTACAACTAGTACCGCGGGGAGGGTGCAAGGACAACAGGGAAAGGCCCCCCTAATTTGTCTCAAACACCTCCCCCCTGAGTCCAGGGGCAGAGACAAGCATGAGTCCAATATTCCGTACTCAAGTACAAAACAAATCCTTCTAAGATTTTTACGGAAGCGCGGTGACGCCCTCCTCTACTGACCTGAGGAAGGGCGGCAGGCCTGCTGGTCTCCTACGCGCGTGCGGGACGCCAGCGGCCGACTGTCGACGCCGACAGCTCGCGTCGACACCGACGGTCAGCGCGTGCGCCGCTCACTCACGCACCGCTACGGACAGGAGAGCGGATCGTCAACGGAAACTAATCACCACAGCATAGTGTACACAGGAATACACGGACTACACTACTGAGCCGGATCAGATGACTAAACTCTCGCCGTGAACAATCCAGTCGTCTTCCGGCTTCAGTAGCTGGTGCGTGCTCTGTCGCACGCCGATCAGAGGGGGGGACTGGATTATCCATGGAGGAGAATGTCTCACATTACCAGAAATACAGAATTACCAGAAGCTTTTTAAAGCAATACAAGCTCTAAGGAGGAATTAAAGCAGTTTATGTTGATCCAAAAAGTTTAACAAGAGAGAGAGAGAGAGAGAGCGAGAGCGAGAGCGAGAGCGAGAGAGAGAGAGAGAGAGAGAGAGAGAGAGAGAGAGAGAGAGAGAGAGAGAGAGAGAGAGAGAGAGAGAGAGAGAGAGAGAGAGAGAGAGAGAGAGAGAGAGAGAGAGAGAGAGAGAGAGAGAGAGAGAGAGAGAGAGAGAGAGAGAGAGAGAGAGAGAGAGAGAGAGAGAGAGAGAGAGAGAGAGAGAGAGAGAGAGAGAGAGAGAGAGAGAGAGAGAGAGAGAGAGAGAGAGAGAGAGAGAGAGAGAGAGAGAGAGAGAGAGAGAGAGAGAGAGAGAGAGAGAGAGAGAGAGAGAGAGAGAGAGAGAGAGAGAGAGAGAGAGAGAGAGAGAGAGAGAGAGAGAGAGAGAGAGAGAGAGAGAGAGAGAGAGAATGATAATTAGCAGAGGGAGGCGATGGCGTGAACAATGCGTCGATAATGCGGCTTCATTTCATCTGCATACTAAGGGAGGAAGACACGTGCGCCTGTGGAACTGTCCAGAGGGGGATGAGGGGCGTTGGCGGGAGGGCGGGCACAGCCACTGATGAGCCGAATAACAGGCCGGAAATGTACCCAGAGATGCGCTGCATGGCTGCTGCGAAATACATCCGTGTTAACGTTCCGCGGCCGTAAACGCTCAGTCACGGGAGTAAGCACGAGAAAATCTAAAAAAAAAACATTCTAGCGGTGGTGGATCTGTGCTGGTGGTTAGGGGGACGGTAGGGCCAAAAGAGCTGCAAAAGAGAATAGAAACTGCGAAAGAAAGCCCAGACATGCCCCTTCAATCCCTGCCGGCCTGCAAGTTCTAAGCTTAATTGGAAAGCTGGCACCGTGGTGCAGTTCCTGACTGAAGCGGTTTTAGAGACTATATTCATTGAAAAATAACTGATAAGTCTAAATTGCTCATTTAATCCAGTTTTCCTCTGCAAGATTTAGTCCTCGACTTTGCGTGACTTTAAATAGGCGTGCGGTCTGCTAATGTTTCGTGCGGCGATATACCTGTTCATGTAGACAAAAATGAATAGGAACACAAATGAATCATTAGATTTACGGGTAAAATGACTGTTCTTTGAAGTTTAAAAAAGTAAACAGAGGGGATCAAGTTTCTAAACACTGATATTTCGCTTTTTGGGCTTAATCGGAGTGGATTAAACAATACAAAAGCACAAAACTAACATTGTGTGGTTATGATGTGTAAATATCAGTATTTTAAAACTGAACCCCCTCTTTTTCCTTTTTTAAACTTTGAGGGAAAGGTTAATTTACTCCTTTAGTCTAACAACATGGCCTTTATTAACGATATTAGACTCCTGAAAAAGAAGAAGCGCTGTTATCTAAAAGAGGCTGTTGTTGGGAGCGAAAGGGACCCTGATAAATTTCTGTTATTTTTCTCGACATATTACAATATATTTCACGGCTGAAAAAAGCATATAAAACAAGTCACGTCAAGTCACGCGCACTTAAAACAAGTCACGCACTAAAAACCAGTCACGCGCACTTATCATCACCAGTGGCAGTCATAATTAGCTCATAGGGTTTAAAGGCGCTCCCCCATTTTTTCTCTCCGCGCACGGTAAGTTCCGGGACAAATGAAATATCGATCAAGCGGTTTTTCGGCATGCTCTATCACACGACTATCTCAGTTCGAATCCACTTATAAAGGTGCCACATTCTCTTTATGTTCGCAAGAATGTCTCAAACATATCTAAAACCAGACCCACGCAGTGATAAAACATGCCAGTGCATAAGCCTGGTCTGGCCCGAGTCCGAGACCCAAAACACCTGAACGAGCACGAGCTGCGATTAGCCGGGATCATCCACGCCAGCGGATGTCAGCCAGCTATCACCAGCTGAAGCCTGGCCTTTGAACAGGGCCGGACGCCGGCCGACACAATGACCCACGCCGCAGCAACCCAACCGGCGACGGGAAGTCAGGGCACAGAGCCGGGCGTCTCAGAGAATGCACATGCAGACACTACCGCTCCAGAGGCTAACCAGAAAGGTTACATATACTAGCCTAACAATAATGACACGGCAAAGACTCATACAAACCAGTGAAAGACAATGAAAAAAATATCCAGGGAGACAAATTTTGCCTGATGCATGGTAAACGTTAAAATAGGTAAAAATCCGCGACAGGCATAGACCGATGCAACCGGAGATAAATTTCTAAGTATGGATGTAAAGTAATCAACTCGGATCACTCAGTAAAATCTATAAAGAATAACAATAATTGCTACAAATACATTACAGGCTCACACCCTCCACAGCGGTTCCGTTGGAGCTGCAGATAGAGTGCCGGGTGCAGTTTCCGCCGGATTGTACTGGGTGCAGTGGTGGCCAGCGCTGCACCACATCCGCTGACCATGTCCACTTCCCCCTTCAACAGAGGGACTTACACACCCAGAGCCAACAACACAACAGGGGTCGAATATTGATTCAACGCCCAGGTCCAGTTGTCTGTCCAAGCTACATGCGTCAGTGCCTTAGGAGTGCCAGCTAACATCGAAATATGCTGCCAAACTGCGCCCCTCGCCCCCCCGTAGCTTCGTATCATATACATTTGTACTAGATATTCGGTGATGAGGGTTAAGTCAGTAAAGTCAGTGTGATATGTATCCGGTGGGGCCCTCGGACACAGCACGGGTTAGCAGGCAAAAACTGTGGCCAGAACACCAGATTGTCCTCCTTACAGTTTGGACTCTGCATCAGCAACTACCACGAAAACAGAAGACCAAAGCAGACTGACGTATCTTCCATAAAACAAGGCGAACGTGCATTGCCTGCATACCTGAACGGCGACCGATCGCTGCCTCTTCGTTACAAAAGCACTGCGGTCGCGTCCCCAGTATCTGTTTGAAGGAACTTGGTCCCTGAAGCAATCAATCGCCCTCGGAGTGTTTATCGCAATCACCCAAATAATGTTTATCTGCCACACAGAACCGTTCTAAATTACACCCAGAATGTTTATTCACACACCGCAGATAATGTTCACAAATCGGCGGCACTCCAGCTCACCGCTACAACTAGATTACTGGTGAAACGCCACCGCTCTTTGAAGAATGACACCACGGCTCACTGTTCAGCACCTACACCGACGGGCATCTGCGCAGGTCGGCACGGACCGGCTCCGAGCGTCACTCCGACCCCCTGACGCTCGCGGCCACACTGCACGCCCGGCCCAGACTACCCCCCCTCAGCCCTAACGCCTGCCATCCGGCGCCGCGCATTGCAGCCGACAGCGCGGCACAAAGTGCTTATTCACACAGCTCATTATGAAAATAGAATTCCAATCACGGCCGGGTGCGCCTGCCAGACAAAGGCGTCGGTGAGCTCCCCCTCCCTGGACGGCGACTAAGCCGCTCCCAGCCAGCGCCCGGCAGAAGCGTGATTAGTCAACGCATTATGTTAATGCCCGTATTCTGCTCTCGTCGCTCCCCTCCCTATCTTATTAATTATATGCTCTCTCATTACGTGCGGAGAGCGCGCGGCGTATCAGAACACGACGCAGGCGAGACTAGCCACTAATGGCTCTTCAGCCGAATGTCATCGGGGCGAGACTCGCCTGCGCCGCGGTTAATAACATTGCGATCTCATTATGTATGCAAATGAAGTATTAATCAACAATGCAGAATTAAACGCTGAGTCACAAAGAATTTAATTAAGCGGCTGGCTGCGGCGGCGGCGGCGGAGGCGGCTTGTGCGGGGTATTGAGCGGCACTGGTCGCGCGGCCGGAGACACGGCGTTACCTCACCGCTCGGCCGGATTCAGTGGACCAGACGAGACGCGTGCCTCCCAGACTGGACCCGCGTCACCCTTCACTGCCGCCGCCGCCGCCGCCGACGCACCGCACGCCCATCGCTATTGATTGGCCGGCTTTTTTCCCTTCTTTGTCCACTCCTTCCCCTGCTCTCTCTCTCCCTTATCTCATTTCAGACCGAGTTCGGAATTTTCAATTTCGCCGCCGAATCGGATAGTGCTGGCGGTATTATGCTGATGTCCGGCCAAGCTGGTCAGTTGGCCGGGTCTGAAGTTAGCGATCAACCACTGTGCAATTACAGTCGGCAGGTAGCTCGCACATTAAACGGCACCAGGATTCCCCCAACACTCGTCCACACCATGGGCACGACACAATGCCGCCCGGCATCGCCCTCTTCCCACCGCCGCTGTTGTGGTTAATGACGGCTCGCCCCGAGCGTCGGCCATACATTATTGATATTTTCCGGTAAGTAGGAATTTTAAGCAGCATCCGCCGCAGAAAATCAATGCGGACGCACGGACACCGGGCGGCGGAGGCCGTCGGGCGGGCGTGCATAACGCCGCCAATGCACCGCCATTATGGCCTCGCAGCGAATGGGCTCATTCGGCCGGTGGACGATACATCAAATAATAGAGCGGAGCCGGGGCGGTGGACGTGGTCAGCCGAGCGGACCGAGCCGTACGAGCACCACTCCACAGCCCAATAAGAAGCCTTCTCCGACGGACCAAATTACGGAAAAACACGACTAAGGAGGCCCAAAAAGCTATCGTCCAGCAGGGAGTGGACCGATGACAATATTAAAGCCCACTCATGCATGCTCATTGAGAGCTGGCCACTGCAAAGCCCCAGTGAGAGTGGTCCGGGAAAAAGGCAAGCGAGACGAGTGGCTAGGGCTGTTGGGTTTGCAGACCGACCGAGCAGAAATCTGAATACAGGCCGCGCGCTTGGATTGCTTCTAAAAACCACGTCCAAACTATTATTCGCCAATCATTTACATGGATGATGGAACAGAGAAAGGAACAGATGTCAAGAGGCTTTCCATATCGGCTTGTTTTTTTCTTTCTTTCAGAAATCGTAGCTGGGATGCAGTTGGTGCACATTATTTCAGAGGCGTCGGGCAACAGTATTAGACGGCAATCAACTGGAAAACGAGATCGACCATGACCGTTTTCTCCCTCGCCGCACTTGGGCACCGGACTAAAAGCAAAATTACAACTATCTGCTTCGCCGGGGAGGCATCACGCTAACCTAACACCGGCAACAGACACGATCAGGATGGAATCCACAGCAAACAAGGGTCGGAAGGAGGTGAGCATAGCACGAGACTCGGATCAACTTTGGGAAAAACCGCAAACTGGACATAACCGCTTGCACATGAAAGACTCAAAACCACATAGTGTTAAAATACTGAATGAGAATACAGAATACGAGAACATTGACGAACTACCTGAGGACTTTCTGTCAGTCAAATATCCAACAATGGTCCCTGCCGGCTGAAGCTCTGGACGCCTCAGCAATGCCTCTATGTGTCTGAGTGTCTCACCTTCATGAGTTTTGAACTGAGAAATCAGTTTTGTGGAGCAGCATGCCGAGAAAACACTATCGGCATGTTTCGTTTCACCCAACGCCCACTGTATTACATTTTCGCCCAATTTTAAGTTCAACGTGAAGTGACTTTACGCCCTTAATTCAAACCATGAAGGAATCCCTTTCCATCTGGCCACGCATGCCACGTAATAAATGTTAACAATGACATCGCTGTCGAAACGATACATGCTGCGGGTAGCTAGCCTTGTAATTACACCCGATACTAGGGTCAACCCAGAGTAGTAAAAAGGCGATATTTTTGTTCCCAGCAATTGACGGTAGACACAAAGTGTGCTTTCCAGAATTCCACTCATGATGTTCATAATTTGTCATTTTTGAGTTCCGACAAAGCGGTCATTCCCTGCAGAGAAAACAGTCCAGGACGCTGACAGGTGTGGTAAGAGGCCGGGTCCGCCAATGCTGAGCGCGCCAGTGATCGCAGACGTGCACTATCAACACCATCGAACAATACAGCACCGCTGCATGGCGTCACCAACTCAACAATCGGCGCCAATTACCCCGCACCGAGCCCGGCCCCGGGGCTCGAAGGTCGCGCCGGGCAGCCTCACTGACGCTGGCACCGTCGGACGCTGGCGGGTCGGGCCAGCGATGGAGCGAAAACTTCACCCGGCGCTTCAGTGGAAATAACGCTCTTCAACGCCACATATCGAAACTAATGAGGATATAGGCCATACTTGCGCCCAATTAACGATAGTTTAACTTTGTGCCAAAAACGTTGTACTTTTTGGGATTATATTCCTAACAATTCCCATTCTAAACAAACCTTGGGCAGATTTTAGCTTTGGAATGAGTCATCTTGCCAGAACATGACGGCATATGGACAACGTAACATACATACATGCATGCATACATATGGTTACAACTATGAGACATACGAAAGTAAGCCAGCTTGCAGGAGTGGCAGTACAACAAAGCGTCAGGACACGCGCGGTGAATGGCAGCACCGGGCCAAATCGATGGGGAACTGTCGATGTCCGATGGGAGATGGCACAATGGACCATTAACATGCAACTGCTGTAACGGCGCAGCACAGTCAGAGGCCAGTCACAGCAGCGGCACAGCAACTGCTGTAACGGCGCAGCACAGCCAGGGGCTAGTCACAGCAGCGGCACAGCAACTGTAACGGCGCAGCACAGTCAGAGGCTAGTCACAGCAGCGGCACAGCAACTGCTGTAACGGCGCAGCACAGTCAGAGGCTAGTCACAGCAGCGGCACAGCAACTGCTGTAACGGCGCAGCACAGTCAGAGGCCAGTCACAGCAGCGGCACAGCAACGGCTATGCCCACCTACAGACTTGCAGAAACTACATCAATACGACATGCTATGCCACAAACCCGCAAAGGTGCATGGGCAGCTTACTCAATGAAGCGAGGAAAACTCACTAGCAGCATATGCAATGCCATACCTGGTTTGAGAAACGTCGCGATATATCGGGATATGTCATATTCCCATCCTCCCGGGAGATCTGTCGGAGCACAGGCAAGTAGTTTAAAATAGGTACATGTTCTTTGATCCAACACAGTCTATACCAAATATTTTCATTCATCAACATGTATCGTTCAGTGGTGGAAATATGGGACAGGGTGGGAGAGCCGGTAGATCCGGGTCCTGGTATATATATATATATATATATATATATATATATATATATATATATACATACAGGGCTGTTTCACCGTGTCCCAAAGAATGATATTTTTGAATTGATCATACTGCGGTTATAAATTGGACTTACAGTTGTGGCATGAAAATTTACAAGTTACCAATTGAAAGCGAATTAAACCTTGTTAAGAGGCTTACGATAATGCTTTTTGTAAAGCCTTGTTCTCAAATTTCCCTTACTTCTACACTTTTCAACGTTCATTAAAAGAGCCCCGTTTCAAAAAGAGTTGAAAAATACTGTCTATTTTGCCTCCATCGAAAAGATTACGCCGTATCAGAATTCACGTTTCATAACGAGCGGTGACAGTATCACGCGAAAGGGCGTAGATATCAAATGCAGCGTAAATTACGCCCAATTCGAATGGAATTACCCCTTCAAATATGGCGGGTAACTGCTTTATTAACATTAAAAATCGCATATATATTTTTCAATAAATTATTTGAATGAAAATTACTGTACTTATTTGCTCTTATTCGATTTTTAAGTTTCTAATGCACTTTTACAAGTACTGCGGCGGAAGTGCACTATCAGCTGACGCAATAAAAATACGACGATTTGTTTTTGACCCCAATTGTTTTAGGTTTCCATGTCAGGTCCTAAAGGGTTAATGTATTGTTCTGCGAGGTAGTGTGGAATTCGGGTGAGGTCAATCTTGCGCTGTAAAGTCCGCCGCATCCAGTAATTCATGTGGGAAAGGTAAGCCAATGAGCCATATGGAGCTTGGAGCCAAAAGCCTTAAACTTGTAATATTACCCTCTGAACTTGTGCCTTTGATGTGCATGCTCACGTGCCATTTTTGTGTGCTCAAAACCTTTTTAGAGTGCTGGCATATGAAATAAGCGGACAAATCAATGTATGTTTCCTTGCATCATTTTTGTAAAGCTACCATTTATGGAGACATGGCATGGAACTCTTAATATTTGGCAATTGGCAAATGAAACATGCACTTTATAAAAAATGTCCAAGTACAATTTGCCATTTAAAATGAGCGTTTTGTGGAGGATTAATGAGGGATTAGTACTTTCACTGAACATTTCAAAAATATCATTCGAATTTCTGAAACACCCTGTATAAGGGCTCCTACACTTTCACCGTGTCCCAAAATTGTTTTGCAATATTGGTTGCTTTTGAGTGTGAAAATTACATATTGGAAAATACAGTTGCTGCGAGCAGAAACAATATTCACAATATTGTTACGATATTCCAGTGAGAGAGAATTAAAACGCTTGTTAACAGGCTTAGTATTTTAGATGCTTTTTGTAAAGCCAAGGTGTGGGTATTATTCAACTTTCTACCTGCATTATGCTACTTCTACGCTTTAATCAACGTTCCCTTTTATACATGCCCAGGATAGTACAATTGCACTAAATAAGCTTCACTTGAAAAGCGGGTGGAAAACAGTAAAAACAACACAGAAGTGAGCGGAAAATTGTTGCGGAATTATTTCGAAGGCTTAACAGGATGACAGTTTTCAATACGGAGTGACCCGGGACAATTGGCAGTCCTACGAGGGCCATCTGGTCCATGCTTCCTAAAAGCTTCCTCCCAATGACTGATGTTGCCCAAATGTTCCTCAGTGAATGCTGCTTCCCCAGTTTTGTCTTTTCGAGGGATTTTAATCCAGAGATCCAGCGTTCTGTAATTTCTGGGATGAGGGGAGTATGCCCGAGCGTTACGAAGCGTTGCACCAAGGAGGATAGGGAAATATGCACTATGTAGTCTATGGATGGCAGCTAGGTAACTACGTAAACTTTAACACCAGCCGCGATGCCTGTAAGCGCTCGTGTCTAGCGCTATGGTAGAGCAGCGTGACGAGGTCCTCCCACTCCCAGTAGCCTGGGGGAGTGGGAGGGGAGGGGGCTGTGTGGCATCATGCACCCCGGGAGTCACGTCAGATGTTGAAAAGGCTCAGTGTCGTGCACCGCATTCAGAAAATCAATGGCCGCGCCAGACCTTTTGTCGCCTCCGGCAATGCAGCTGGCCAACGGTAGGCACGGGCATGACCTCATGCACAAAACACAGCCATGTAGAAATGCTAAAAACAAACACTCCACAGTGGGCAAAAAGGTAATTTCGGTACAACACGGCCTTCTTCGAATGCGATTATCCACAGAATTTGCAGCAATTAGGACTGTGAGCCAAAATTTGTCACGGCGATACCTATTAATATCGAGGCGGGCCGGTCCGAGGCAAAAATTATTTCGCTTTCGGCCATGAAGTTTCCAGCTACCAGAGTCCAGTTCAGTATATCAGGAAACAATCCACACAAGGTAAAAACAATGAGGTGACTTTTCGTGTGTCCACATCAGTCATTAAAAGAAAAGAATGCTTAAAATAAGATAATATGGGATAAAAGCCAGATAAAAATCATGCATACAAAGCAAAATCACGCATAAAATACAAAAAAGAACAAAACAGGCCACATGCTGCCTTTCAAAGAGTAACAAGAAAGTGAGAAGACATTGCCCACCTGCCTGTCAGTGAGTGCCAATTAGTGAACGCACAGATCAAGCTTGGATATAAACTTTGTACCAATGTCACAAATATTATTCCCAGATGTCATTTGCTGGCTGACAGCTACCTAGTAACAGAGCATTACATGATTAATGGGATTGTGGGACATTATTGATGGATGGGACATTATTAATGATGGGACAGGGTTAACCGATGATGAACACATTACCTACTTGCATTTTTCCCTTGATCTGCCTTTGGTTACTAAAATTCAGGTGATTTGCTTGATATGGGTAAAAAATCCGTTATAAACTTATCATGCTGCCTCCCCACTTTGGCTTATATTTATAGTTTTAGCAGCAAGGTGACAGAATGAACATAGCACAGGCCATATCAACACTTTGTAGCCATGACATGTATTGCACAGAGACATACATGCATACTAAAAATGCATGGCAGGAAGACTTACATTAAGCAAGGGAGTGTTAAAAGGAATGTGGCACCTTGGTCGAATCCTGGAATTTACTGTAATTAGGCGCAATTTTAGCCGAAAATAATGAAACCACTCATGAGTTCTCTGAAAAAATGTACAATAACCTCAACATTTTGTTTTTTATTAGGGCCACTCCCAACAGGCACACTTGCCCAATTACAGGGAGAGTATTTTAAAATACTCCTCTAGAAAAAGAAATAAATATCAGCCTGTGGATGATGTCATGATCTGACAATCACTACCATACTTGAAACGCTTCAAGGGCTTCGATTGGCTGATGCTCACCGTGACGTCAGCATATGTCGTCACACCAACAGCCATGATAACTGTGGCCTGATGCTATGGGTACAGAAGGGGTACACTGCAAGTAGGTTTTAGCTTTTTGTCTACGGAAATCTCGAGTTTCAAGACAAATGATATATTGAGCACCGGGTTTTCCGACTTGCTTTACAACTTGGCTATTTCAGTTAAAATCACGTTATGAAGGTGCCACCTTCCCTTTAAGATTATAACGTCCATGCTGAAGTTGAGCGGCAGGCACTGCACAATATATAGGTACATCAAATACCATTCAAAAGCACAAGCCAGAGTAAAAAAGCAAACGCCTCAGAACAGTGACAGTGGTGGTAGAATGACAGGGGGAAGGTATAGGAAGCATCGAGAGAAATGTGAAAGTGAAGAGACTGCGAGTCGCCGAGAGAGACGCGATGCCATGCTAAGTTGTGAGCTCCGCAGTAAAACCAGCCCGGGCGGCGAAGCAAATAACGCGGCGACGAGTCGAGGGGGGTGCGGGCGAGCTCGCCGGGAAGCTACGTGGCATGAGTTCACACAAAGCAACCGATTTAAGATTCCGAGGTGGCCAGTTGGTGGGGACGCGGGAGCAGGCCAATAGCGGCGCGGCTGGCGCCGTTTAAGTTCCGGGATGAAATAATGTGGAAAACGAGAACGCGGATATTCAGGCTAAGACCTCCTGACTTTGTAAGACATATCATTTATTGTATTAATACATCAAGTATCATGCATTCATATATATCTTGGCGCACCTGCCAAAAATCGTCCAACTGCAAAAGATGCATATAACCACATATATGGTGGTGTATACTCATCTGAAGTGTTCCTTTATGTTTTCGCATGAAAAAATAAAAAATTTAAGTGTAACACGCACTTCCACGAGCTTCATTCACACATAAACAACAAATACCGCTCTCATATGCCATCATATTTTAAGCTAAGAAACATGAAGGAGGAAAGGAATATAGATATGAAAACTTTTAAGTATGGGAAAACAAAGAAACAAAAATATGTCATTTCTATGCAAATTTTTTCCCATAAACTTGTTCTAAATAAATTTCAAAAATATATCATGAAAATTTTACGCGCTTTTAATATTTTAGCGCAGTTTCCTAGTGTGTGTGTGCGTGTGTGTATGTGTGTACAAAAGGTGCTGCACTTTTTGCATTATTGGCAATCTCTTGTCGATTGATGCAGGAAGTTAGGAGCAGTGTGTAAGCAAAGTTCAAGGGCACTGGCGGATATATACGCGCCTGGGGGAGCAACTGATATGCATGATCCACCGAAAATACCACTAGGAAAGCACAACTAACATAACCCAACCATACCTAACCATGTCTGAATTTGGCAAGCTGGCATGCGGTGCACCGAGCCTACGACTTGTCCCTACCTAGCCTGTAGTACCAACAATCGCCTTTGTCAGCCTCAGCTTTCTGGCTTTGCCAGCAAAGCCTGACCCTCCTCAGCACCTACATCTGCACACTTCCTGTAAGTGCCGTCCTGATTCCGCAAATATGTTCCAAATTTGGTAATCTTTTACATCGACTCTGGTACAGTGAATGAATTATTTTCATCAGCTGGCTACAAAATACAGATCAGCTGGTTACTTCGGTATTTCAAGTGATTCATAAGCCCTGCGAGAAGGCACAAAACTACAATATTCTGTTTTGGTAATTGCTGAAAATGAAGGTTCAAGTGGGAGTTTAACTGCTGGATTGTGCTGAATAAAACGGGCCGGCCGTTGGCTCATCATAGGAAGGCCACTAAAAAAGACAAAAAGGTATTGCTGATTCCAACAGTGCATCATTTCTCTAGAAAAATCTTTCAGGAAGTGGATGCAGGGGCGTAGCCAAGGGGGGCGGCAGGGACAGCCGCCCCCCTGAGCGCACAGGTTGTTGTGTTGTTGTGTTGTGTTGTCCCCCCTGGGTCCTCACGGAGGACCATAGCCCAGAGGCTCCCTGAGGCGAAGGTAGCCCCTGGACAAGGCGGCCACCAGGCCGTCGTCCCGCAGCTGCTCAGGTCCGATGTTGATGTTGCCTCCCAGGCGCAGGCGGGTGCCGGCGAGAGACGGGCATCGGAGGAGCACGTGCTCGGGCGTGTCCGCCTCCTCCCTGCAGACGGCGCAGAGCGCCGCCGGGCACCGCTTGTCGGGGCACTGCGCACAGCCCGGCGAGGGGTGCTTGCCGATCCGGTGCAGGTACTGGATGGATCTGCTCCAGTGACCAGCTCTCAGCTGGTGCACGTCCACGGCTGCGTTGCGGTCCTCGTCGGGTATGGGGGGCGGCAGTCGACCCCCATGATTCTTTTGAAGAGGCCGTCCGGCCAGCCTTCCCTCCACTCCTCGCTGACCGCGCGTGAGACGGCTCTTGTCAGGGTCCTAGCGTCCACTAGGACGGAGCTCTGTGGCAGGCCAGAGGCCTCCCTGGCCAAGGCGTCCGCCCTCTCGTTACCCGGCAGGCCGCAGTGGGCCGGGACCCACTGCAGGTGGACAGCCTGCGGGCGGTTCGCTAGACCAGTGATGATCTCCCATATGGCCGCTCCCAGTGGTGACGTCTGGGCCGCGGCGCCGCCCGCGAGCATGGTAAGGGCGGCTTGGGAATCCGTACATACTACGACCGGGGCCGTTGCCGGTTCACCATCCAGGCGCCGGAAATCGAGGAGCGCCGCTCGCAGTGCCACCAACTCCGCTCGGGTGCTGGAGCACAGCGCGCCAGCCGGTGCCCGCACCTCTCTAATCTGCCCGGATGGGAGGGCGATGTGGGCGCCTCCACCGCCGAGCGACGTGCCCGCGGCGGCGGGACCCATCGGTCCAGATCCAGGTGGCCCGGGTCGGTAAGTTTGCCAGGTGTTGTTCGGCAGTGGTCCGTCTGACTGGGTCAGGGGCTGAGCGGTGGCCCCCCGGTCCCACGTCCAGGTCGAATTGGACGGGACCCCGAGTCAGCCAAGGTGGGGCGGTGACCGCCAGCCGTTCCTCCACCGCGATGTCCGTCAGGCCGGCCTTGTTGAGAGCCTCGAGTCCCAGCTCTCGCCAGCCCGTTGTCGAGTCGAGGCGTCTTGGGGCTGTCGACTCGACCGCTGCACGGAGTGGGTCGTCCGCTGGGAACGACCTCGCTCGGCAAACCATACGGGCGGCCAGGACGCGGCGACGGGAGTGAGCCGGAGGTAGGCCCGCTTCTGCCATGAGTGGTGCCACAGGGGTCGACTGTGGGCATCCGGTTACCACCCTGGCTGCGGCGCGGAGCTCTCTGTCGATCAGCTCGACGTGTGAGGGTGATGCGGCGGGCATCCATGCGCCGGCGGCGAACTCTAGGGCGCCACGCACGTAGCCGTTTGCGACGGTCCTGAGCTGTCGCTCGCGTAACCCCCACGAGCGTGCAGTGAGCTGACGTAGCTGTGCGAGGCGAGGCTTGGTCTTCCTGCGCAAAGCCTGACAGTGCTCCCCGAAATGTAGAAGGCGGTCGAAGGTCACGCCCAGTAGTTTTAGGTGTGGCGTAGCACACACAGACGTCCCCGCCACCTTGATGGAGAGGTCCCTTGCGTCCCTGGCCCACTGTGACAGCACCAGTGCTTGGGTCTTCTGGCCAGCAATGGTCATTTTCCATTGCGCCGCCCAGCGGGCCATGACGTCCGCAGCATGCTGCGCACGGGAGCGGGCGATCTCCACGGTGCTGCCCGCGCTGAGGGTGGCAGTGTCGTCAGCGTAGAGGAAGATGTCGGTTCGCGGGACCTCCCGGAGGGACTCTATCAGGTCCGCAGACCAGAGCGTGTACAGGGTCGGCGCGAGCACCGAGCCCTGTGGGAGGCCTGCCTGGAAGATGCGCTCGCGGCTGCGAACACCGTTAACCTCAGCGCACGCTCGACGGTCTCTGAGGAAGTGGTGTATCCAGAACACCATGCACTTCGGTAACTTCTTCAGGAGTTTGAGCTTCAGCATTCGGTGATCGATGGTGTCATACGCTCTGGAGAAGTCGAAGGCCAGGAGGACGAACTTGTCTGCAGTCACTCCTTCTGAGGGTCGGCCTCTTGGTTTTGGCCGGTTCCAGCCGTCCTGCACTCGCTGGACCAGTCGGGCCAGGTTATCCTCAGCGGAGCGACCCCGACGGAAACCCACCTGCTCGGCAGGGATCAGGTCATCACGTTCGGTTAGGTATGTCAGGCGTGCCGCTATCATTCGTTCTGCCAGTTTAGCGACATGGCTGGTCAGCGCGATAGGACGGTAGCTACTGACTACCTTCGGGTCCTTCCCGGCTTTGAGAATGGGGATGATAGTTGCCCTGCGCCATGCGGAGGGGACGTCGGCTGACGTCCAAGACCTGTTGATGGCGTGTAAGAGTACACGCCGTGCAGAGGGCCCCAGGTGCTTGATATGTTCAGAGCACAGCTGGTCCGGTCCTGGCGCCTTCCTCGGCTTCAGGTTTCGGAGCTGGTCCTCCAATTCCTGCAAAGTGAAGGGTTGGCATGGTCCGGTCTTTTCGCCGCCGCAGCGGCATGGTTGTGAACTCAGGGTTCGGAGTTCCTGTTTCACGGACCGGTCGAGCTTCTTGGAGCGGACATTCTTACTGACTTCCGCGTAGGTACGGACGAAGGCCTCCGCTTTGGCTCGGTCCTCCGCGAGCATCTGCCCGCTGGTCCCGTTTATTGCCTGGCCGGGGCACGCGTCCTGTACCGCTCCCTCCATCTTGCGAAGGACCTTGGTCACTCGACCTATTGAGGTCGAGTGACCACTTACCCCAGGTCGTTTCCGCCGTGGTCGACGGTAGCCGCCCGCGACGTATCCGGAAGACCCGGTGGGCGCTTAACAAAGCCGACTGGCCCGCCTTTACGGCGCTCTGCGAAGAGGCGACTGTGAACCTCCCAGTGGACTCACTATCTGTGGAGACCCTGGTGTACCGTCTGACGGAAATCATACGCTCTGCTAGCGCCCAGACTATCCCACGAGGCGCCCGGGCCGACCCAAAGCCCTGGGCTGCCGACCCTGATCTGGTCGAGGCTATAACTGAGCGCCGGTCAGCCAGAGCCGCTTTCCACCGACAACCCGATGCCCCTGGAGCCCTCAACCGTTGGAAGGAGGCCAAGAAGCGTGCGGCGGAGGCAGAGGACTCGGCACGACAGCGGTCCTTCAGATATTTTGTTAGCACGGAGCGCACAGGTCGCGTGAAGCGCCGCTCGCCCCCACTGTGCTCTGTGGCCAAGTTTGAAATTTCATACAAAACAGGGCCCTTTTAAGACCTCTTCAGCACTCTATTCTGTACAAAGCAGGGTTTTACCCATCAGGGTCCTTTTGACACTTTCTCAGGGGCCCTTTTCGGGGCACCGCCCCCTGAGCAAAATCCTGGCTACGCCCCTGAGTGGACGTCTCAATGAAAGTTCACCCTTCACTGCATTACACAGAGAACACAGCAGAAAAATAGGATAAGAGAGCATGGGAATTTGTGGAAAAGTAAAAAACTACTACAAAGGTAAAAATTATAGGGAGGTTAACAGGATTTACAAAAAAAAAAAACAAAAAACTATAGCTTGGGCACCCTAAGTTATGCTAAGGCAGAGACAGAGTAATATAGGGCACCCTAAACGTTTATCCTACTCATGCTCAAATAGGCATTCCTATCTCAGTATGGACAATGAGAAGCAGCACCCTGAGCAGAGTATTACCTACTGAACAGGTAGTTGCATCAATTGAATCAGGATGACTCGCTCAATCCATTCACAGTGGCTTGGGGTTGGGGGCGGGCCGGCACACCGACGGGATCATCGCGTGGGGACTGGTGCAGGATCCCGGGTTCCGTTATCGAGTGGTGGTCGGTCGGCTCGCAGGGACGGTGGCGGGTCGACGGCAGTGGTCGCGTGGGTCGAACAGGGACCGAAATTTCAAACGAGCGAGGTGTTTGTTGTTGGTTGTGGATGGGTGTGATGTGTGATGTAATGTGGGTGTGATGTGGCCGATGCTGGCACTTCCGCTTGAGGTCCTTCGTTGGGCCCATGGTATCTCTTGCGCACTACATTCTGCGATGTTAAGGTGTCCCAAGCTCCATGTCAGGAGCAGTATTGTTGCTGACCTAAGAGGTGTTATGTCACCCACATCGCTGACTTGGTGCATCGTGTCCACCATTGTCCATCCCACCCTTACTTTTGGTCTTTCACTCATCATGGTCATCTGCACAATTTGTGTCAGTGCAGTGCTCCTTCACACACATTCACACGTTCTGGTCTGAGCCTCAATCACACGTTTGATCACCTACACTATCTATGTTAGCATCACGCCTCTTCAACATTCTCCCACTCACATACACACACTCGGGTCGGGCGTCTGTGCCCTCCTGGGCGTAACTGTTAAAAGGGAATGTGGCACCTTGGTCGAATCCTGGAGTTTAGTGAAATTAGGCGTACTTTTAGCCAAAAATAATGAAACCACTCATGATTTCTCTGAAAATGTACAATAAGCTCAATATTTTGTTTTTAAAAATAATCCTCTAGAAAAAGTAATAAATATCAGCCTGTGGATGATGTCACAATCTGGCAACCACTACCATACTTGAAACGCTGGAAGAACTTCAATTGGCTGATGCTCATCAAGACGTCAGCATATGTCGTCACACCAGTAGCTCACAACAATGGCCGCCCGGCGATGGGCTGATGGGGGGCTAGTGTCAGGTAGGTTTTAGTTTTTTTCTACGGAAATATCAAGTTCCAAGACAAATGAAATATGGAGTACCGGGTTTTCCGACTTGCTTTACAACTGGGCTATCTCAGTTAAAATCACGTTGTAAAGGTGCCACATTCCCTTTAAGAGGCCTCACACTGAACGGGCGGTCACGGACGAGGCCCACCTCCACTAGCTAAATCGCACCTCACCTTATCCACTCCTATAACATACCACTTTTCCTCAGTTGTCAGCGACCGCACACATGTTCGGGTTCTGTCCCGGGAGTGCTCTCTCTGCTGGCCGGGTGTGCGGCGCAGTAAAAAATAAGAAACTCGGAGGTTTTCGGACGTACGTTTTCCACCGAGTCTCGTTTGCAATCGATTAGCCGAAGTTAGCCGAAGTCTGCACGTTCGCATTGTCTTTTCCTTCATCTGTTTTAATCCTCATGTTTGCATTGTGTTTTTCTGTTAGGTCGTTTCTGTGAATACACGTATGGACGTAAGTTCCACCCGACCGGCGTCATACACGTTCTGCCTCCCTTGAACGTGGGGCTCCCCCTCACTTACGTTCCAATGTGTGCTGTTGATTGCAATTTGTGTACAATAAACATACTGTACCAAAATGCAAAATCCAAACATCATTAATAGCATATACATACAGCCGGTATTATCGCAATAGGCGGATCACATCTCACGGTTCAAAAGGATTACATCATAAGGTCCACGGTTCAAAGGGTCTACTGCTCAAAATGTCTAACTTTCAAAAAGTGCAACGTTTAAAAGGCCCAAAGAGGAGTGCTCAGATGCGTGAGTGGGGTGCATGATGCCACAGAGGCGTGCTAAGACACCTGATAATAGGAGGCTATGAGGGTTAGGTTAGGTTAGGTTAGGTTATGTTAGGTTAGGTTGGGTCAGGTTAGGTCAGGTCAGGTCAGGTCAGGTCAGGTCAGGTCAGGTGTGTATGCCCTTGATCCCTATTCCCTAGTCTTGGGATATAACCCCTCTTTCCAGAATCTGACTGTGCCCCTGGTCTGGGTACCACTTTGGGAAATGCTTTAGAAATATCCCCACATTCTGCCATAAAATCCTTAGAGGTGAAACAGACGGAAGGAGGGAGGGTTTGAGTAGTGTAAAGTGGTACCCAGACCAGAGGCGCAGTCAGATTCTGGAAAGAGGGGTTATATCCCCAGACTAGGAAATAGGGACCAAGGGCATACACAACTGACCTGACCTGACCTAACCTTACCTAACCTAACTTAACCTAACCTAACCTTACCTAGCCTAACCTAACCTAACCCTCATTGCCTCCTATCATCAGGTGTCTTAACACGCCTCTGCGGCATCATGCACCACACTCTTACATCTGAGCATGCCTCTTTGGACCTTTTGAACGTTCAACTTTTTGAAAGTTAGACATTTTGAGCATTAGACCCTTTGAACCATGGACATTCTGATGTGATCCTTTTGAACTGCGAGATGTGATCCGCCTATTGCGATAATACCCATACAGCCTTCACCAGATACACATCTTCAAAAACCTACAACTCACAATATCAAAATATACCACAGGAAAGGGCCAGAAAGTGCTAAGATGCGGCTTTACACCATGCCAATGCAAACCAAACAGCTGCTTGTATAGGTATCTTGATCTTGTCCAGTGTGCAAAGCATGGCATTTTCGACGAGATCTCGTCAGTGCGAGTGCCCTTGGAGACAAGACCAAGTGGTGCAAATTTTATCAACCTGGTGTGAATTTGCGAGACTGGTGTGAAGAAGGTGGTACTTTAACTAAACAAATAATGGCTGAATGGTTATTGAGACACAGGAGGGGCCTTATAAAAAGTCCTTAACTAACTGACTAATGATAGAGGTAGCATTGCATTGTGTGGTTAGGAATGGTGCATTTTTTCCCTGGTATGTGGCAGATCGGTGCGAATTTTTGGAGGCTGGTGGTGCGAGGATTTTAGATGGCTGGTGCGACTCGTCTGGCCTGCTGCCATACTTTGCAGACTGGGATCTTGTGCCACCGTGCCCCTCACAATGCTAAATTGCATGGCACGGTGATACATGAGCCCTAAAGGATAAAATACGTCAAGACTTTCATATCACAGGGAACAAGCAGTAACAGTACACAGTGATACATTTCACAAACAGCAATAAAACTATCTATAGAGACTGTGAATACACAGCCAACCAACAACACAAAACTGAAACCCCATTCGATATATTTTGCAGCCTGCCTCACTGGCCCCCTAGAATAGTTTTTACTCGGCTATCTAAAGGGAAAGTAGAGTGTTAGCTGTATTTTTACCAGATTGTACCGACTAAAATTGTCACGCGGGTGAGACAAACACGAATTCGAAAGTATCATTACGCGTCATAATCTTAGGTATTCATAGCACACTTTCAGCCGTATCATCATCATTCACCATCAAAGCAAAGAGAAAAGCGACAACAATATCAATATTGTGGGCAAGACGGACGATCGAGGAGTGGATCGAAGGACACTGGCTCTGCTCTCGTGGTGAGGTTTTTTCTATTATTAGTTCTAAACGTGTCCTAAACAACGTAAGTGTCTTTGTCGAGATAGTTTCATGATTAATTATCAATTTGTCTTACTTTTACTACACTAAGAGGCACGTACAGCTCCTGCAATTGACTGCATACATTTGACGGTTTAATCACAGAATAAGGTGAGCAATTGCGTACCACATTCTAACAGCCATTTTAAGACAATCTTAAGTGCTGAGAACGAATTTAATAACAATGGCTTCCGCAAATAATTTTCTCCCATTGAATATTTTGGAAACAGTAGGTTGGCAGAAAAAAATGTTGGAAACTTTGTAGGGCATGCTGCAATCATTCGAGTGAGACAATTTTCTAAGTTGTCAGTGATTGCTCACCTTATTCTGTAAATTAACCCATTTGACTAGTTTTCAGCTAGTTACTTGTTACTTGACCAGCTGGTTCCATCCTTCAAATGCAGCGCCCAGATGGGCAGCCTTGAATTGCCTTCTGCATGCTCCCTCATCATGCAATAACTCATGTATATAAGCTTGGGTACCAGGGTGGTGCTTGCATGAGAAGAATGTCCTCAGGATTGACTGGATGTGTTTCCCGGGCCTGCATCTCATTCTGCGCTCTGGCTGTGTATATGCTATGTGTGAAGAGTGTTGCCTGCCTTCCAGCCTCTATCATGTGTTGTTCAGCTCCTCCTCGCCTCAGCAGACTAATTACCATCTGTGGGCGTCGTCCCTTATCTGCTTCAGGTCTCAGCATTCAAAAAGGAAATGTTCCACTGGGCCCTGATTGGCAACTAAGAATCTAATTAAGACTGTCTTAGCTAAGACAGAGCATGCACAGTAACGTCTCACGCCACCCAGCTAGCCACCTAGCGGTAAGACTGGCGTTAGCTTGTACATGACGTCACGAAAGTATGACGTCAGCACTAAGACTGTCTTACTTGTCAGCTAAGACAGAAAATAGTGACTGCAAACAGACTAAAATATCGGCATATCTGGCGCACATGGGATGATTAGAGCAAGTTGCGTTTTGCGGTGCCGAAATCTGGTGCGAGTGGTTCTCAGTCGTGGATAACGATGTATGTACCTTTTACTCACCGTCTAAAGGTAGAAGAACGTCCAAACACTACAAGGGCGTGCCAGCTGCCCTTTAGTGCTAAGAATATGAACCAACAAATCGACTTGCCTGCCACCTGGTGCTAAGACTGGCGTTACACCAATGACGCCACTTTTCATGATGTCGATTATGACACGTCTAAGTCTAAGAATATTCTTAGATGCCGATCAGGCCCCTGATTTCTCCACAGGTTCATCTGCAGTTTTGAATAGTGGGCACACTCTACTTTATGCCATGTGCCTTTGGATTATTCCTGTGGCAAGAACTGTGTGACCTGTAAGTAGCCCAATCCTAGTCAATGTTGCCAATCTTTGCTCACAATCATATCTGCTTGCTGGCCAGAAGTTTATAGGTTGGGTTGAACACATATCTTTTGGCAGTAATTCTGAAAGCTAGCACATATGATTTGTCTCACTTGCCTCCTTTACCTTGTCCTTCATACCTTGGTCAATAATACTGTTGCATGTTTTGTGCCAGTATTTCATGCTGTGACCTTCCTGCCAATTTCTGGATGCCTATTCCTCCCTCAGTCATGATAAGAATACAAATTACATTTTTGCCCTCAGCCTTAGATTTCTGAGTCAAAATTGGTTGCCAACATGTTTGCGAATCCATTGACATATATTAGTATCAATACACGATACCGTACAGTAAAGAAACTAGAGGCACCATTACTTTCTCATGGAAATTATCGGGAAAGAACCCGGGTAAGATACACAATGGGGTAAAACAAACATACACCACCTCTGCAGCGCTTCTTGGTAATGATCAGGGATTATTAGTAATATTTTTTCAGTTCCCCCCATCTCGGCGGCGGAGGAGGTCATTCATTGTGCACATTTAAAGAGGTTAAAATAAATGTATAATGATGGATCTTAAAAACTACCAAAACGATGAGCAGGAAGCCCCCCCCAGAGCGCCGGCAAGCATCAGGTGCTCGGCGGGAAACATATGACCGCCCCGCAGGGTGCAAGGGTGAGGGCACGGTTCCTATAGATACGGTTTGGACATGACAGCCAGCTGACTGCCTGATTTGGCAGCATGTTGAGGATATGGTAGTATTTTGAAGGGTTTTGTTCAAGATAACTTTAATTTTGCTAGCATAAGGTAGAATGTTGTAGTGTTTTTATCGCGTGTGCTGTCGCAATACATGTATGGAAGTAATGCAGCGTTTTGATTGGGTAATTGAAACGTTTGAAACAGAATTCTGAAGGAATTAGCATGAACTTCATTGTGGATTTTCCTTGTTATAAAAGCGCTTTAGAGACTAAAAACTGCACCCAGAAGATAGCCTGATCAATTTTACATACCAAAATTAAAAATATACCCTTAAGCACCACTTACATTTTCCCACTGGTCCGTGCCCCAAACCCCTCCAAACAGTCCCATTGGAATTACATGTTAAATTTTGCTGCCAAAAAACTGTTAGAACCAGAAATGGAACCTTCAAAACCCCAGAATTCTAGAGAAGTATCTCATTCCCCTGGGTGAGGGTCTGTACACTAACCTCACCAGTGCACCCACCGGCACAGGCCCCGTCCCCAGACGAGCGCCCGCACAAAAACCGTCGGCAGCACACAACCAACACTCACCGTACCCAAGGCGCCTCAAGGAGAGCGGCGATAATCAGCGGAAGCTCACGTTCCGAACCCATCCGCTAGGTGTCTCCGGTGGCACCACCGACCACTCCACTCGGTGCCACACTTATCCCCGCGATGCCAAACGTTTCAAATGCTATTTGGGAATCTGTTTTATCGCTCACACATGGCAATTACTTTTTGCCAATAATTTCTAAAATATTTGGCGGCCAAGTATTGGTGAGTACGTCGATATCTGGGAGCAAACCATGGACGCTGCTTGTTGAAGCATGACTAAGTAAGCAATAGTTTGGAATTAATAGAACAAAAACTGCCGAGCCTAGTGCGTACAGATTCATTTGTAGGGGACTGTATGTCAAGCAGTTGGACAGGTTGGGCCATATGCTTAGTTATGTAACTTATACTGTGTTGGTAGAATAACGATATAATCTCTGTAAAAAGTGGCAGTAGTGTCTCACCTTGTCGTTTGAATCCATACAAAATGTATATTTTTGTCATTCTATGTGCTGAATAATGCTCGCAATCCTCTGATGCTATCCACGGAACCCAGACGCCCCATACACTGTCCGTTCGTCGCACGCTCTACACTGCCTTATGCACCTCTCTCCCTGATTTTCTCTACACGCCCTCTTTGCTTTCCGTGCCATCTATTTTACCACAGTGTAGCCACAGCGTCAATTGTGGAGCGTACTGAAAGATCCCCCCCATCGCTGGTCTCGCCGTCGGTTATGCTATGGGCTGGAGCCGCGCCCTCGCCCCCCCCCACTGTACCACGCAGTGACCGCCGGACGGGATGGGAACATTTACTTCGTTCATGCCTTTTCTATTTTTTTCTATTTTCTACTTCTTTGCGATTGTTTTTGGGCACTATGTCGACTGACGTATTTACCAATCCGAGAATGAAATAGCCAGCAGGATAACCTAGGGAGAAATTATGAGAGGGGAAATGCATTGCGTATTATGTCCCCATTGACGTGTCTTTGACAAACAGTGTCCCATTTTTTACCTGATGAAAACATGACCGATATCTGCAGTTTCGTGTCATTTTCTCTAAACTAAGAACTGTCATTAGTCTTTTTGTATTAGTTTCGAAATAAAAGGACTTGGAGAGAGGAGAGAGGCACATTTACCTTCCTGTTCGTCC
Organism: Lepas anatifera; assembly: GCA_034440635.1. NCBI lineage: Eukaryota > Metazoa > Arthropoda > Thecostraca > Lepadidae > Lepas > Lepas anatifera. The sequence goes on from JAOTON010000895.1 coordinate 165,154, forward strand.
TAAAGAAAATGGCGAACGGTTCGGGCCAGCGCTGGTTAAGATATGTGTGAAATTTGTTTCCGTCGCAGATTGGTGACCATGGCCGAGACATACGATCTGATCTAGCTCTGAATTTGTACCTCCATATACCGAGCAAGTAATGTTTTACACTGCCTTGATGCACGGATGCTGCGATTAAACTGCATTTGTATTGTGATCTGCGCACTTTTCGTTTTTTTTGCGTCACAATGAAGTCAAGGACACGAAAAGTTACGCGATCGAGATCATTCAAAATTGAGTAAAAGATCGTTACCTTGTAGATACACATGAAATAAAAATACTCGGAAATACAAATATAAATAGATGAAAACGAAACTCATAGTGTTCGTGCTGGCGCGCTCGATCTTGAGCATTCAAGTATATCGTCACCACTACCGCCTGCGGCCTGATTTCAGCCTCTTCTGTGGGAGCGAGCATGAACAGCTCGGCGGTACACATTGGACCCCTTCTGAGAGGACCCTGCCTGGCGCGCCATGCCGTAGCGCGGCGTTACAAGAGCAAGAACGCTAGCCACTGGGCCGAAATCCGCAGAAAGGAGACACCTCCCATGCTGGCGATGAGGCACTTTGACCACTTCTACCCGGAGACGTACGGCCCACGGTGGCGCTCTCTGAGGCTAGCGCTGCTGAGCCGAGCCAAGCCGGCTGCGATGGTGAACCAGTTCGGAGACGTGGCGGCGACTTCAGCGCGGCTGGAGGAGACTGGTGCCTACGATATGACGGCAGCGATTCGGGCCCTCATGGAAAAACAGCGGCAGCGGGAAAAGGCAGCCGACGGAAGGATTCCAGACAGCGCCGAGCCCGATACCCCGGCTGAGACAGTAGCGAGTGTGGTAGATGAGAAAGCGGACCTGGCGGCGGCTGATGAAACTAGTGATGCCGCCAGTTCCCAAGAGATGGCAGAGGCGGCAGGCCGGCTGCGTCTGGTGCAGCCGGACTCCGGTGACGCCGCCGCCCTGTACGACTACGTGCCCGCCTCTGAGCTGCACGGGGACGAGGACTGGCTGGAGGAGGCCGACTACTTCCACCCGCCGGGACTCAGCCAGGGTGAAGACGGGTCCCTCACCATAGCGCTCGACCCGCAACCTCATCTTGAGCTGCCAGAGCCGCTGCGTGTGTACAGCTATCCGGCAGGCGACATCTCTCTGTTCCCGCGGCCCAAGTCGGTGTCCTCGGGTCCGCGTGACTTCTACCCGCTGGATGCCGCCTCTCTCCTGCCCGTGCTCGCGCTAGATGTCCAACCAGGCGACAATGTGTTGGACATGTGTGCCGCGCCGGGCGGCAAGTCCTTGGCGTTGCTGCAGACGCTGCGGCCGGCGTCTCTGAGCTGCACCGATACGCAGGGGGGCAGAATACGACGGCTTCAGCAGCTCTTGATCGACTACCTACCCGGCCTCGCAGGACACGTGGCCTTGCCGCGTCACTGTCAGTAGAAGGGACGGCCGCCGCACGCCGCAGAAGGACTTCTACGACCGCGTGCTGGTGGACGTGCCCTGCTTCGGCGACAGACACGCGCTGGTCGAAGAGGACAACAACATCTTCACCATCAGCAGGTCGCGCGAGAGGATTATGATACCTCAGCTGCAGACGCAGCTGCTGCGGAGCGCCATCGAGGCGGTGCGGCCCGGAGGAACTGTGGTGTATTCAACATGCACACTGTCGCCGGTTCAGAATGACGGAGTGGTGTTCATGGCGCTGAAGCAGTTGTGGGAGGACACGGACATTCAGGTGGTGGTGAAGGACCTGGCACCGGCGGTGCGGCCGCTGTATGGCAGCATGTGGTTTGCGCGTGACTGTGGGATCAAGTACGGCCAGCAGGTGCTCCCCTCCGTCGTCAATAATTTCGGCCCCATGTTCTTTGCCAAGATAGTACGTGTCAAGTGATTGGGTCGCTTAATCGCTCAGCTTTGCAATAGAGAAAACCGCAAAATATGTACTTGGTACTTTTTGTCACACGGAAAGACAAGTGGTGTGAACGCTTCGCTTTTTTACTGAAAGACGGTGAAGCCATAATGACTACCTCATTGGTCAACAGTCAAAATTAGGTCTGGCTTAGCAAATTGGGCTCGTCGGTCAAGTCAACTTCAATACTGCCATGCAAATAAGAAAAGACTGTTCCAATGTATCAGCAATGAGAGATCCATTGCTGCTGGTTGGGCGCGGTCGAACAGCACATAACCTGATAACAGCTTTATTGGCGCTGAGTCGGTAAGGGATGGGAAATGCCAGATCAAACGTGATAAGTCCTTTATTGTGCCGGAAGGTACGTTGTTTTGTAAAGCACTGTCATTATTGCCGTGGCAATAATCCCTACCTAAAATGAAAAGCAATGTGCACGTCGTTCCATAGACATCGACATATATTTAATTTATTTCCGGTAACTTCTCTGGGAGCTGAATGGGGGATTTGCAAACCTGTCCAGGGTCAAATCACACCATGCCGTCATTGCACGTGTTAAAGGGAATGTGGCACCTTCACAACGTGATTTTAACTGAGATAGCCCAGTTGTAAAGCAAGTCGGAAAACCCGGTACTCCATATTTCATTTGTCTTGGAACTTGATATTTCTGTAGAAGAAAAGCTAAAACCTACCTGACACTAGCCCCCATCAGCCCGTCGCCGGGCGGCCATTGTTGTGAGCTACTGGTGTGACGACATATGCTGACGTCACGATGAGCATCAGCCAATTGAAGCCCTTGCAGCGTTTCAAGTATGGTAGTGGTTGCCAGATTGTGACATCATCCACAGGCTGATATTTATTTCTTTTTCTAGAGGGGTATTTTTAAAAACAAAATATTGAGCTTATTGTACATTTTTTCAGAGAAATCATGAGTCGTTTCATTATTTTTGACTAAAAGTACGCCTAATTTCACTAAATTCCAGGATTCGACCAAAGTGCCACATTCCTTTAACATATTGGCCAAGCGAGAGTCGCTTGGGCCCAGGGGTGTCACCGGGATTCAGTCATGTTAGCCATGCAGCATTGAGCCGAAATTTATAATTTATAAATGACCACGCATCAAATCCAGCATCTTGTCTATCCCTTACAAGCGGCCCTGATAGAAAATGAACCTTATTGCCGAAATAGGGTGTGAGATATCCGCTTTAGAAGACTAGGCCGTATGGTTGAGCCACACAAATCAGGAAAGCTTTGGCGAGGGGTGATCATAGACATGACACTAAGGTCAACTCAATTACCTCCGCACAAGTAGGATGGTAGTCCGGGTCAGCCTACCTTTGGGGCGTTACTAATCTGTAGGATTATGATAAGCTTTTTTCCCATTGGTTGTCTTGGAAAAAACTCCCGTTTTAGCGACATCATTTTAAAATACGCACGAGACATCTTGTTGAATATTGAGCCCTTTTCATGTTTAACGTTCAAACGAGACCAAAGCTCCACCGCCAAGAGCCGCGCGTTGAATATGATCGCGCTCGAGAACAGGAGTTCCTGGTATCGATTGTTTATGTGGTCCCTGCAGCGGGGCATATGCCGTAGCCACAAGTGGGTGTCCACCATGTCATGCTGGCGGGAGACCGACGTGGTGACGCTGTCCGAGGCGCTTTCGTCCGGTGATGGGGTCCGCCAACTCTGCACGGTTAAAACATTCTTCACTATTTACTCTGTTTTAACATGAAACAATTTATGTGAGGAAACCGCCCAGGTGTAGAGGGAGGGGTAGAGGGGGTGTTTGTAAACAATTTCGGTGTTTTCCAAGGTAATTGGCACACTTGCTTGATTGATTACGCAATTTTCTTAAAGTTTGAAATCCGGGTCCTTTCAGGCATGGGCGAATCCAAGGGGGCGGGGGGGCAAGCGGGGACTTGCCATCTTCTGGTCGACCCTCGGTGCCTCCTGAAATGGTCACGGCGCCCCCTGAAAGGTCGAAAGCGCCTTCCTGAAGGTCGGTGGCGCCCCCTGAAATGTCGCTGCCCCAGGATGTGCGAGTACCAGCACACCCAGGGTAGGGTTTGGCACCCATCTGATAAGTGTTGTCGTTGAAAAGTGGCGCCTCCTTGATACGGTTGGTGCCCCTTCTTCCCCAATCGGCGATCCTGGATTCGCCTATGATCTCGGGTTAAGTGACCTCTCCTCCAAAAATTTATCGGTGGCACCAGTGCAAATAGGTTCGATCTATTGTCCACATATTTATATCACGTAATAGAGTGGCGGATCTAGCCGGTTGGTTTGGGGGGGCAAACCAAGTCGAAAGCAAAAAAAAAAAAAAAAACGTCGCGCAGTGACAATTGGCTACAATATGCCTTTCGGTAGGATTTTGGGAACTGGAGACGAAAGCAAAAAACGTCACGGGGTGAAAATATGGGCTCAGATACATTTTTATAGCCCAATATTTCACTGACTTCTCAATTCTGTTTGAGTTGAGTTGAGCACAAATTTTGCTTACAAGCTAAAGGAGTCGGGGAAAAGGAGGTCGATCGCTTTGGGGGGCAAAACATGTTTTGCCCGGTTTCCGTTGGGGGATTGCCTTTCCCTGTCACTGCGTAATAGATCCACCGAGTACCACAAGTTGTAGCGGGATTTGGAAGGGTTTTGGGGACCAGGTTGCACTTATTCAGAGAGTCCGCTGGGCGCAGGACCTGTCGCTGAGGAGGCAGGTGCCCTACCACTGAGACCCCGGCATAATTGGCTTGCCGTGATCTAGCGAAACAACCTGTTCGGGGCCCAGGAGGAAATGGGTGTGAATTTGACAGAGATAAGACTACCAAACGTATCAAACGCCGCCCCGGTAGCTCCGTTGGTAGAGCGTTGGGCTCCGGCCCGCTGCTCAGAAGCATGCAGTGGCAGTGCATGTCCAGGCTTGGGATCGGTTCCCCTGAGACGCTCCGGCGCTCTCCATGCCTGTATTTTGTGGGAGGTTAAATGTTGGCTTTTAAATTGACCCTTCATTGCGGGAGTTGCTCGTTCGGATGTTAGGGTCGGGGTCTCCGTGACAGGTCTGCCGATGACTTCAGTGAGGCTCCGACTCCAAAAACCGAACTTGCAACAACTTGGACAAAATAAAAATCGTTGTCATTTCAGTGCCGAAAATTGTGTTCGCGTTCGTACGGCTTTTGGAAAAAAAAAATTTTCCCCCAAAAGGGGGAAAGAGGAGAATTTTTTTTAAAAAAATTTTTTATAAATTATTTATTAATAAAAAATTTTTTTTTTTTTAATTTTTATTTTTTTTTTTTTATAGCATTGTTACCCTCGTGTGTTGACATCCACATAATATCGCCTTTACGGTAAAGCCAGGGGCGTCGCCACGGAATTTTTACTGGGGGTCGGATCCCGGACTGGCGATGACTGGGGCTGGGAGGAAAATTCTGAGAAATATGACTGCAAATGCAACGCTAACGACAATGCACTTCACCAGCACATGTATGTAGACTCACGCAGGTAACCGGGAGAAAAAGCGAACAAAAAGGTGAGGTCCAAAATTTTAAGGGGACGCCCTCCCCTGATTCGCCATTAGGGGAGGCGTCACCCCCCTCCGTCCGCTTTCGACGCCCACCGGTAAAGCTTACAAAGCTAACAGGCACGTATACTGGCTAAAGGTACAGACACGTAAGTTGGATAAATGGATAGGTACAAATGGCTGCATCTCCGGTTAGAGACGTGAGCATTGAGCGGCCATTTTCTCCGTGGTCATTGGGCTTCCTTCAGTCAGTTTCTGGCCCGCCGCGTGCATATCGCCGGTCTGGGCGCTCCCCTGGTGTTAGAAAGGGCGAGACTCCACAGTGTAGTGACTCGGCAGGCGGATCATACCGAACCTGCTCAGCTTGTACCGGAGGTAGAGGAGCATCGCCCGCTCGTGTAGCCCCTGATTCCTTCTTTGGGCTTTGCTTGCGAACTACGAATCTGCTGAACATGCGGCATGGTGCGTTTGGCCGAAATGGTACATGCTTAATGATGGTCAGACTATGGACATCCAACTAGTTGAGAGTGAAGCGGGTCGTCTCCTCCCCCCTTGGGCGCGTGGAGGCGGCACTTGTCTGTATGACTCAACATAGTTCATTAACTCTACACAACTGCCATTTTGGCCATTATGCTGATAGTGGACATGAGAGAGCAGTTTCTCGTTGGGAAGGCGTGAGAGAAATAACACTGAATTCATACGAATTTTCTAAAGCTGTCCCACATGTCTAGTTGATTTATATTTTCTTTTTATGAAGCGAAAACAAAACAGCGTGACGCTTCAATGTTGCAGATCTATATCGATAAATTAAAGTGGGAACGTTGTTCGTAAGTGTTGTGGATTTTTTTCTCCGAACAGAACAGGGATCGAGACAGATGCCGCAGACCTGCGCATTTGTTTCGTTTTCTCCAGATTGTCGAGGCCATGGAAAGGAAAGGCGTTGGGCTAGCATTCGTATAAAGGAATGTGATATTAACGAAAAAGACTCAGCACCATACTTGCTCTTTTGTAGCCTTTAAAGCTATCCAGTTACCTTTTGCAATGTTATCACAGGGAACAAGGAAAATTTATGTAATCAAGGCGTTTTGAAATATTTCATGGATCACATATTCGGGATTTGCATATAAAATTGCACTGAAACAGTAAACAAAGTTCATGTTTTTTGGATGAAGTTGTAACGATCGGATCTAGAGGGACATTTTTACGCAGATGCCGATCAGTGTGTCAGTCCAGTCCATGTCAAGTTTTTGTGCTTATTTGCAGTGCATGGAAAGTTCCTTTGTTTACACGAGCTTGATGTTTATATCTGCGGGTGGCAGTCCCGGTTGGTAGCAGTGTCTGCTGTGTGTCAGTGGTGAGAGGCGGGAGGTGTTCACGGATATTGCCAGGAGGAGCAGAGTCGGAGAGAACTTCATTTTAACGAAGGTAATGTCGCAATGGTAATGGTGATGAGGTGTCAAATTTCGCCCTCGTACGTGGTATCTCCTGGTCTGGTACGGCTGACAACTTCATTTTCGTTGCTGCCTTGGATTTCAACAGATATTCTTACAGAAAACGCGTGGGTAAGCTTGATTGAACTCGCTCATTTCCGGCAGCTGTTGTGTCTCCAAGATTCCTTTCAAATAGCTTACAGTAAAAATGTTTGCGACTGACTGCACTTCGTTGTAATCATCTGGTCTTATTGCGGCGATCTGCGCTTCTTGCTGATTATTAATAATTTTGGAGGTTTAACGAGGCCCCAACTGCTGATGCCATATTGGCGTCGGAGGGGAAGGAAATGGACAAGGCTCTAGCTAGGCCGCATCTGGCTGAGGAGTGTGGTCGCATTTGAACTGAGTGGATAACAGATTTGAACGAGAAGTGGTGCGCTTAGCTTTAGTCCACCCTGGTGGCGAATCCTGTTTACAACACGGTCATATCACCAGCAGGCAGTAGTCCCAGAGTTAGACACTAAAGTGATCAATGTTTTCCGTTCACCATTTTACCATTTCATATTCAGTCACAGTACTGGTCAGTCTGATGGAAGAAGACTGAATAGATGAGGGCGACAGCTACAGGGTGGGACCGGTAGAACCTTATAGAGACCAATAATGCTGCTTCAATTTTGTTCCCGTCTTGACTCGTACCGATGTGAGGTATAGCCGGCAATGTACTTTATCTAGTGCAGCATGTTTAGTAGTCCTGAAAATGGCCCAGATAGTTTTTCGTTTCGTGGAAGATTCGGGGCCATTGGGGTTTTTTTCATTTGATCTATATTTGGTGTATGATTGGTAAAATTGGGTCCATGGGTTATTATTTTAGTTTTATTATAAGTAGCTGTAAGAGTGAATAACCTGGTGCTCGGCCATATGTTACATACAAATGGTGTTAGTTTTTTTCTAATAAAATGTAATGGATTGCAGACGGGCAAGTACCCTTAAAAGAAGACAAAAACGATAACCGAGGGCTCAACCAAGTAGGAGATGTGCAATACCATTTGAGAGACAATGTATATTGCTTGATCTTTTAAATAGAAAGTTATCCACAGACCTGAATCTCCATGCACTCGTCTAAGATGAGTTGTAGCGTCATACAGTCACAAAAGTGGTGGCCAATACGGCATATAGCCGTCTAGGTAGCCAGATGGTAGAAAGGTGGACTCTGGCCCGCTGCAAAAAAAAATCGTGCTGTGACAGTGCATTGGCGAGGGCTTTGATCCATTCCCCTGGGACTATGGTGTTCAATATTTATCCCACGTAGGTCAGGATGTATTAGACCGGTGAGAGGGTGACCTGAGCGGGGCGGCTGTTTCATGTGCTTAATGGGAATTTTTAAGGGTTAAGACTTATATTCACCCGTCATTGCAGGAATTCCTCGCACGGATGGTGAGGCTAAGGTCTCCGAGGTAAGTCCCTTGATGACTTGAGTGGTTCTTCGATCCCAAAAGCTGAACTTGCAATAACTTAAGACAAATGAATAGGCCAAAGTGCGCCCTGGAGAATATTGCCACCCCACATATTGGGATGATTTCTGAGCTTCCTGGATTTTGTACTGACGTGGAATGGTCGGGAATCTTGCTGACCACTGTTTTTTCTCTGTTTTAACGCTTGGATGTGCCTAAAATGGAAGGGCAATGGCTGATTTAGCTCCTGCCGATCTATACTTCCTACCTCAGCGAAACTTTGTTGTTGGCGCAGTAATAACATTCGCTGTTTCTTGCGCTGGAATATAGGGACGTGAGTAAAAGATACCTAGTGTGAACTAGTTTACTAAAACAGTGTGAATAAAGCATTAGGTAATATTATGTTGCTATTAGATGTATAAGTATGTATAAGCCTGGACTTACAAAGCACTATCATTCGGAAAAGCTGTATATGCTTTCCCCTCTTGTATGCCTTAGATAATGATTGGTCTAGAAAATCCAAAGCTTTTTCCTTTGTAGTCACGACAAAACTACTCCCTAACTGTAAGTCCAGCCACCCACCGATTTACTGTGCAGATCGGTCCATACCCATAGCTCGCTGGTATCGCTCAAATCTGCGAACGGGTTGCAGACGGGCTGGCAGCCATCAATCATGGCAGTTTCGCTAGGCTTGTGTTTGGACCCGGGAGCGTCTGCCGCAGTTGGGTATGACTAGGGGCGGAGCCAAGGGGAGGGCGGCAGGGACAGCCGCCCTCCCCTGAGGGCCTGAAGGTCCCCCCTGAGGACACGGGCCGCGCGAAGCGCGGCTCACCCGCACTATGCTCTGTGGCCAAATTTGAAATTTCATACGAGACAGGGCCCTTAGCCCTCTTCAGCACTATTTTGTAACAAGCAGGGCCCTTTTTACACATCAGGGCCCTTTTGGTGCTGTGGCAGGGGCCCTTTTCGGGGCGGCGCCCTCCCCTGAGCGAACTCCTGGCTACGCCCCTGGGTATGCCAGGGCTTGGAATGTAGGTACTGGTGCAAAGGAGCCGTCGTCGCCTGCAGTACGTACTTGACGTGAGTGCACAAAGGAAATAAACGATGTCAACGCTGCAAGTGAAGTTGAATCAAATTGAACTTGTAACGTTGTTTCACCAAGGATACCGTACGAAGACAGTCTGTGAAATTTGCCTAGAAACAAAATTTGCGGGATTTTGGGGAAGGAGGAATGCACTAGCCCATCAGTGGAGCAAATGGGAACAGGGAAAAACGGAAATGGAAATTGACCGAAACTCCAGGATGCTTCCTTTTAGCTTACCCTCACTCTTTAGAAAAACCGTGGAATTAATACTGTTACTGCGGCGGGAAAAGGGCGGATATTGACTAAGCTGTAGTGAGGGAGGGGGTTTGGAATATTTTGACAACCGCATTTAGTCGGACAAATATCTGCCTGTGCCGAATCTCAGGCCTTATATTGAATGAGAACGTAATCATTCATTGTAAAAAGAAATGTACTTGTCCTCCTCGGGGCAGGAGATCTAGTCAGCCACCTTGTACCAAGGCCATGGAAGCTAAACACACTTGAAGGGTCTGCCTGAACGTGGTATTTACGAGACTAGCATGGATTTAAGATCCGTTTATACAGCCGACCGTGAAATTAAAAAGTACTCATTTAAAGTATTACGTCACATATTTTAAGGGAGTGTTAGTATAAAATCTCATTTATGATAATGTTAGTAAAGGCATTAGTCTAGAGATGCGACTAGAAGCTAAAGTCTTGGCCGGGTCTTCGATGCAAGTCTTTACACTTTTTGTCAGAATTGCGAAAATTAAAAGACTTCCGTTACAATCCTAGGAGTAATCTGAAGGGTACAGGTATCAAAGTTCGGCTTCAGAATACCACACAGTTCAGGTTTCCGGATGTAGTGAAACGTCTGTAATATTTTTTTATTTCTTGACTAGTATCTGCTGTTCTATACTATTTAGTATCTAGTATGAAGTTGCTACTTAAGATTTATGCATGAAAACATTCCATTTTTGAAAAAAGTAAGCTGGCATTTGGCCATAGGCGTGGAACGTCCGATATTGGGGCGCGGGCATTTTGAGTTATTTCTTTCCAGTCAACCTCATAGGGTTAATGGTTAAGAATCATGAATATTGGGGGCCCCTCTGCCCCCCGTTCTCGCCTATGCATTTGGCTCTCTGGTCCAGACGCCTACATAAACAAATATTGCCTTAACAAGGTGTATACTGGCCTGTCTTCTCGAATCCTGGATGTAAAATACACTGGGATTATTTATTTGGACACAGCCCTTCATCAGAATCAGTTGGGTCAGATCTCAAATTCTTTGTCATAGTGTAGCCAGACCTCGAATTGCACTAGGGCTAAGAATTTGTGATTCAACCTACCTGATTCTGATGAAAGGCTGTACCGGAATTTATAATCTAAATGTATTTTACATCCAGGATTCGAGGAGACAGGTCACAATACACCACCTCATCTTAAAACCATGCTTCTCGCCTCAGCACTCCAAAACTTATCAGCATATTACCTCTTTTCGTTTTCATGCAGACTAAGTTGCTGTTGGAAGGGAAGCGCTCAAGCTGTAAACAATTCACGCGGGTTGGATCTAGCACTCGATTTTCAAACTTTTTTTTCGGGAGAAAGCATCCCAACTTCCTTCCCCGAGCCATCGCGGTTCCCATCATCTCCATGCACTTCATTCTTTTTTTATAAATTGCGTTTGTTATGTACTTTAAAGGGAGATACGCGAAAAATTATTATTGTGGTTTCTTGCTATTTGAAAAGTCCTGATTACGAAACTGTCAATTATTTTTGTATCTTCGGAAAAATTTTGGGAGGCCACTCACTTATTATCGAAATAGGTTAACAGTTCCAATAAAATGCTGAAACCTTCACCCATCACTTACTTTTCGAAAACTATTTAAAGTTGAAAAGTAACATTTTTTTGTAATACAAATGTCTGTTCTCCTGTATACCTTCGCGAGAAAATTTACCCCACCTGATGTTGCTGATTACCCCACTGTCACGAGTATAACTTGCCGTCTCTGGACAGATTTGAAATATCAGAGGGAACAGTTCGAGCTGTCTTGGATGATTTGCAGGTGCACAAGGCCTGCGGGCCTGACGATATCAGTGCTAGAGTCGTCAAGGAATTGCGTAACGAGCTGGTGCTCCCTCTCTGCATCCTATTTAGGAAATCAATAGAAGAGGGGATATTCCCGGGCAGATGGGCGGAGGCCAACATTGTCCCGATTTTCAAAAAGGATCTAGGAAATCACCTCAAAATTACCGAAGTGTCTCTCTGCTTCCGCTATTCGGCAAAATTTTGGAGAGATGCGTATATCAGACCCTTCTCACTCATGTTCAACCAGTCCTGTCTGAATATCAGCACGGATTTGTCCCGCGCCGCTCATGTGACTCTAATTTGGCAACTCTTCTAAAACGGCGTGGGACTCTATCTCTTCCGGCCATCAAACTGACATAATCTACACTGACTACTCTGCGGCCTTTCAGAGCGTGAATCATAAACTCTTACTCTATAAGCTTCAAAAATCTTATAACGTGTCTGGAAAAGCGCTGTCCTGGCTTAAATCATTCCTTTGCTCGAGAAAACAACGGGTTGTCGTAAACGGAAAGTGCTCTCATTGGACGGATGTACGCTCTGGAACACCGGAAGGCAGTCAAATATCTCCTTTGCTCTTTGCCTTGTTCATTAATGATCTGCCAAACGAAATTCAAGCAAATTCTTTGCTATTTGCTGACGATGTGAAGCTTTACCACCAAATTCATACTCCCGAAGACTCAGAACTGCTCCAGGCTGATCTAGATAGATTGGCTAAGTGGTCCGAATCCTGGAAGCTAAATCTGAATCCCTCAAAATGTCATTCGTTTAGAATCACTTTAAAAAGGAACCCCATTCCGGCAATCTACAAAATTCGAAACACACCTCTGGAGCACATGGACAAAGTTCGCGACCTCGGCATTTGGTTAGATTCCAAATTGAACTTTTCAGAGCATATAAACATCATCGTCAGCAAGGCAAACAAGATGTTGGGTCTGTTAATGCGCTCTCTTCAGACTGGCCGAGGTGGTGGAAGACTTAAGGAAGGACCAATTTTGGCTGCATATTTTGGCAATGTTCGATCAATTCTGGAATATGGATGTGTCATCTGGGGCGGAGCTGCAAGATGTCATTTGGATAGATTAGACAGGGTCCAACATAAATTTTTGATTTGGCTCGCATCCAACATTCACACATCTCGACCATCTCAGTCCTTGTCATACCATGATCTCTTAAAGCTCTTCAAAATTAGCAGTCTGTCCCAGAGGAGACTCCAGTACGACATTTGCTTCGTACTCAAAATCATAACCGGGAAGGTGGACTCCGCCTGTCTGCTCGGGAGCTTCCCACTCCATGTGCCTCAGCGGCGAACCAGGGGGATGCAAAGCCACCTTTACATGTTTCCCTGCCTCGTGTGGAGACCGTCAAAAGAGGCTTATTTCACAGGGCAGCGATTGCTTTTAATGGCCATCTTGGACGCTGTCCCGAGGCAGACCCCTACGCTTCGACCTTTAGTAGTTTTAGAGCCAGGTGAGGAAATATGTTAAAGCTCATCCATTTTAGGCTTCTTATCGTATTTTATGCCGTTTTTCATGTCTTAATGTATTGCAGTGTTTCTGATGTAATTTCATTTGCTTCATATTCATAGCTTCGTGTATATTTTATATCGAGTGTTTTATATTACTGTTGCAGGAATAGGTTGCATTACATTGTTACACGGTTGCATTGTAAATATTCATTGGTGTGCTGTTTTATTGCTTGACTTCAGCTGTAATTGGGTTTTCCATACCTGTTGCTGATAAGCCTGAATAAATGAAATGAGATGAAATGAAATGAAATATTTGTATTTGAATTAATTTTACAAAGCCTTTAAAAATACAAAATGACTTTGTTTGCCCTAGAAACGTAAAAAAACATAATTACTCAAGTCTTCAGCCGTTTCTTACCTCGGGCCTGGAGTCGTTTTCTGCTTCAGCCCCAGGATGACTAAACCTTTGCGTCAGAAAGGTCACGTAACCCCCTATGAGGTGGCTGTACGTTCTGATTGGTCAATTGTGATTTCTTAAAAGTCATATATTTTTGTTTTAATATTATTTTTGACTGTAGCTTTTTTAAAATAACTTTTTATTTAATAGTTTTAAACTTTCAAGTCACTGCTTAGGAAAAATGGGACCGGTTTTTTTAGAGAATTTGATAGCCTTAGCCGGGGGTACATACGTCATTTACATCGATAAGAGGTGTACCGGTAAAGTCGCCTAGAAAGGTTGACTTTGAGAGCAATTTTAAGGCATTTGCAGGCCGAATTCGCAAAAGTTAGAATAGGACTTCTGAAACAACTTTTTGTGACCTTTTGATCTAGCCAATAAATTTTTTTCGCGTATCTCCCTTTAAATCCTTTCGCTAATGATGACAAACGTGTGCGGATTCAAGCATCTGTGGGTGTTAACCTATTCGTGTAAGAGAAATGTTCTCTACTGACAGTCAGAGTCAATGGGGTCTGGCCCACCGCCCTGCTTTGCATTAAATGCGAAGTGGGAGATATTGAATGTTCCCTCGGTCGGAAAGGAGGCATCTTTCCGCTTATGGGCCGTCTCATAGCATCACTGACAAATACAGGGGTTCATATGGCTCCTAAAACCGTGCCCTACTATGGCTCATATGGTTCCCAAACCATTTTCTATTCAGTTTCTCTACAAATAACATGTTTGTGACAATGCGGAATGCTTACTCAACCACCTTGTTAGCAGCATTTTGTTTTATCTAAAACAGCTGCCCAGCGAAGACCACTATTCCCACAATCGTGGTGATGGACATGACAAATCAGTAGGTCCAAACCTCTCCGAGGCTTTCTGAGCGTGGATACATGTTTTACCGCTGACCAGCCAGCCGCCGCTCACATACCCACACGCGTCCCTCAGACGCGCTCATGGCTGCCCCTCGGATGCTAGTTTTATTTTGTTAGAGCCACTCCCAGCATCATGCTTGCTCAATCACAGGGATCATTGGTGTGGGTGTCTAAGGGGCCTCAGCACCGTGTCAGATAGGAGACAGAAAGTGGTTTCTTGCTCGCCAAATTGAGCCCATATTCTTTAAAAATATATACAAATCTTACCTGGAGTCTAGCAACGGAGATACTATTCCCAGCCCCTATCCGTCTCCCAGACATGGCTGCGTGTGTCCCTCAGACGCGTCCACATCCCTCCCTGAGACGCGTCCACGTCCGTCTCGTGCCGGCAGGACCGTGGCCGGGCCCATGTTGACGTCGCTGCTGTGCAGAGGCGCACGATGCGGCCAGGTGGCACCACTGTTCTCCGCAGCAGCGGCAGCGCGGCAGCGCAGCGCCGGCTCGGCTCTGGCACGCGCTCACAAAACAGCCCAGGCGGGACACGTCCGCCACGGGTCCGTGTGGCACCGGGGAAACGGCAACACCAATGTCGGTGGACCTCTCACAAGGAGGGTCTCTCACAAAAATGTCATCTCAGGTAAGTCGTAACTTTAGGAGTCGTAACTTCCCCGTTATTCTGCGCGGGCTCCACCGACCCCAGGGTGTGGTTGGTGCATTCGACCAGGAGCACATGCTCGGCTCGAACACGGAACCCTGCATGCTGCCCATTGAGATGCAGTAAAACCGCGAATGAAAACACCGTGCTCTACTAAAGATGTTATTGGAGGTTAGTTAGTTAGTTATTTGGGCTTTCGGGCGCTCGGATCTTTAAGGGTTATAAAGCGCCCAATCATTGGAGGCACTGGCTGCTAGTAGGTATTGTATCAAAGCCACGCTTATTAAATCGATTCACATAAGTCGGAAAAATTAAGAACGGAGGGTTTAGTGTGATTAAGGTGCGTTTACTTTAAATTTCTCCTCAATTTGGATCCCAGGCTACTGCCTATAACGCTTTTGAGTCACGATCTAACGTTGGAGGTTTTCAGCTGGTTGTGTTATTATTATTGTAGCCGGAAGAAAGCAACGATAAGGATTTGTTGGAAAACAACATTGGATTTATTTTTCACACATACCGTTAAAATTTTGTGCAAAGAATGAAGGTGTATTTATGAGTTTCGAACCGTCGTTCCGAGGCTAAATGGCAGATTAGGTATGTACCTACATGTCCCCTACTTGCCATACCTTTGCCAATGTCAGCGGGTCCCCGATAACCTCAAGTTAAATATTTCACCGACAGATGGCGTGGAGGTAACGCTGCGGCTGCACCGAGACCACTTGGTTGTGCAGCATTCTCGATGGCCCGTGGAAGACATGTTCCTGTCTTTACCATGGCTTCGAGACCACTGCCGATGTCCCCTGTGCTACGACCATTCCACTTTTCAGAGAAAGGTTAGCCCCGTGTGACACTCGTCAGATTTGCTGTATAAACGATGCACCCCTAAATGATTAATGCCGTGACTCCTCATCCACAGTACGGTCTACTGAACCTTTATTCCTCTGAAAATTGCAATCGCAAACCAAATTCGAGTGGAATATAATTGTTTCTTCGAAACTGGGGGTTGGGGCGAGGACATACCCGTGTTAGAAGTACCGGCCGAAGAAGTAAGAGCGACAGCGTACATGTTGCTACGCCGCCAGATGGGTTTGTTGCTAAAGTGGTTCTTCGTGTCTCATTGGGGAATTGGTGGCACAAGTTCTATTTCCAAAATTCTTACCGTGTGTTATGTATTTATTGTTAACGCCAAATATTAGAGGACAGACTACCATTTGAGGGAGGCCTTTGGGCGATGCTGTTTGAAACGCCGCCGACTAAAAAAGAAAGAAAGAATCGTCGCCAGGGAAAGGCAGACCTTCTTGTTGTCCCCGGTCACTCTAAGGACAACGAAACAGTCGACCTCTACCTGAATACTTTTTCAAGTCGAATTCACGCAGGGGCGGAATTTGGAGATTTTGAGAACCAGCTGCTGTCCCAATTTACCCAGTCTGCGCAGATCGTATAGTGTTAAATCCGTAATATTCTGCACGAGGGCAAATTTTTTTTGAGTATACACATTTTTGGTGAAGGAGGCAAACATAATTCTGCATGCGCTTCCTGTCGAGCTTTCTATTTGTTTTTTTCATAGAGATCTACTATAACTAGAGCGGACAGCACACCTGTGCGGACGTCAAAATTGAACGTTTTGTTAGTACAAATCTGGGCCTCTGTGTGGAAGCTCGTGACGTTTTACTGAAACACCTCTCTGCCAAGCGTCTGAAAACTTCTGGTTACCAAATAAGTTCTAAGTTCGTTAAAAGGTACGGTTCTGTAGCATATAGGTGATGCTCCCGGAACAGGTCTGAACATTGAAAATGTCCGTATTTATTTTATTTTCACTACATAGAATAATGAGGCCACTGAAAAACACGATGATTTTTAATGTCGTCTTCCGGCAGGCTGGATCTTGTAATAGATAAGATAAGATCAGCCTATGGTAAGATCAAGGACTGGTGTGCTTATCATAAATTTGATGCTTTTGACGATGATCCTATTCTTAAAACATTAAAATTTCAATCATCTTTAAGAACACTGGCGCTCGACTTACTCTATAGGAACTGGGTTTCTGTCCAAGCGTTGAAATTCCGTGACTTTTAGCCAGGTCGGTGCCCACTTAGATAAGTATCAATTCTTCTAGCGGCGGCGGGCTTCGCATCTTTTTTTGAACTTTCTACTTATTCTTGACTTATCGAGTCGGCTCCTTAGTGATGCGCGTTTGCTCTTGGTTTTCTTCTGCCTCTGTCTCCCGTCACCCATTACGGGGTCGGGTTGCTGGGATCCTCGGTTTTTCGTTTCGCTCTGTTGTTATATGTTTATTATATATATATATATATATATATATATATATATATATATATATATATATATATATATAGTGGTTAGACTTTTAGGGCATTCGCTCTAATATTTATCTGGCTGGTTCTCTTGGGGTGCGTCTGTTTTTGCTAATGCTCGCCTCGGAAGTTGCACACTAAATATTGGTGTCCATTTTCATCCCGCTTTGAGGGGGCACCCTGGTTTCTGGTGCGTCTCCTTATAATGCTAGTGCAACCGGTTGTCGTGCGATTTTTCGTGGTGTTGTTTGTTCCAATGTGCTGTTCTTGCGGCCGAGTTCGGACCTGCTTTTGTTCGTGCTTTTTTCGGTTACTAGTTGGGCAACCGTGAAGACTCTGGTTGTTTCCGGCTTCCGGGTTTCGTGTGTGCCTATGCCTGCTGGGCCATCTTGCTCGCGTTCGATATTACGCTCGTTCTCCTGTCGTATATTTGGGCTGCGCCTTTTTTTTGTCCACTGTTGGAGGCTGGTTCCCGTATCTTAACGGCTCCATGTAGTATCCTAGTGGTTGTGGTTCTGTTCCTTGGCGCGGAGAAGGCATCCGATAAACTACATGCGATTTTCACAATGAATACCCGGCTGTGGCGCCCCGCATGGTGTCCTTCGTGCCTTGATGGTGTCCTTGATTGCGGATATATCCGTAATATCTGCCTTCTAGAACAACATGTCTGTTTGTCTCTGATTAACTGCCAGGTGTAGTCGTATTGGCTCCTTATTTTCATGTGGTTGGAGTGGGGGCTCGTTCTCTATACTAATCCTGGTCAAATCTTGCATAAAATGCTCTCCTGGCTCGGTTCTGGATTTTCGATCCTTTTTGGCTACCGCTCAGGGGCATGGCGTGCCTAGATGGAGTATTCGGCTGCTTTATCAATAACCTCTTCTCCCAGTCTCTATTAGGGCCGTTCCGTAATCGAGGATCCTGCTTTTGCTTCATGAATGTTTTTCATGAATGCTTGGTGATGATTGTCCTTTTCAGCTTAGGCCAACTGATAAATTTGACCAGGCCTTAATACAGCTTAATTCAACAAACGGTTGCTATGACAACGATCTAATGTACCACTAATCCTCGCAATGAATAATGGCTTTCTCTGCCAAATTATTTAGTGGTGGGCTAAATCCGGGCTCTCGTTGAAATTAGCACGTGATTCTCCAATTAACCTGGCCAGATTTGTCTAACAAAACTTTCAATTTTGACGTGGTATTGGTTTGTATGTGTCCGTCTTTTGTGATTTTTTTTTCTTACACATATCACGTAGGGATTTTTAATATAAGCTGGACACAGCTTTTCTTTATTGGCACAGCGAAAAATCGTCGGCAAGACAAGTAAATGATCAAAGTAACAACATACAAAGAGAGTTATCATTAGATTCGGAATATTCTTGAAATAAGTGTAAAGCATATTGGTCAACGTGCTCGAACTCTGCTTCTTAAGAAACATGATTTTACCAGCCCGCTATATTGCATCGCAGCATGTTCTCGTCGCAACAGACAACACAACCACATACCGGGTGGGCATGAGTGCACCCTGGGGGATGCTGAGTGGCAACAAAGCAAAACATGACACCGATCGATACCCAAAGTATACACTAAATGAACTCGGGGCAACTTTTATCACTCTAAGCTAAGAGCATCCCATGTTGTAGTGGGGCGCCTTAAGGCTAAAAAGGCGGCCAATCGTGAAATAGAGGCACCCGAACAGAAAGTTGAAAACCCTCGCAAGTGAATGAGTGCGGTACATGTAAAAGAGAGGCGCCCAAGGCTACAAAAGAGCAAGGCAACGATGGGAAAGTGGCTCCCATCCATGCTTCAGAGGCCAGTCAAAAATGGATGAGAACGATCAATTTTGCAGTTGGCCGCTCTAGATTTGGAAAAGGGCAGTCAGTCATGAAATAGGGGCTCCAAACCACAACGCAGAGGGCGGTCGGAGGTGAATTAGGGCGGTTTACGTTGAAGTGGGGTGGCAAAGGTTTGCACAAGAGGGACCAATCGTGGACAAGGTGCGCGCAATCATGCAGAAGAGGGCAGCTAAAAGTGGATAAGGGCGGTCCATGTTGCAACTGGGGCACCCTAGGACTGAAAAAGAAGTCAATTGTGAAAACGGGGTGCTCAACCATAAGGTTAGGGGCGGTCGGAGGGGAATAAGGGTGAACCACTTTGGAGTGGTGCGCTCTAAGGCCCTAAAATAGCGATGAATGGTGGAGCAGGGACAGGACAATCATGCACTAGAAGGTGGCCTAAAGTGGAGGGCGGACCACGCTGCAGAGGTCCGCCAAGGGTTGAAACAGGGTAGCCAATCGTGAAACATGGGGGGCTCCCATCCTCAAAATAAAGGGCGTCCGTAGGTGAGTGAGGGGTCCAGGTTGAAGTGGAGGGCTGATAAAGAGTGGCCAAGAGAAGGGTAAACAAACATGCAGAAAAGGGCGGCCAAAATAAAGACACAGGTGATCCATGTTGCAGTGGGACGCCCGAGGGCAGAAACAGGGCGGCCAATCGTTAAATATGATCCCCCAACCACAAAGCCTCTATTTTGGACTGCCAAAAATATATGAGGCAAGGCCATGTTAAAGTGGGACGCCCAATCCTATGCTGGGGGCAGATGATTTAAAATCAGGGGTGGTTCGGGGTGGAACAGGTCTGCTTCAAATGACTTTTTCTTTACGTTTTGGTCTAGCATTCACTGTTTGTATCCACGGTGTCGCCAATTTCGAACGCCTTCGGCTACCGAGACCGACAGGGAGCGGCCCTTGGGTTCTAAGGGGAGACTGCACCCTTCCCCCTTGGATCCGTCTGAAACCCCGTTGTTTTTGATACCGGGATGATGATTTCCAAAGTCAAAGCTAATTATTGATCAAAGCTTTGCACTGCGCTCACCGCAGGAGACGTTTCGACACCGATGTCAATGTTCACAGGTGTCAATGTCTACAAAATAAGTTCCCCTCAGCACTTTAATGCTAGACTAGCTGTCAATGTAACTCTCTGTCCGGCCCATGCTCCGAAAAAGCAATCGATCCATGATGCGTATGTTTATTTACATGAGGCTCGGTCGGGCTCGTAAAATTTCCATCGCTTCACCCTGCTATCCTGTACGAGCCCGCATCTCCCGTTCACAAAGAAAATATGTTAACAAGTAGATAAAGACACAATTCCGAAGATGAATCACACAATGTTTTTCTCCAGTTGCCAGGCGCCGCCCCTTCAAACACGATCCCCTCTCGCCACATGCTTTATTTGCCGATGACGATGCGCCGCGGCTTGCCGAAGCTCATGCCGGACTGGGAGTCGCCCTTGGTGGAACCCGCCTGTAATCCGATCACCTTTTTGCCCTCGGCCACCACCTCCGGGTCGAAGGTGCGCAGGTTCTTGTTGCTCGAGTCCTTTGCATCTGGAAACCATATTTGCCAAGTCAGACGCACGCAGTGCTCAAGACAGCCTCTATGTGTGTTTTAGGCTACAGTGGCGCCAAATAGTGAACATAATTAGACAGTAAAATTCGAAGAATTGTGCGTTCTTGATACACTCATTAGAACATCTCAATTCACGGGAAGTATACGACGTTAATTAACCCAACAGTTAACAACAACGACAAAATAGCATAAGCTAGTCCTTCGTTGTGAGGAGAATTAACCAATGTATGACGTCAAGCGCTGGCAGGCTGACATCAAAGCAAGATACCTTTACTTAAAGGAACGTTCAAGAGGGATTCCTCCACGCCCGAGTGACGACACACGGGCGTGGAGGAATTCCTTTACCATTTAGCCGTGTGTTGAACTGCTGCTAATGGCACTTCCCGCTTAAGAATTTGTGAGAATACACGGTAATCAAATTTATCCCAAATGCAATGAAGAAGTATTTCATTTTCGATTCTGGGCCTCTTTTCGCAAAAATTTGGATATTCAAGCATTTAATTTTCCCATGTTATATGCTACGAGGTGTGACGGCACATCCGGTGGTCTGCGCTTGTTGTTGGAGGGGGGCCGACATCGAAGCGCTTCCACCAGTGCGCGGTGACACGGAGCCGGGTCCGATTTCGTCCTTTACCCACCGGTAATGATGTGGCGCGGCTTTCCGAAGTTCATCCCCGCCTGCGAGGCCAGTTTATTGGTGCCGGACTGGAGGCCGATCACCTTTTTGCCCTCGGCCAAAACTTCGGGATCGAACTGGCGAAGATTCTGTTTGCTGTACTCCTTCGCCTCTGTGGAAAACGAGGACGTGATCATCAGCGGTGCTAGGTTTGGACCTTGGCTCCTCATTGTTCATCAAGAGGGGCCAAGTTTCAATCGCTCAAAACAAAATTGTCGCCCCATTTCTTACCACCCAGGGTTGACTTTATCGCTTGCCGTATAACCTTGGCAGTATGTTGCGTCTTTAAGCCCCCCCCCCCACCTCCCCCAATGACTGCATAGCTTGTAATTGAGGAGCCCAGCTGAGCTGGCTGCTTGAGACATGTAACGTTGCCATGCCATTTGTTAACATTTGTCACGTAACACGCGATGCCTGATAGAAAGGGATTACTTCTTGATTTGAAATTGGGAGATGGTCCCTTCATTTTGAACTTATTGTACGAAAATTTAATATAGAGAGCTTTGGGTGAGATGAAATGCGTCAATGGTGTTTTCTCGTCACGCTCTGCAAAACTGCTGTCTCCGTTCAAAACCCATTTCAACAGTGTGGCACTGCCATTAACAGTGTGGCACTGCCATGAAGTTTATGTGCCATGTGGCACAGCTTAGTGGTCTGTGCCATGTGGCACATACCACTAAATATCTGTTTGAAGTCGTGCATGGGCTCTCAATTTTTTCGAAAATGGTGATCTTAAGGACAAACAAAGTATGGAACCATGGATTTGTGACTCGTTCTAAAACAAACATATTGATTCCAACTCGCACAAACTTGTCATACTGTCTTCGAAATGGATGTGATAGCGTTGCTGTGATACTGCCAACTATAACAATTCATGTAGAACATTCCGAAAATTGTACTGAATAACATTTTGCTCAGCCCAAATTTCACAGTTTGCCAATAAACAAGGGCTTCTGGAGCGCACTCCTGGTCTCAGAATATCTGCTCCTCTCCTGTGTCCAACAAGGGCACGCATCCGTCGCAATACTGTTACGTACGCGGGGCGGGAAATTCCCACTTATGGAGAGATTTCTGCTCTGGAGGCCTTTGTTTACCCGCGAACGGTGAGTGCTGACACAAATATGATATTCATCCAGGGATTTTTCGGTTTACTCTGCAACACGGGTGTATCAGTTCAAATCCGATCAACGTGTCGCCTTGGCTTTAAAGGGAATGTGGCACCTTGGTCGAATCCTGGAATTTAGTGTAATTAGGCGAAATTTTAGTCAAAAATAATGAACCACTCATGATTTCTCTAAAATGTACAATAAGCTCAATATTTGGTTTTTAAAATACTCCTCTAGAAAGAAATAAATATCAGACTGTGGATGATGTCCGATCTGGAACCACTACCTCTTGAAACGCTTCAGGGCTTCGATTGGCTGATGCTCTTGTGCGTCGCTTGTCGTCACCGTGCTCCAATGGCCGCCCGGGGTGTGGGGGCTGGTGTCGGTGGCTTTAGTTTTTTTACGGAATATTGGTTCCAGACAATGATATTGGGTCGGTTGACTTGCTTTAAACTTGCTTTTATTAAATCCGTGTTCCCTTTAAAGGGAGATACGCGAAAAATTATTAGTGTGGTTTCTTGCTATTTGAAAAACCCTAATTACGAAACTGTCAATTATTTTTGTATCTTCGGCAAAATTTTGGGAGGCCACTCACTTATTATCGAAATAGGTTAACAGTTCCGATAAAATGCTGAAACCTTCACCCATCACTTACTTTTCGAAAACTATTTAAAGTTGAAAAGTAATGTTTGTTTTTGTAATAAAATGTCTGTTCTCCTGTATTTGTATTTGAATTATTTTACAAAGCCTTTAAAAACTACAAAATGAATTAGTTCGCCCTAGAAACAAAAAAAACCTAACTACTCAAGTCTTCAGGCGTTTTGTGCCTCGGGTCTTGAGTCGTTTTCTGCTTCAGCCCCAGGATGACGAAAATTTTGCGTCAGATAGGTCACGTGACCCCAGTATGTGAATTCCTAGACTTCTGATTTGTTAATTGTGATTTCTTTTAAGCCCTATATTTCTGTTTCAAAAGAGTTTTGGAATGTTGTTTTTCTTAAGTATTTTTTTCTGTGGTAGTCCGAAGTACTACATCACTGTTTATAATAGATATGACCTAATTCTTAGAGAAATTGATGGTCATAGCCGAGAAGACGCCATTTAATCGATAGTGAGAATTCTTGATAAGTGTCTAAAGTCGTCTAGAAATGTTGACTTTGAGAGCAATTTTAAGACATTTGCAGGTCGAATTTGCAAAAATGAGAATAGGACTTCTGAAACAACTTTTTGTGACCATTTGATCTAGCCAATACAATTGTTTTTCGCGTATCTTCCTTTAACCTCCAAGAAAACACTGGCCTCACATCGCCAGATATGTGACGGACCTGTGGTAGTGTTCCTGCCCTGTCCGAAGCTCATTCCCTTCTGCGAGGCCAGCTTGTTTGTGCCAGCTTGCATTCCGATGATTTTCTTGCCCTCGGCGAGCGTGTCCAGGTCAAAGGTCCTCAGCTCCGGGTTGGTGGAATCGAGTGTCTCTGCCAGTCAGGTCACTGATTAGCAACGGGATTCGAATTAGTTTGATCACGACTGGTACATAGCGCGGCTCGAAGGTAAAACAAACAAGTGTCTTGTCCCCAAGCTGTGTTAAAACTAGAAGCTAGCATAGGATGTATTTCAAGGAACAGCAATGTTCTAACCCGAAAATTTATCATTCATACTTGATGTTTGTTACAAGCTGCTGCATCAGATAGTACCGTGTTTTACACAAGAAGTACTGAGCGTAGACGTTACAACGACACGGCATTATTAAATGCTTCCACTGTCAGTGTAGAGGCTTTGGTGATACCCTGCTGTCGAATGTAATATCATTCACTTTCGACTTGGCGGCAAACCAACTTGGCCGACCATGCTGCAGCGCCTCTCACCCACCCGCCACCGTTCTATCAACACACCGCTATTCTGCCTTCGGCCACCCTTCCCACGTGCTATTGTATTCCAGGCTTGCGCCGGCTTGACGTTGACCGAAACTCTCTTTTCGATGAATTTTTATTTGCCCCGGCAAATATGCCAGTTTCAATAAGCCGCAGACTGTTTCCACAGAGGAAAAGCGCAGCGGGCGGTGTTGTGTTTGCTTCTGGCGTTACCTTTGGTGGTGTTCCTCGGCATGCCGAAGCCCATGCCTTTCTGCGAGGCGCCGGTGTTCGAGCCCGACTGAAGTCCGATGACTGTTTTGCTGGCAGCGATCTTGTCCTTGTCGAAGTGGCTCACGTCAGGACTCTGTGTGTCTGTAAGAAAGACGAACTGTGACAGCAGGAGTCGGAATCGGAGCTCATTCAGAAACGGACCGCTCATTGATTAAACAGATATATTTTTGGGCTTCCCTGTCGGAAAGTAAAAGGAACAGGGGAAAAGCAACGAATAAAACTACTGGCGGAGGCCTATTATAGAGAGGTGAACTCCGCGGAAACCATCCAACTGGCCATGTACGGATCAGTATGGTGCCCTTTCCCCGATCCTGTGCCCCGCCCCACGATCGAAAATCCTGAATCTGCCTACGCAACAAGAAGCAACACCACTGCACTTCTCTAGTCTGCCTTCTCAACAAACCGTCTATCAAACTGGGCCTGTGGTTTTGTAGGAGGCAGCAGACCGCTCCGCCAGACTAACGGCTACCGCCTGGAAAACACCTCGCAACCGTGGATATTTGTTCGGAGGGGCGATTTGAAGTGGTCTGAATACCATAAGGCATGGTGTCCGTAGCTGATATCGGCAACTAAAGGCCACTGCGGCAGGAGCAGACGGAATTAGCCTCCTTCCCTGGGAAGGTAAGTGGAAGGAAATGAAGGAAATAGTGAAAGCAGAGAGGGATGAGAGGTGGTGAACGGCATGCTCTCTGCATCCACGTGCCTGCTGTGGAAGAGGCAAATCGCTTTCGAAAGACATGGCTAACGTGAATAATTGTTTTTGCTTTGCTCTCTTCTAAATGATGTTAGGCATACACCAGAATGGTCTATAACGGGTATTCGGTGCTCTGCATGCAAAGACGATAGTCTCTGACTGTGCTTTTTATACAACGCACTCACGTATCTGCTATGCATCTTCCCTTTTCGACGAAATTAGATATGCTCGTGTATTTTTTTCTATTCCCTGTGATCCAAAAAGTGGACCCTGGTCTGGGAAGCTGTCTCCGGTCCAAGGTTGCGAACGTTCTTGTCCAACAAAGTCAAGTGACCAGGCTAGGTTCAGCTAGAATCCTTGCTGTAAATTTCAGTTGAATGCATGCCAATGAGTTGATAAAGCATGGTTCGGGAATTTCAAACATCGACCATTACAGTACCCACCACCATATCAGGATAAGGCTTATGCACATAAAGGCATATGCAGAAGCATTGGTCAATGAGCTATCCCTAGCAGTGTGGCTTACTGATGGTGGTGTTTCGCGGCTTGCCGTAGCTCATGCCGGCCTGGGAAGCGCCCTTGAAGCCGCAGGCCTGGGCGCCGACTAGCGCCTTCTCTTTGGCCACCTTGGCGTGGTCGAAGTTCCGCTCGTAGCTCTCTGCCGGTTTGGGGCCCAATGTTGGACCCGTCCAGCCATGTCGCCACGCCTGTGCACACGGCACAATCGTCAAAGGGAAATAAAGGGCTCATCGTGTGCTGGCGGCTATTATCACGGATGCAAGTCCCACTGCGCTTTTCCTAGCAGGTCTTCGTTGAACATGATAGGGTCAACGGCGTAGGCCATTGAGTGTGGGGGGGGGTGGGGGCGGGGGTGCAATGGATCATACTTTATTGGTTTCGAGGAAGAAAGAAAAAATATTTGTTCTGAAGAAGAGCTGAGGCCCGTAGTTCCAGTTTTTCCATTAAACCATTTAAGGAGCATGAGTGGAAGAGTTGTGCTTTGGGGGCGCAAGCAACGGCAGCGCTCACCTCTCTGGCGATGGCGAGGACTGCACGGGTGACGAGTTCGTCCCTGCCCTTCTGCACGAAGTCCTGACCTTCAAACAAGTCCACGTGTCCGCAGCCGTATTCCTTCATTGCCACCAGAAAACTGAAACAACGCGTACAACGGCAAATCAGTATCTGTTTTCGTTTACAAAAGGGTCAATGTTTCCTTAAAATATGCTTATTTGGTACTAGTTAATTTCTGGTTGGTGTTTTCTAAATTCAGTATTCTTTCAGACAGGTTTAGAGTGGAATTCTATCAATAATTCTTCAGCAACAAATGGTTCTTACATGCCCTTGCATATTAGCTCGAGAATCAATTTGCAAGTAGCTAGACCTGACACTAGATTTAGTGTATTTTGGTGTTTTCAAAACCGGTATGCTTTCGATGTGATGTCGGATTTTTCGGTGACTGAGGCTATATGTGAATTGGAGTCGGTGGAGATGAGCTTGAACATGAGCACCACTAGCCACTGTTGTCAGTTTTTGCCTTGGTACTCCGGCGAAGAAGAAAAGATAACGATCACGTACGATGCTTGCAAATGTTTTTTCCTCTGAATTGTGATGAACGGTATATTTTACTGATGTGACAATGCTTTGTTCGGTTTTTGAACACTTGTCTTGCAAAGAACTGATACAGGTTAGCCAATTAAACATCAGAAGAAAACAGTAGACCGGCTACATTGCACCTTAAAGGGAATGTGGCACCTTGGTCGAATCCTGGAATTTAGTGTTGTTAGGCGTACTTTTAGTAAAATAATGAACAACTCGATTTCTCTGAAAATGTCAATAAGTTATATTTGGTTTTTAAAATGCTCCTCTAGAAAAGAATATATCGCCTGTGGATGATGTCACGATTGGCAACCACTACCGTACTGGAACGCTTAGGGCTTCGATTGGCTGTGCTCATCGTGACGTGCATTGTCGTCACACCGTGCTCCATGGCCGCCGGCGACGGGGGTCGGGGGCTGTGTGGTGGTTTTGTTTTTTACGGAAATATCGTCAAGACAAATGAAATTGGAGTACCGGGTTTTCGACCGCCAACTTGGTATCTCAGTTAAATCACGTTGTGAGGTGCCTTCCTTTAATTCGTTTTGAAGGATGAATAAGGAATATGACTCCTCATGAAGTGAGTGTGATTGGTAACCATTCCTCATGGCTGACTTGTTGAATTTCCGCCCTGTTTGTCTTTTTTTAATTATTTCTGCTGATCGATTACACAGTTTCGGCTTTCCATCTCACGGTTCGTCGAAACGGTCCCTCGCATGTCAGAAAGGTGATATACTTGCTAATGTGTGAATCGATAAATATCAAATCTGATGTCTCGTGCTTGTTTTAGAGTGAATTTTCCGGCAAGATATCGCAGGCGCCGGGCATATGACCCAGTTATAAATAAAAAGCACAGGGTCGTAGGGGACGATAGCGTGAATGATCACGTTCCGATACAAATTTGGCGTTAGCCATACCGGGCTTATCGCTGATGGTGTGATCAATTGCAGCTTAGGCCGTTACATCAGAGGGAACCACGCTGAGTGTTTTCCGCTCACCCGAGATAAAAGCATATGCGTCTCACTTGGGAAAATGCCCTGAGATTCACGCAGCTTCCAAGTCGCAGAACCATTAATCCCATTAGCCAGGAAGCCGCAGACGAGAGCCGCGGTGACGAGGAGACACTCGCATCCTATCTCCTGTCAGCTTCCGACGAGATGCATTTGAAGCTACGATCAAGAGGACAAAAGGCCTGCACATTGCCTGTCTCTGGATGACGTACCGTGAACGTACCGTGACGTACCGCGTCCGGTTTCATTTTCGGTGAACAATAAACCCTCAGTCCCTATCTACGGCCTCTGTGCACCGTCTGACATATAACGGGCCGGGATGTTCCACAGTTAAGTTCCGCTGCATCATATGATTATGCAGTGGATTCTCAGATTGGAATATGATTAGAAATCCATTGTTTTAAGAACAGCGTGGGCTAGATGCCTTGTGGTGCAACATGACCGCACTGGTTAAATAACTGTATCAAATTATCCGATTTTGTTCCCATAATACGCGAAAAAATGTGTTTTTAAACCAAAAAGAAGGAAAAGTCAGGGGGCGGACATGAGATACCTCTCTAGAATTCTGGGGGTTTTGAAGGTTCCATTTCTTGGGTCTGACCGTTTTTTTGCCGCAAAATTTAACATGTAATTCCAATGGGACTGTTTGCAGGGGTTTGGGGCACGGGCCAGTTGGAAAATTTAAGCGGTGCTTAAGGGTATATTTTTATTTTTGGTATGTAAAATTGATCAGGCTATCTTCTGGGTGCAGTTTTTAGTCCCTGACATGCTTTTATAACAAGGAAAATCCACGATGAATTGCATGCTAATTCCTTCAGAATTCTGTTTCGAATGTTTCGTTCAACCAATCAAAACGCTGTATTCTACCTTCTGCTACCAGAATCTAAGGTATCTTGAACAAAACCCTCCAAAATACTACCATATGCTCAACATGCTGCCAAGTAAAGCAGTCAGCTGGCTGTCATGTCTGAACCGTATCTATAGGAACCGTGGGAAAGGTACGGACTCTTGAAATTTTCCCATTAGAAAGACAGGCAAAAAAAAACACACACAGGGTCTGCGTCGCGTTGTCAGTTTTAGTACGAATCAGTTTGGAATCCCGATGTCTTACCTCTGGGTCGTGCAGTTGCACCCACCCAGAGGCAGATTTGGCAACTGACCTAGAATAAACAGCGTGGCTTCCTGAAGCGAAGCAAGTTCTTTTGTCGCGGCATATGGTCGCGGTAGTCGATGTGTAGTGAAAATCCAAAACTCGCAACGGAATGAAGTAAGCTTAAATGAGACAAGGTATATACTTGCCTGTCTCCTCGAATCCTGAATATAAAATGCACTTAGGTTTCGGAGCCCATTAGATTTCGGAGAATCTAACTGCATTTTATATCCAGGATTCGAGGAGACAGGCCAGTATTTACCTTGTCGATTTATAATCATGCTCCTCGCCACAGACTCCGAAACCTATAAACTTAGAGGAGGGGCGATTGTGATCCTGGTCCAGAGCCTCGCGTCAACTCCGGTGTCTTTCTCGACTGAAACATCTGCAGTTCCTCCAGTCACGACCAATCAGGTGTAGGTTAGCAATGCCAGACGATCGTTGCAGCATTAGCAGATGTAGGGAAAATGTGTATAAGTGTCACCAAACGATTTTGAGTCTAAATCTGTGACAAAAATATTTGGCTTCGGGTGGTGGGGTCGGGGTCTCCATGACAAGTCCCTTGATGACTTTAGTGAGACTCCGACCCCAACAGCCGAACTAGAAAAACTTGGAAAAATTATAAAACAAATAAAAAATATTGAGTTTTGACGCCAAAAGGGGCATTATTTGTTAGACCCTCTAAGTCCTTATAAGTCTTAAAGAACGTGTTGGCAGACTGGGCTTCAATTACTCACGCCGGTGAGCACAATTTTGAAAATTTTTTCTCCGACTCTATCCTTTCCTGTCACCAACATTGTTGGAGAGCTGACAGATTTTCCGACCTTCTTGTATTAGGTCTCGAAAATAAAAAAATTGTACGACATATATCAATATATAACTGTGCTTCGTAGCTTGCTGAGCCCATCCCAGCTACAATCAAGGAATGTTTCATTTCCGTACCACCATTGTTTCCATAATGCTTGCACGCTGGGGGTCTCGCTCGGTATAAAAAATTCCCACTTTCTTAACTAAAAGTGTCAGACCATCTTCCTCTGCATCCTAAAAAAGTGTTTTCATGTTTGCCCATGTGGCCTAAATCGAGCCCAACTTCTCTCTAAATTTGTGAGTGAACGTACGATAGTGTGCCGTAGTCGACAAAGAAATTTGTTGTTCAGGAGCTGAAGCTTAGTAACTAGGGGCTCCGACAGTTCCTGGACGCCCTCACGTGCTGGAAGACGCCGCTGCCGGCGGCGCTGTTGCCGCCATGTGAATTAGCTCCGAGAAGTTCAGTGTAGGTTATCAAAGCAATGACGCTCAGACAGCCAGGTATCCGATGTTTGCCTCCCGGTGCCAATCACGCCGATGGAGGTGGGGAGGGGAGGGGAGGGGGGCAGGAGGGGGGGCAGACACTGGGCTCGCGGGCTCAGGCGGCACGGAGCACGGCCTGGGCCAAGAGTGCTTAATCATTTCCTCCCCTGGTTGCTTGGTGTATGTGAAAATGTGTCCGTCTATCCCGATGAAAATAATTTGCAGATAATTTTAGCAACGACTATAAAGATGGCCTTCTTCCGCAGTGATTATCCCAAGAGACAAATATAGTATGATACTGATGTCAAAAATGATCGAAATGGAAAGGGTTGTTTTCGATGCTGTGGTTTCGCTGGGTCCCCCGCTGCGGCCTTGTTTGCTCGGTAATCGGTGGCGTGGACTGTTTGTGCGATTTTTGTCGCCCGCTGTCCGTTTGGTATTGGGGTGGTTTTTTGACCCTTGATTTGGTGGCTGTAATTATTATTTGGATGACGTTATTTATGATGGTGGGTTTGTTTTTTTTTGCTGTGTCTTGTTTTATGTGTTTGTTGTTGTTTCTTGTTTGTAGTGTTTTTTCTTGGTTGACATATCGATAAAGCATGCGAATGCGTGAGACAATTCTCTCTTACTCCATCCTGAAATTTGAACTATACCTGGGCCATGGGCAATGACCGAAGCGTGTCTGTTCAACTTATATATTATTTTTATCTTTAGGTATTATCATGGCGGGAAGAACACCCTCTCAAACATTATTTAACTATGCTGTGTATCCCGACAACATTCTGAAGCTTCACATGGTAACAATATTGGCAGTGTGGCACATGGCAAGTGAGCGAACTGTCATCCTAGAATTGCCTGAGCACGCTCGATGGCTATAATGGTGACGTGTTCTGTGTTAAATTTTCTTTTGAAAAATGATCAGAAACTTTTCATTTCCTGCCGCTGTAGTGTCCAACCAGGCATCAGCTTTCTTTTCAGCATATGTTACAATGTAAAACGATGTAATTTGGTTGAAAACGCCTGAGTCAAAACAGCATCTCTGAAGGAGGTGACATCGTTTGCCAATTGTGTGGGATCTCTCTGTCTGAAGCCTACATCTGGCGGTCTCGCTGTCTCTGTGGCGACTGGTTACCTGTTGATGTTGTCGAGGGAGCCGAAGGTGTTACCGCTGGTGCTGATCTTGTCGATGGAGCCCGGAGCGAGCTTGTCCATTAGCTTGCAGAGGGCGATGCCATCCCTGTAGTTCAGAGCACATATTGTTTGTCATCCTGCGAGGAAGGCTTGCCAAACAGCTTCGGGGCTGAACCTAGCGACATTTATTAATGAGTTTGTTGAGAGAAACCAAGACATTGTGTCGGAATCTTTGGAGTTGTTAGCCCTGCATAGGACGTATATTGGATTAGAATTAAATGGCAGGGATATGTTTAGTATATATACTTGAATAACTGGGGCGTCTCATCTTCCTTGGATGTCAAGAACGATGAGATTGGAACTTGGAATTGAGATTGCTATTTTTAAGGCAGGGGAGGGATTAAGTCACATTCATCGATAGATATCAACGTCACTGACTAAGTCTCACAAACGCTGCTGCTGTCGAAACAAATAAATGGATCAAGATAAATCAAACTCCTGTCTTCAAGAATGTTTGTTTTGAATTCCATGAGAGAACAACCAGCTCAAGTTGCCAACTATTTCTGGCACCAGCCGACTTGTTCTGCTGCAAATCTTTCTTGATTTCACAAAAAACACCAGGGTATTCCTGGCGGGTCCCTGTGTGAGCTGGGGGTATCTGGTGAGCTGTTTTGGGGCTTTACCTCAGGTTTTGGTAGTAGGTCCTCTGGTTGAATTTGTGGCCGGTGACGGCGGAGATCCAACCCAGCACCTCCTCCTGCTCAGACAAGTCGGGTTCCTGCTAAGGAGTGCGGCTGTCAGAATAGCATCCTTACCTTGCCTGCCTTCGAGGACAGCTGCCTTATTTCCATATCAGGACTGATGTTGATTTTGTTGACTCTGGCTATTAACGCGGCTCGAGTTTCTTTGTCAATATGCTTAGCACTCTACTGTTTTGGCATGGGTTTTAGGAGACAGGTAATAGATGGGCACCCATCTGTCAGATTTTGATGCTGCTGCAGGTTACCTAACAACTTCTGTTTCGTTTTCCGCACCTAATTCTGCTGTATTACTTAAAAGTCAACTGAAGACACGGCTAAGCTATTTTGTCGGTGAGCTCAGAAATCGTCGTGTAGCCCGAATATTGCGTGTGCTAATTTGAGGACGAACTACAGTGATTGGCTTTAAGACATCCCACGGCTTAGTGAGCTAAGTGGAGCAGCGTAAAAAAACTTCACATTTCCATTAGTGATGGACGGTGTCGAACCATCAGGACTCTACTCTTAACTTTTCCTTCCCTTTCGGCTACGCGGCCCTTATCTATTCGATGTTATTTTTCCTCGACTCTTTTTGCCCTCCTGTCGATAATCCTATCAAGACTGTCGCTCGCGTTTTTCTTGATCGTGTTTGGCTGCCGGAAGCTGAGCAGCATATCCCGTGAGACCGGAGTTCCAAAATCTAGGGTTGTGGCTGGAAGGCCACACCCAGGTTGTTCGGTTCTACACTCGCCCATCACGTTTGGAAGCTTAATTTTGCGCTCACCTCGGCGCTCAGTAATCTTGTATCCTTCCTTGTCTCGTAAAGACACGTTTCCTCTCATAAGCGAAGCCAATTCAAGCAGAACCATATTGGAATACTTAGTATTCATCTGGAAGCATGTTCATACAAACAAGTAATTTAAATGGAATATTGGCCTCTCACGCATATACCCAAATGCACAAAGTTGTCTCTAACACCTCCAGAAGGTCGGAGTTGCCACCCCGCTAGACGTTTGGCGGTGAATTTGACCCTCGGCAGCCAGTTGCTGGGTTTATTTTGGTACCTCGCCCGAGACCGAGCTGTGAGCTGTCGAAGGTGCGGGTATGCTTGTGCTGTGACTCACCCGAGCATGGCAGCTGCGAATACCCGCGCTTTGAGTCACCTAGATCAGACCGTCTCCGAGCTGGCTGTCGATCTTCGCCTTCGTGAGTCAGTGGCGGTAGGCAATGGCGGCGCAAGACAAACAGGAGAACTGGCCTCAGCATCACCTGAATTCTCTGGCGGTCATGGGTAGGTGAATCCAGACCATGCCCTCTAAATTGTACGCTTTTCTTGATAAAAAACACTCAGGCTTTTGTCCCTTTGCCTCCCTTAAGATAGAGTCTGGAATCGCCATTGCTCGCATTTTGAAACAGAAATTCATATTGTTGTGTTGATTTGTAGTTTTAAACACAGCGTTCTTTTCCGGGGTCGTGATAGGTGCTGGTGATCACTATTCTATGATTAAGCATTCAACATACGATACATGTTGAAGCCAAGGTTTGTGCTAGCTCTCATTCTTTCATTTGAAGACTTGAAAATAATTAGGGTAGAACACTCCAACCAGTTTCAAGCAACCTTGAACAATATTTTGAGTCGATGCTGTTTCCAAAGCAAATGAATCATCTAGCTTGCTAAGACCATTGCAAGGATCGTGACGACTGACGCTTCCTGTCTAGAGCTCTGTGCTGACGAAATCTGGCACTGTGGTTGCCGGCAGCTTCAGGCCCCTCGGCACCAGACTGTTGGGAATGGCTCAGAAGTCCTTCGGACGCGCTGTTACACATTCTATTGAATTGCAGGAGGCGGGTCCGCGGTAATGGCGCCGCGGCCTCGGCAGCGGGATTTATACCAACCTTGTTACTCTGCCGAAACGCTGACTGAAATGCTGCTGAACAAAACACGTATCGGAGGTTTTGTTGTTTTGGGAGTGGTGTTGGTGGTTTTGGAGAGCCAGTGTTTAAAAACGAAATTTCTGATGAGGATGACACTTGCGGTGTGAGGAGTGAAATTCCATTATTGCGCTCATGCCTAATTTGGCCTGGCTTTTTTGTATTCTGGTCATGCGGTGATTACAGAGCCTGGTAAGTTGATAAAAATATTTTCTTGATGAAAGAATGTCCACAGAAATTATGTTTTTAAGTGTAATATTGACTTGAACAATAATTGCCTCTGGCTGTGCGAGTATAGAATGTAATTCCTGATTTCCCTGCCATTTTGAATAAAGCATTCATTGCTCTTTACAAACAGGTAAGCCACATCAATGACGTTAATGCCTATAGCTGCATTTACGTGAACTCCAAAGCATTTTTGGACAGGGTATGCACGCAATGCCAGATGGAAACAATATTATTCAGGTAACCACATTGACAAAAGCGTGGAAAAATTTTGGATTTGAGAGCAATCATTATGTTTTTGTACCAAGATTGGGGTGATGCCCCCATGGGCAAAGTGGGGGCTGGCACTGTCCTCATGCTTCTAAACTCATGAACCTGATCAGAATATTTAGGGTCTCTTCCAGCGCCCCCCATCACCTGCTCATAGTTCTTATCTTTTTAGGAGGTGGTGCTGGTACCGACCCTTAGATATTGGTATGACGATTTTCTTTATGCGGATACTTGGCCTGTGTGGAAAGAACAGTCAGTTGTCTTTAGTTTCGATGTTGGTTTTAAGTTATGTTTATTGGACGTTGAAACGTCTGTGAAGGGTAGGTACAGACCTATACATCATCTCGCTGAAACGTTCCCCGTCGACTTTCAATCGAATCAGTCGTTCAAGTGCATCCTATACTTTGCTCTGATAACGAGAACGTTACATTTTGAGGGCTGGATAAGGCCCTGTGTGGAGATCACGGCTTTTGAAGTCTAGGATCACCTGAATTTCGAACATCCCATAAAGGTTGTCTCACAGTGGCAGTATCAACCCATCCACAACGCCCCACACTGTGAATCGATAGCAATCCAGCTATAGGGAGCACCGCACAAAATGCTTAGGTTTTAGGCAGGTGCATCATTGTAGGAACAGATACTGGGATACTGGGTCATGGTCCCCAATCATTCTAGGTTTAAACAATTCACCATATGACGCTAGATGGAAAGCTGCCCTAAAACTGTCCTGCTTCCAAAATCCGAATTTTGGTTGTCGGTGCTGTACCGTGAGAAATGTGTTTTAGCTGATTAAAGGCTGTTTGTATTATATGATGTGAATTATCATAGCGAAAAGTGAAATAATGGACACTTTCTGGAAAGAAATAATTGCATTGCCCCAAAGATATCAATTATGATGCACTTCTACTAAAAAGAAACTAAAAAGCAAATCTGACTTGCATTCTTGGACGAATTTTTTCTCACGGTAATTTTTCACCCATTTATTGCCTACGGTAAAAAATAAAGCTCTTGATTCGCTAGATTAGAGTCTCTCACCACCCACTTTGTTCGAGAAAGGACCCGAATATTTAAACAGTCAGCCAAAAGTATAGCTGTGTCGGACAGAAGTCTTCACTCACCATCATGGTGAAGGCGGCGTGGAACGGTTGTGCCGTGTGCAGAGGGCCTGGACGGACTGGGGGCTGAGTCAAACTCGGCCCCGCTGGTACCGCGCCTGCTTTCCCCCTCCCCCAAGGTACGCGAGCCGCAACCCCCCCCACCGCTGCTCTATTCCTGATCCAGTGATCGAAGCCAAATATTACCTCCTCATGCGACCTAGCGGCTGGTGTGAGGTGATGGATGCTTCTAGTACCTGCCATGTTGACCTCAATCGCGTTCAAAATTGTATCGAATACCTAGCCGCTTTAGCTTCGTATGGTCGCTTATAAGGTTAGCTGCCACAACCGTTGTGATTGAAATGCCGATTTTATGTTTTCTCTAATAGTTTGCTTGCTTAATTTATATTTCAATTTTCATATTTTTCAATGTGTTAGAGTGAAGCTGAAGGCGTGCCGACATTAAGCCAGAGAATGCTCAGTGAAGAGGCAGAAAATATCACCGGATTTATACTGCTGTAAGACGTAAAGCCGATTATGTCGCAGTTTCAAAGGGACTATGAAATGTTAAACCACCATGTTCTGACCATGAGCCTTGTAAGTTTGTGGGCTCAGTCGCACATATCAAAGCGTAGTTACGTGTAAACCGAGCCGAGACTAATTTTAATGAGTGACCTCTTTTCCAGTGACCTCTTTTCCCTCACACATGCCTTCTGGTTTTATCAATAGGAACGGAGCGGATGTGGCCCATTGTGGTTGTGGTGCTGAGTCTTGCTCCTTTTGCCCCGTTGCCGAGGGGTAACGTATGTAATTTCCCTTTGCTACAGACCGACATACGCCAGCTGGAGTTTGACGTTCACCCGAAGCTGTTCGAAGTGGACGCGAAGGGCGAGAACATCCGCATCGTGTGTAAGTACAGATGACTGATTTGAGGCAAATCTGACCCCCTCTCTCTCTCTCGTCTCTCCTCTCTCTCCTCTTTCTCTTCTCTCTTCTCTCTTTCTCTTCTCTCTCTCTCTTCTCTTTCTTTCCTCTTCTCTCTTTCTTCTCTCTTTCTCTCTCTCTCTCTCTCTCTCTCTCTCTCCTCTCTCGTCTTTTATCTTAGGTCCTCCAGTTCCTGTTAGCATCCTTCATTCGAAATAGTTTTGCCCTTTTCATGTTACTGAAGCTCGTCAGACACTGTGAGACCGATTTGTGTGTTCATTTCGGTTTTTCATTATGCATCTTCACTTCTGGAAGATTTTTGCATTCTATTTCGCTATGTGATATTGTGAACATTTTAGTTGTTCCCATTTTCTGCCCGATAAGTAGTGATAATGCTAGCATTTTAGGCGATCATTTGAAACGATTTGATTTCAGCACCATTACATGATTTAGTGTCAATTAATCTTAAGTACCTCTGCTCGAAGACAAGGGGAATTGTATAAATCAAGTTAAGTGGATGGACTGGTATTTCAATCACGGGGATAAGGTGATTACATGAAGAGACGGAAAGCTCATCCGCCTGAGGAAAACCAATTGACTCGCTCTCGTGGGTTCAGATTGATGCCATCCTTTAAGGGCACATCCAGCAACGGTTTAGGGGTGGGGCACGCTGTCACCAAAGACCCAACCTCGCGCGGTACAACTGATCCCCTGGGGATGCCTTGACTTCCGGTAGGCGCTGTGTTTTAGCTTGGAATGTTGTTGACATCTATCATCCGTTGCGGTTCGTTTCTTTCAACGTGGTCCGTCTGTGCTGCTTTGTTCTTTGTTAATGCTGAGAGGCGCTTGCTGATAACTAGTGGATCATGCCTAGAAATTTAAGCCACCTGCTTGTGCTTTGTTGTGAAGCTACTCGCCATTTCGTTTCGTGAAGTACGATTGCTTATTTTTGGTATTACTGTGCAGTCGGATTCAGGGCGGATCCAGAGAGGAGGCAATCCTACCACACTTCCAAAGCGGAACGAGGGGCCAAACCCACTAGTGCATCTAGTGTTTCATAGTTGATGAATTTGGGAAGGACGATCAGTCATTGACACCAAATGACCTACGCTGTCGGTGCGCCTTAAATACCCAAATATGATTATGATGATGGATACGCCAGTGCAAACATTTTATTTTTCGTTTGGTGGTAACCTTTTTAAAATTGATGAAATTCCTCTCAATGGGAGGAAATACTGAAAATTATTTCACTTTTTCGATGACTATTGGCTTAAGTTATCTACTCAAACGTGCCAAGGTGCGCTTGAGACATTTGAGGGCTCCCTCGTTTGAAGAGATCGTCTATGGGAAAGTTTCGCCCCCTCCCCTCCGTATCTCATTTCCCAGGAATGCTAAATAAAAATTACGGACGGTGTTCGAAAGCTCTTGACGGGATGAAGAAATTATTGGATATATTTTTATCTCAGGCCAATATTTAGGTCAGCATAGGTCAAAGAAGGTTCCATGAGTTTACAACGGGACAATGTACATACGTTTCCTCCTCTAGATTTTTACTCAGCGGAGCTAGAGCAAATATTCATACATCGTTGAATTCCTCTCATCGTGGCCAATCGAATGATGTATAATATGACCTTGCTAGGTCAAATTGTGAAAACGACCTGACATCGAGCTAGGTCAGGGTCACAGGGTGGTCTGGTATAGTCATGCTGCATATCAATCGACTCCCTGTGACAATATAAGCACAATGCAAACAAAATAGGAACTTTATCTCAATTCAGTGATAATGTATTGGCAAAACAATCACTGCATGCTCCTGTGACCTGACATGATCTTTGAGAGGTCAGATGGTCAAAAACTCAACTTCATGGTCAATATAATGGTAAGAAAACATGGTTTGAGGATTTTCAGCTTTATCTATCCAATGATTGCTCAAAACGAGCCCTTTCTATTTTCACCATAGACTTATAATGGGGTGACCAAAAAATTGGCCCCACCTTAGGTCAATAATATCGAAATTCCGAGATGGCAGATTTGTAGTCCCTAATGTCTTCATCATATTGTGAAAGTGTTAAACTGATCGGTTGGGTGATGTTTCTTAGGCGCCGCTTCAAACTCGTGATTTTAGGTTTTGAGGTGGGGTCACTTGAACTTGGATAGATCCTTGACCTGACATGACCTGCCCTAAAAAATATGTTCAGATGCGTACAATTTATCAGGGATAAGCTGCTGCAAGTTTCGTTGTTCTGCGTTTCTTCGTTTTTGAGTTACGTGGGGAAAACCAGGAGGGGGGGGTGAATTTCGCCCCCAGCGGGGCGCGTGTTAAATGACTTTTTGTTCCACATGCAAGCACGTTACCCAAGCAGTACTCTTTTTACTGATAAATCTTACATTGATCCTGCTTGTTCTTTTATAGAGTGCAATCTCCATCGTTTGAGTTTGAATTTCCATCGCGTGTGCCTTTTTCAGCGTAGTCGATCATCCTTGTTTATCGCAGCCGGGAAGTGTCCGTTGCTACTACCCAGCTTGGGCGTGTTTCCGCGCCAGCGTTTTTGATGTCGGCGCCTTTGCGCTGGCCGGGGAGGGCCGCTGCCGCCGGTGGCCGTGCGATCGTTGGTGGGTTTCTCTCTGCGCCGAACAAATTCGGCCTCTGGGGAGCGGCGGCCTGCGTGGCTCGGATGTCTGGCCGGCGCCGCCCGTTCCGCCGCTGTGTCCGATGTCGACGTGTTTATGGCTGCCGAATCCGGAGCGATCCTTCACGGCCAGCTGCGGCGATGTTTCTCCATGTTGCTCTGCTTTTGGTCAGCTGTGCGTCGGAGGTTTTTCAGGCTTATAGATGTCATGTTCAGTTTCTTTCGTTTTTTGTTTTGCCTAAGCTTTTGTAGTAACGGCAGGTATGATCAAGCAAGGGCGTCTAAAGCGGGGGGGATGCACCTCCCTCAACTCATGAATCAGGGGAACGTGCCTCCGTAAAAATTTGGGACTCGCCATAGGTTTTCTGCATCCCCTTATTGCCTGCATGAACCTACGTAAATGTCTAAGTGAAATGCATCGTTCTTAGTGTTTTCAAAGACAGTCTATACAAAAAATTCGCCTCACACCCCCGAGTTAAAATTCCGTGGCTACGCCTCTCGTTGTGATCCTGGGCCCCTGGGGGGAGGTCAGGACCCCTGTAGATTTTGGGTTTCCCATAGGCTTTGTATAGGGCTTGCATTGCCGTGTCAGCGTCAACCCATCCAGGACACCCCATGCATCGAGAAGAGATCTCCAGCCTTGCCCCAAATCCCTCTCAACAGGGTGAGAATTGGCGACGTCGTATAACCCTGGCAGTTGGTGTGTCGCTAAACCTCAGCTAAAACTAATAACTTACTATTAATATCACTGCTTAAAAGTCAAATCAGAAAATTCCAAAATGGTGATGGGAAATGGGTCACTTGGCTCTGCCATCTGTGGCCGGCCCGGAGCACTGGGCTAACATCGTCGGCGCGCCACCTATTACACGTCCTGCAGAGCAAAGAGGTGCTGCTCCCTTGCGGCCGCGTCAAAAAGGTAACGCCATCTACATAAACATGAATCTTTTCTGCCTTCTGTCTGAGCCACAGGTTCCTGGTTCATGTCACTGACAGAGCCTCAGAATGAGTTGATCTTATCCCCAAAATCCCTCCCAACAGGGTGAGATTTGGCGAGAGAGAGAGAGCGAGAGAGAGAGAGAGAGAGAGAGAGAGAGAGAGAGAGAGAGAGAGAGAGAGAGAGAGAGAGAGAGAGAGAGAGAGAGAGAGGAGAGAGAGAGAGAGAGAGAGAGAGAGAGAGAGAGAGAGAGAGAGAGAGAGAGAGAGAGAGAGAGAGAGAGAGAGAGAGAGAGAGAGAGAGAGAGAGAGAGAGAGAGAGAGAGAGAGAGAGAGAGAGAGAGAGAGAGAGAGAGAGAGAGAGAGAGAGAGAGAGAGAGAGAGAGAGAGAGAGAGAGAGAGAGAGAGAGAGAGAGAGAGAGAGAGAGAGAGAGAGAGAGAGAGAGAGAGAGAGAGAGAGAGAGAGAGAGAGAGAGAGAGAGAGAGAGAGAGAGAGAGAAAGAGAGAAAGAGAGAAAGAGAGAAAGAGAGAAGGAGAGAAGGAGAGAAGGAGAGAAGGAGAGAAGGAGAGAAGGAGAGAAGGAGAGAAGGAGAGAGAGGGGAGAGAGAGAGAGCGCTTTTTTCATATCATTTCAGTGCATTTTTCGAAGTCTTCTACTCGTCACTTGCAATATTGATATATGTATGTACATACAGGGTGTTTCATAAATAATACATTTTTTTTAGTTGATCATAATACAGTTATAAATAGGATGTTGCGGTATGATTTACATATAAATCGAAAGTGGAGTTTGGGACATTTACGGTAACTGGTATTTTGATAGCTGTTTTGATATTTTTGCTAGTTCAAAGTAGTCTTAAAAATTAGTTGAAAAATACTATCTATTTTCCCTTCATAAAAATGTTCGTAGAAATCACGCGCGTATCACGTGTTAAGTATCACGCGAATGACACTGCAAACATAACATCATCGCTGTGGTACATCACAGTGCACACGAACATTGCCTCTGGATATTAATTCTAAAAAACACACCTCTCAACCTAAGGCAAGCTCGGGTCCAAGCAAACAATCCCCAATTGGTCCATGGCCCTTGTTCTGCGGTGAACAGTGGGGTCTTTTTGCCCTGTGTCCGCCGCATCCAGTCATTCATATGGAGGGTAAGCCAATGAGCAATATGGAGCTTGAACTAAAAGTTTTAAACTTGTAATATTATTGAAACATGTGCCTTTGATGTGCATGCTCACGTGCCATTTCGTGTGCTAAAGCCTTTTTAGAGTGCTGTCAGTTCCCTTTTCTCAAATATAAACGGGCATATATTATGTCTCTGACATGATTTTCCGAGTACATTTGAGACGGGGAAGAATATTTGATGCAAATGAAACATGTTTATAGAAAAATTTCCTACACTTTACCATTTAAATGAGCGTTTTGCGGACGGATTTGAAGGATTTTTAGTATTTCACTAAACATTAAAAAAAATATCATTCTTTCTGAAACACCCTGTACATAAATCACATTCTACGTTTTTTTCTTGTAGCCTACCTTCATTGAATTTTGGTGATGGCTGTCAGATCAGATGCGTCAACTGTCAACAGAGCTCTGAGTTTCTATCGTATCCGGGTTTGATATGAATCTGATGACCAGGTTTTTTGGTGAAGCGGAGACACGCAGCTGTTACGTTTTGAATTTGGTGAAAATCAAAACCGGCGGAGGGCAGTCATGGTCGTTTGAGTGCTGCCGACGTCACACAAAGTTAAATCGCATATAAAAGCGTTGGCGGGGCCGACCGTGGCATCAGTGCTGCCCAAATTATCCGGTCACCGCGGACGATCGGGCCATCGAGGGTCATCCAAAACAATCGAGTGGCCCATGAAGCAGATTGAATTCACGTCTCCCCATAGATCGCAGCGACGGCTCTGTGTGATGGTTGGATTCCTCCGGTGCCGAGGTGTCGTCGTCAGTCGCGGCCGGCTGCTCCCGCCGCGGCGGTCCGAGACAAATTGTCAGGGCAGGACACGACACGATTGCAGCCCGAGCTGGCACTGATAACGCGGCCAGAGACAGCTCATTCCTCGCCCGGATGGTGTCAGCTGCAGTCAGACGTGATGTTGAAGCGCTGCACGTGTGCAGCTCCGGATATTTCGGGGCCGTACGTACAAGCGGTACATTAGTTCATTTCGCCTGTTGAAAAGACCTGGGCACGAATTTGTCTCCCTTTGCTTTTATGAACATGAAAAATGAAGGAGGTTGAGGAAATGTATCAGACGAGTCACTTGAGCCGTGTCTAAATCCCATGTGAGCATTATGTTTTTGTGCTACCTTTTGGGTACATTTGAAGTGTATCTCGTTTTAGATACCTACTCTTCTAAAGTTTGAATATATGGGGCATCTTTTTTCTTAGATACACACGCACACACACGCACACGCACACACACACACACACACACACACACACACACACACACACACACACACACACACACACACACACACACACACACACACACACACACACACACACCCACACAATATATATATATATATATATATATATATATATATATATATATATATATATATATATATATATATATATATATATATATATATATATTTCAGATCCACGTGTGAATACATCGTGTGTCTCACGCATTAAAGGGAATGTGGTACCTTGATGGAATCGAGGAATTTAGTGTACCTAATTATGGTTATTTTTAGCCGAAAACCATGAAAGCATCCATGATTTCTCTGAAAAGTGTACAAAGGGCTCAATATTTTGACCTTTAAAATGCTCTTCTAAGGTGAAAAATAAACCTCTGCCTGTGGATGACGTCATGATCTAGCAACTACTACCATATTCAATAGGCTTCAAGGGTTTCAATTGGCTGATTACTCACCGTGGCGTCAGCGCTGTCGTCACACCAACAGCTGACAACTGTGGCCGCCTGGCTGGGTACATTTGGGGTACATTTCAGGTAGGTTTTTAGATTTTCTCCACGGAAATTTTGAGTTTGAAGGGAAGGTAACGAGAAGGACAAATCCGATAACTTTTTTTGTTTTTAGGTGAAAAGTTTCTTGTCACCAGAGGTTGAAGATTGACTGCTCCCCTCCCCTTTTGTCGGTTTCGACAGGTATGCCCACCACTGGAAACTTTTGTTCAATCAATCGATAGATATATCTCAGTCGGAAGCAGATGATTTCCGGCCGCTCTCGCCGGATCGTGGGAACTATTCCACCGCTCAGAAGTCTTGGTACCGATCGGTTCTCGCCAGTCGGCCAGTGTTAGAGATCTCAGCACAGGCTGGCCGGCCCGGCCGTCACTCCGTCCCGCTCGGCTGCTCCTGCCTTCAAAGCTGTCCAACCTCCAGCCACGTCCGGGCCGCGGTCGATTTCCGAACGGAAATCGCATCAAATGTTTTATTGCTCCGCGCTGGCTGTTTGAATCCAATTAAATGCTCCCCATATTGCTT
Organism: Lepas anatifera; assembly: GCA_034440635.1. Classification (NCBI taxonomy): domain Eukaryota; kingdom Metazoa; phylum Arthropoda; class Thecostraca; family Lepadidae; genus Lepas; species Lepas anatifera. The sequence continues at coordinate 208,796 of JAOTON010000895.1, forward strand.
TGATGGGTGGCCGGTAGCCGAGCAGTTTCATGGCCTAACTTTGGGCTGAGATAGCAGAGATTAGCTCGGCTAAACTCTGACGCAGGGCGCCTGACTTCTGTATACCATCTGACCTGTCAGAGATCGGGATCCTTCCCCGAACGTCCTCGCAGTCGATGCTCACAGAAATCGTACACGGACGCATTGATCGGTTCGGAATGGACCGAGTGGGGATTTGGTACTGCTGTTTTTTTATTCGAACCTTGTAACTGTTGCATGCAGCAAAAACATCGTAAACATGCTTGTAGGATTCGTCTCCATTCAGGATATAGAGATATGTGGTTGATAAGGCCACCGCCATGTTGCAATTTCGTTGCAGCTGATCATATCCATGCGCCATAATGCACCGGACGGTAGCCTCTCGGTTAGAACCAGCGGCGTGCGTTTTAGAGTGCTGACACGGGCTGTCTGTGGCCACCCAAGATGCCTTTACTTAAAGGTACGTTCAAGAGGAATTCATCCACGCCCAAGTGACGTCACACGGGCGTGGAGGAATTCCTTCACCATTGAGCCGTGTGTTTAACTGCTGCTAATGACTCTTCCCGCTTACTAATTTGTGAGAATAGACGGTAATCAAGTTTATCCTAAATGGAATTAATAATCATTCCATTTTCAATTCTGAGCCTCTTTCTGCAAAACTTTGGATATCTTATCATTTAATTTTCCCATGTTATATGCTGCGAGGTGCGACGTCACATCCAGTGGACTGCGCTTGCTGTTGGAGAGGGGCTGGTGGCCACCGGGCCGGATATTGCGCTAACAGCAATGAGAAGAATTCTCCGGCGAAAAACGTGCTGAATTTGCCGGGGATTCCTCAATAGGGACAGCTCTCTGGGAAGTAATTACGGCGCCGTCGCCGGGCACGGTTCCGCCCGGCTCCTAACTCTCCGCCGTTGACCACGCTCGCGCATTGTTCTCCTCGGCTCTTCAAGTGAGCTTGGTTCCCAAATCCAGCTTTATCGCCCGTTCGAGTTCAGAGCGAGCTTTTGCAGTGGTGTCGCCTTTTTCAAACCTTTAAATTTGTACCAAAGAAGTATTTTGTAGGGACAAACGAAAATAGTTTATTAAATTGGGTTGATAACGTATGGTTTTTGACAACATAGGCGGATCCAGGGGGGCAAGGGGGAACGTGTCCCCCGATCGACCCTCGGCGCCCCCCTGAAAGGTCGATGGCGCCCCCTGAAATGTCGCTTCCCACCCCCCCTCCCCAGGATACGAAAGTCGGCGCCCACCGATAGGATTTGGCGCCCACCTGATAGGTTTTGCCGGTCATAAGTGGCGCCCCCTGGTCCGGGTGGCGCCCCCGGGAAGGTGCCCCCTCCGATCGGCAATCCTGGATCCGCCTATATTTGACAATAGGGAATCATCTTTATTTCAGCAGATATTTAAGCTCTTGCCTATGGCATTAGCCTTAAATCAACGGGTTGATGACTCCTACATGAATATTCAGTTCCCCCCGCCGTTGCCATAAGCTGACTCATGCATCATTAGTTCCGTTTTATTCGGGTTTTTATGTTTATGACACCTCGCGCTTAATACCTAAATCTCTTCAAATCTGTCGATGACGTTAAACGTCCCTTCCTCAATTTCAGTCCTGTCCCGCACAGTGCCTTCGAATATTCCCACTTGCTGACACGTGCAGCAGTAAATCCATCGTGCGCTGCTCTCGTCGTGAATTGCCTGCGGCACCCTGTCGCGCAGGGGGTCATGAAAACGTCGCAAAGGTCACCCGGCAACAGCCCCGCAGCCGGGGGGGAGGGGGACCTCTGGAATGACGACCAACGAGAGGCGAGAAGCGACCGATTGGCACCTGGCAGGCAACACGTTAGGAAGCTGGCAGACCACCATAGTGGTTCTAGGGTTTCGGAAACGAGATGGATGAACTGATTGCGTATATTGATCTCACCACTTTTCAGATGTGAAAAGCAGACGATTGGGTGAACATTCATCGTTGAATTGGGTGAACGATTACGGCGGATACAATATGAATTCATTGAAAATATTTCCATTGAATCTTCCATTTAGTGAATTCTAGTTATCGGCAGGGATGCGGAGCCGAGAAAATTTTGGACGGCTCTGGCTCCGGCTCCGATCCGGGGTTATGATTTCGGCTCCGGCTCCGGCTCCGGGTTCAAGTGTCCTAACGGCTCCGGCTCCGGCTCCGGGCAAAATAGTCGGCTCCGACCGGCTCCGGCTCCGGCAATGTACCTATATCCAAAATGTGATCGACACGTTCTCAAGGGTGTGGAAGTCCATCAGATACAAAGTGATTAAGTATTTGTACGAATGAAAAAGGGCGACTGGATGAACGAACGCTCCTGACCACACGCCAAAGGCCAGTGAACCTCAAAACTGGACCAACCTACACTGCAGTGTATTCGTATGGCAAACTGCACTGCACTGTTATGGCAAACAAAAATATGGGCCAGACATGTCCGCAAACCCACATAAAAATTAAAGATACAACGATCAAGTAAAGCTTGGACGGCTCACAAAGAAAAACTTCGATGAGCTAACATTGTTCAACATCGAAAAACACATCAGATAGGCTGATGGCCTAATTCCTTTTCGAGAAAAATCGAAACCAACCACCCTACTGCCCTGTGCCCAGGGCCCAGCAGCTGGTTCGCTCACTACACCACCCAATCGCGGTTGGAGCGGAGCAGCAACATTCCACCCAGTATGTCTGCTCTTAGTCTGGACCTGAGATCAGTAAGCAGTAGCGTCATCGCAAAACATGACAACACCATTTACACGGCCGTTGCTATGGCGTCGCTGATGATGTCACTGCAACCATGTGCGTGTCAACTCGCCGTCCAGAGTGGACGGGAAATTCGGGATGTTGATTTTCTAACGGATGTGATAGTTAGGTTTGAGGCACGGTTGCAATGAAACTTAGGTTTTTGGATAGATTAATGTTTGGAGAATAATTCAAGAAACAAAAACCATACACTTTCATAATCAAGGGCGGACGCAGAACCGAGTTTTGGGGGGCAAACCCAAATTTGCCTCTCCCTGTTTCGGGGGGGGACGGGACGTGCGATTTCGGTTCTCGACAGACCTAGTATAAACTACTTCTCCGAATACATGATAGCTCTCCTGGAGGGGGGGAGGGTGGGAGCAAATATTTTATTGCTCGACGGACCTAGTGTAAACACCTTTTTAAAAAAATTATTCGGCCTTTGGGGGGCCAAAAGAAAGTCTGCCCCCCTTTCAGGGCTTTAGGGGGCCATAGCCGGAATAGCGCCTCCCCCTGTGTCTGCCAACAGGGGCGGATACAGACCGACGGTATGGGGTATATCGTGAAAAAACATATGGTTTTTGAAGAAAATCGGCAAAACTCGCCAAAAATTAGGCGGTTTGGGAGGCAGATGCCTTTTTTGCCTCCCCCCTCTCATGGATCCGCCAGTGTCCGCCAATGCTTTCATTTGTTGCCAATTTCTGCCCATTCTAAATGGCCCGAGCGCATCCTCTGCCCGAGACTGAGACCGTCTACGGAACAACCTAGTTGCAATACTTCACTAATCTCGATATGCATAACATATTGAAAAAATGTAATATTTCAGGTAAATAAATTTGTTTCCTTGCGACATCTCACGACGAAAAATATCACCATTTCACGTTTGATTTTTGGTAATTTTAGAGCTCTTTAGGGAGCCGGACCCTTTCTGACGGCTCTGGCTCCGATCAAAAGTGTTTCGGTGGCTCCGGCTTCGGCTCCGGCTCCGGGCAGAATGGTCGGCTCCGACCGGCTCCGGCTCCGGCTCCGGCTCCGCATCCCTGGTTATCGGTCTACTTTACCCAGTGCTCTCAGCACATAGTCGGTGAATATCCCTGGTGTCTGACTGAGACATCATTACATGGCATAGGCGGATCCAGGATTTCCGATCGGGGGGCACCTTCCCGGGGGGCGCCATCCGGACTGGGGGCGCCATCCGGACCAGGGGGGCGCCACTTATGACCGGCAAAACCTATCAGGTGGGCGCCAAATCCTATCAGTGGGCGCCGACTTTCGCATCCTGGGGGGGGATGGGAAGCGACATTTCGGGGGGCGCCATCGACCTTTCAGGGGGCGCCGAGGGTCGATCGGGGGGGCACGTGCCCCACCCCCTTGCCCCCTGGATCTGCCTATGTTACATGGTACGGGAAAGCTCGGGGCTGATCATGCTGAACACTTCATTCGATGCACAGTCACTCGTTCTCGACATTGGAATGGACAAGAAAATCCGTCTGGGATATGCGCTCAATTTCCCACACTAGATCCCGGATCTAAGTTCAGTTTTAAAGTAATTTCATCTCATGATCCATCCCTCTTCGCAACCTCATTCAACTTTGAGTAAACTTCCCACGCACCAGTCCACTCGAAGACAATTCATGTAACGGTTTGATGTAAAGACGTAATTAGAAGTGCTGCGGAAAACATCAGTATCCTATGTCATATTTATAGAGGTCCTGATTGGTTTATTTCATCTGCGTTCTTAGCTCCTGAAGAGTGTTTATTTTCCACACCAAAATCACAGTTTTTGAGAAGTGAGGTGCACTCAGCATCCAGTGATCTCAACATGGTCACCAAATCTCGACTTAGTCTGGCTGGTCTCGTACCGCGGCTGTTTTTGTCAGCATGCTTATTATTTGTTTGCATGGTCTTCCAGCATAGTGTAAGATAATTAAGGCTGGCTTGCCACGTCACCTGTGGCCACAGATCCACCTTGTCCTGGCCCCGATCGGAGGTGCCCCAGCGGCACAGAGTGGGTCGGGCAGAAAACACAACCCCAGCGACGTCTGGCGTGTTATTGTTGGCTTCGAACCTTCGGGCTTGACTGTAGAACAGGGTCGATACTAGGAATGTTGGCTGTGACTCATCGGTCTGAACTGGTGTTGACGTGCGAGCAGTGAACTCCAATTTCGCATTCAGATAGCTGGGACTTGGCGTCCCGTATTGGTTTTCTGCTGGCGTCTGTTTGCGTGTGTGGTTCAAGACTTGACATTGGCGGACTGGAGGGGAGGGGGGAGGGTTGGGTATGGTATGGTATCCGGGCCATGCCCCCGAATCGCCCGTTTTCCCCAAAATGCCCTAAAATGTTTTTCCAAGATATTACTTTGTCCATCTCAAAGGCTGGCAGTTCTGGGACCGCCTGTGACACTGGGCAATTCACTGGCAGTAGAGGTTACACCGTCTTTCACTGCCCGCTTTTTCAACGGTGAGGGAGCTCTGGGGAGTCTTATACAGCGCCGCGCTCTGGCGCCGAGCCCGAGTCTGCGGCAGAGGGAGTCGGCGCATTGTTGCTCCACCGCCGCGGCACCGGCGCACCTGCTGGAAAAACGCTCATCGGGAAAAGTCGCTGATAGTTCAGGGGAGTTACTGTGCGACAACACACTTCGGGTCGCCTAATTTTCTCTGTTTGAGGCTGAAATGGTCTTGGGTTGATTGTAGTTTTGATTGAAGAATATTATCTCAGAGTCCATGGTGGTGATTTAATAAATGTTGGTCATTTTGTATTTCTCTCTTGTGTTTTGGAACAAATGCTATGTCGCCAAACCGTGGGAAAAGGAGACGTCAAGGTGAGATTGTCACTCTGGAGTTTCTGCAGCTGCTGCTCAATGTCCAATGTTCATGCTGCATAAGTGGCTGGCAGCGGGGAATGGGCAGCACCATTTCCATAATTCAATTTCAGAACTTTTCCTAAATGTGTGGCGCAACCAAGTCACGTGACTCCATGGTGGTTCTGCTAGCTGTTGGGTCTGGTGGTCTTCGACATTAGATTGCTTATTTTTATAGTTGTTTTTTATCAACCGAGGCTAATGGCTTGCTTGGCGACGCATGGCTTCGTGGCTATCGTACTTTGTCCAAAATCTTTCATGAATTTAATCTGTCCAGTATAATTTTAAATTTGTCAATATTTTAAAGTAAACCCAAGAAAAATGTGATTTTTGTCAGAAACTCAGAATATCAACATGCATTATTTTGGTATTTGTATCGTGCCGAGAGACGATTGAATTTATGTGGCGCATGCACCAATGATTAGCTGGCTCCACAGCCCCCCCGTGACGGCCCGTCACCTCTTGCCCTGAGCACAGTCAATTTCCAAGCCCGACTCGCACGCGAGCCGTTTGATGTGTTGATTGGCCTCTGATAAGTACTTTGATCGTTCATGAATAAGGGAGAGCACGGGAGGCTTTCAACTGGGCTGTGATAATTATTTTGGAGCGTAGGAGGAATGTAATTTCGGTTCGTTCGAGGTTTTGAATCTTAGAGTCTCTCTTTGAAGCGTAGATTCTTAGTCTCTAGAATCTCTAATAGAAAGAATTAGTTGGGCCCAGGGCTTGGAGAGTCATGGATCTGACCACAACGTCTGATAGGCCGCATTCTTAACACGCGCCCCGCTGGGGCGAAATTCACCCCTCCTGGTTTTTCCCAGATAGCTCAAAAACGAAAAGACGCAGAACAACGAAACTTACGGCACCTTATCCCTGATCAATTTTACATGTGACCAAATTTTTGAATTAAGGTCATGTCAGGTCAAAGAGCTATTCAGGGTCAAGTGACCCGACCTCAAAACCTAAAATTACGAGTTTGAAGCAGCGCCCAGAGAACATTAGCTAACCGATCGGTTTGAAACTTTCACAATATGATAAGTTTATTAGGGTATACAAATCTGCTATCTCGGAATTTCGATATTGGTGACCTAAGGTGGGGTCAATTTTTGGTCACCCCATTTTAAGTCTATGGTGAAAAATAGAATGGACTTGTTTTCAAGAAATACTGGATAGATAAGGCTGAAAATCCTCAAACTGTCCATTCTTACCGCGATATTGACCTTAAACTTGAGTTTTTGAGCATCTGACCTCTCAAGGTCATATCAGGTGACGTGAGCAGAGAGTGATTGTTTTGCCAATAACTTCTTACCGAATTGAGATTGGTCCCGAAATTGAAAAGAATTGAAAAGCTCCCATTGTGCTTGCATTGTGTTTTTACTGTCACGGGGAGTCGATTGATATGCAACATGACCATACCAGGTCACTCTGTGACCCTGACCTAGGTCGAGGTCAGGTCATTTTGCCTATTTGACCTAGAAGGTCATATTATACATCATTCGACTCGCCTCAATGAGAGGAATCCAATGATGCATAAAGATTTGCTCTAGCTCCCCTGAGAGCAGATCTAGAGGGGAAACGTACACTGCTCTGTTGTAAGCCTATGGAGCATTCTTTGACCTATACTGACCTCAATATTGACCTGACATAAAAATTATTTTGATAACTTCTCTTCGTCTTGTCAAGAGCTTTCGAACTTCGCCCGTAATTTTCATTTAGCTTTCGTGGGGAACGAGATACGGAGGGGGCGCAAAACCCCCCAGCGGGGCGCGTATGAAGGGACGCGGGGCGCGTCATGGGGACCAGGGGGCGCGTGTTAATGCTTAAGGCACGTCAATCCCGTTGAAACACTCGTGAGAGCATATAATGTTCCTCATTCACCACTATTTATGGGTGTCGGTCTAATAATTCTGCAGTGTTTTCTGTCAGTTTCTCTCTCTCTTTGTGTACGGCAGGTACCGCGCTCTTGGTTTGCTTCTTTTTTTAACTCTCCGGAAACCAAATGAGTTCATGGTTTCAGTCTTTTTTGTTGATTTTTCCTTTGCTGTATTATACAGTCTTGTCAGGCTTGGCATGATACAGCTTTAATTGAACTCGGACGCATTTACTAATGAAACGCCTGTCCCGGAAAAATTAAGTAAGCCAGTGCTCCCACAAAATAGTCATTCTTACTAAAGCTGATGGCTAGCCTTTAACCGCGACGCCCATACAAAGCATCGCCCAGATGTGGTGAATGTAGGTCGGGCTCGTTCGTTCTTTTATAGATGGAAGGAACCTTATGGGTGGTCCTTCATCTAGAATATTGCCATCGCCTCCAGCGATTGGCAGTTAATTCATGGTAATCCCCAGCGTTAAGCTAGGGGGCCTAATGATGCGTTAAGTTCTTGAAAGGCCAACTTTTATCGCGGAGGGAGTGGGGGGGGTTAGGGGAGGACTATAACTATTGAACAATGCCTTCCGGCGGGTAGGGCACATTCTCACACGGGAGGATACGGTGGCGTGGGGAAAAGATTCGACCTCCACGCCGCTGACCCGGGTTCAAATCCCCAGCTAGGCATTCTGCATACGTCTTTCCGATCGCCGTGATACCTTCCCAGCCGGGTGAGAGTTAGCGACACCATATGACTTCAGTAGTCGGTGTGTCGTAAAGCCCCAAAGCTGCTTTCTCACACTACACCAGTTTTCTCTTGTTCGCAGACTTAGGAAGGTCCAGAATTATGGGGCTAAGGATATTCTAAAGGTTTGAGTATGGGCTAACTTCTTCTGAGTATGGCTCCCTGACCTCCTGTTTCTGCGTCTTTGCTCTTATTGTATGTTGTTTAAATGGAATTTGACACCTTCATAATATGATTTGAACTGAGATTACCATGATTATGATCATGCCGAGATAAGTAAATAAAAATGCATGATACAAATAAAAAATTATGATCATGCCGCCAATACTCCCTGTAATGTGGCAAGTGTGCCTGTTGGGAGTGGCCCTAATAAAATAACAATAAAATAGAAATCATAGCATCCAGTAATTTGGTTTTTCATGCCTTGCGTCAGTATGTCAGAAAACACTTACAATATGAAAATCACCCGGCTGAAAGTAGAAGGTAAAAACATATAATGCACCTGATTTTGGCTCATCTACGCTGCTTTTTTTACTCGGCCGTAAGGTAGCAGCACCTCACTATTGTGTAGTGTATATATTATAACAGGTGGCGCACCGACGATGTTAGCATTGTGCTCTGACCCAGCCACAGAAGGCAGAGCCGAGTGGCCCATTTCCGGTAGATATTTCTTAATCTTTTTTGTAGCTCTAGGCAGTAATATCAGTGATTACTTATTGTTAGGTTATTAAAGGTAATGTTACATTGTCGCCTTTCATCTGAAGTGTACCTCGCTAGTTTTGTTTTTAGGCCTTTCGAAGTTGTTACCTTTCATGTCACGATCATCTGGTGACCTCCGTGTTAATTTCCTGGTGATTCACTGTGGAAGACGGACCTGAGCTTGAAGTGCCTGTCTGCTGCAACCGGAACGTGAGTGGAACTTAGGAGTTAAAATGTTTAATTTGATAAGTTGAATATTTTGAACGTCTTACTATTTTTGTAATTGTTACTGGTGTTGAATCTTTTTTGGATTGTTTTACCAGCTGTGACTTAAACGTTCTATGTTTGTGAGCTTCTATAGTTTTCTACCGCCGTTGCACTTTGTTTCTGGTCAGCAATTTCGTTGTTAACTTAATATTTATTATTTGTCATGTTTTACTCGTTGCCTTTGCTTTTTATTGAACTTTTTTCCTACGGGGCAAGACTTCTTTTTGTCATTGGACTTCAGTCCCCGGGGACGATGACTGTTCGGCCTCTGTGGAGATAATATAGCATGCTAGTTACGTCCTACTTTCGTGCGGGAGTTGTCGGGGTCGGAATGGATTGAAGTGGATTGTGCATTTTGACGCTCGGCGGTGAGCTCACATCAAACCGCCGACACTGTCCACACATGTACTTTATGAGACATCACGCATTGGCTTTCAAATTCATCCGTTATTGCGGGAATGACTCGTTCGGATGGTGGGATCGGGGTCTACCACAAAAGTTCCTTTGAGAGTTTAGGTGAGACGTAGGAGGTGATAGTAGAACTTCCAAATAACTTTGACAAAACAGATGGAAAAGGTGAAACAATCCATCTACATTTTTGGTGGCAGAACGATTATCGCTGTAGAACAATACCATATTTTGTGCGTTTTCAGGTTACATGGGCTGAATCTTGAGGCACCTTAAGTGCCATGTTTGAACTGTATGTAAGGAATGGGACGTGTTGGATTTCTGGGGAGTTTGGCATGCGGCTCTTGGTAACAGCTCCACCGCCTGAACGAGGTCTATGATATATTTAAGCCGCTGACTTATGGTTCTATTTTGACTGGTTTCACTACGACACCGCATGCCAGATGCTGCGGCCTTAAGCTATGTTTAAATGTGTAGCTGTCAAGGGCAACGCTTATGAACAGAAAGCGTGCTGAAAACGCCATCTATTCTGGGATTTAAAAGCTTTCTTATTATTCTGAAACAGGTCAGGGAGATGTATTTCCGCGTTATCTGGAGCTCTGGAGGACATCTAGGCCAGTTTTTCACGGGCACTCTTATGAGTGGTGGTGGTTTTGTCATCGGTGGAAATTGTCCGGGTATCTTATCGCAGTGGTGGGCTGATTAATTTTGTGGATCGAGTGATGCGTGTGAAACCGCCCCGTGGTGGAGGCCAGGTTTTCACAGAGCACGCCGAGCACACATTTTACAGCCGAAAGTGGATGAATACAGTTTTCCCTTGCGTTGCACTATCTTCGCACGATAGCCCTGCGAGTTATCAGACTGGAAAGTCTGCAACGTTTCTTTTTCTATTCGATTATAAACTTTTAACATTTGAATGTTGGCAGAGGTTCACTCATTTTTATTGACATATTAAATCACGATGCGCAGGAGTGCTTCAACAATTATATTTCCTCCCGTTTGATATTTGCCTTTAACCCCGAATCAGCAATGACGTGGTGAGAAAAAACCATCTGGTCCTATCCCAGGAAGCATCGCCATACGGGCCGTCTATATGGATGAGCTAAAGATGAGCTCTGAACTCCGCTCTGAGCAGGGCAATGCATTCAAATGGCATGTGTGACATTTCTGAGGAGCAGATTTACGGACGCGGCCTTCCTTCCAGATGTAGCGGCTCACATCACAACGAGGAAGCGCAGACTGGTCTTAACCTGGAGGTGAATCACCGAGACATACTGAACCCTGTAAAGTCGCTTGGAGGCACTATTTATATTTATATATTTCTGATTTTATTTTATTAGGGCCACTCCCAACAGGCACACTTGCCCAACCACAGAGAGTATTGGCGTGTTTTGTTTACTTGTCAGATAGTAATGTATTAGTATAAGAGCATTCCGAATAAGTGGAGATTGTATCATATTATGTGTCACAATCTAAAGTGTATCACAAAATATGCGAGTTGGTTGCTGCAAACTATGAATAAACAAGTTGCTAGTTAAGCCTAGCCCGGGCCTCCGTGTCGGCGTTTAGTCCTAGAGTCAAATAGCGCAAATGGGGCGCGTTTTCGAGACGAACTTTGATGCTAAATTCACTCAATGGGTGCTCCCCAGGTCTGCATTGCTTACCCTGCTGTAAAATAAAAGCCATTTCAGTTGGGATTGTGACCTGATTCCTTTAAAAGTACCGTGCTTAATTTGACATAATTGCGGGTGTCCTGAAGTAAATGGTAAGGTGCAGTAGTGTGGATATTTGCAGAGATCCCATAAAATTCAGTGAGTGTTCGAAGATGATGGGGGATTTCGGTTTCTTTGGTGGTTGCTTCGACAACATCTCCCTTGTCAGATTGAGGTTGGCCGATTGTGTTGGTCTTTGTTTTTGATTTGTTATGGCTGATGGCTTCATATTTAAGTGGGCCTGTGGCCCATTGATGGTACAGTGAATACAGTACAGAATAAACTAAACTACCTGTACGCAAATTATCTATGCTTGGATTCAGAATAAAAACACCTGCCCTTTTTATGACTGTCTTGATCTTATCCAAAACTAATCTCCTATAGAAAGTTAGCACTCGGGAACGCAGCTGTTCCTGAGTTATTACACCGCGGAAGGTATTTCTTAAATGGCTAAGGAGCTGTACAATAGCTTCAGGCGTCACTTGGCCTGAGTAGGCTCATACCCAGCTGCTGTCGGCGGGAGGTGTAACAGAACGGATGGCGCGGGCATCATGGACTCTGGCGTCAGTGGCCCATATGCCCCTGACGCGTTTATGAAATTGCTCCGCTGTACTACACGTGGGCCAATATGGAACACATTTTACATCACGAGATCATGTAAGGTCACAGCGTAGGTGTATGTTATAGCTCATTTATTGTAAAAATGGAGGTAAGAAATCGCTTGACTAGCTCTTGTGATTTCGTGATGTTTTATTTGAAATGATTTATGATGTTTTTCCGTTGATATATTTCCACCTTCGATAGATTTGTCTAGTCTTGTCACAGTTTCTTCTCCTATGAACACGTGATATTGAAAGTGCCAGACATCTGTGATCAATGTCGTATGTTTATAGATTGGTATGAAATCTCCATGTTTATTCGAATATGGAGATACAGCACATCCTCTGGTGCCCTCAGCTCGTTGATACTGACAGCCTTCTCACGTTTCTGTATTTGCTTATTTACTGTCTGTTGATAGCCGTGTTCCAACCCCCCCCTGCCCGGCTTTTCGAGTATCCTTGCATCTGATAAGAAATTATAAAATATAACATTAAAGTGGGAGGGTAAAAAGTGGTGGATTCAGTGAATGGTGATTATAATAGTGATATTGAGGGAGATTATCAACGTATCAGCCTCCATTGTTTGTATAACCTCAACAACTCTTTCCCTGTTGGTAGTGTTTTTGGAAATTGAAATTGTTGTCCAGGGAGTCCGCAGAAATTGGAACCCGAGCCAGCCGCGTGGAATGCGGAAGTGCTAACGGCTACACAGCTGGACTCCCGGGCACTGGTGGATCCTGATGTGGGGGGGGGCAGATATTTCTCTACCCTCTTCACCCCCGCATGTCAAGGATTTTTCTTCTAAAGCACTGCTTTTCATGATTTTCCGCTCCATTACCCCCCCCAAACAACCGGTCCAGACCCTCCCATGTCCCCAAGCACGAGGGTGGGTGAAGCTGCGATAGTGTCTGAAGTCTGTTGCTGATACAGACGCCATGCTGTTGACCTGCGGACAGTGTTTAGGACGAGGATTAGGGTAACCGGCCAGAGACATCCACACGGACAGAGTGGCAAATACCCAGCTGTGGTGAAATACCGATTAGGGTAGAAATAATCGCCAGTTCAACTTTTTGTATCTTGATTTTCGTGGTGCAGTGCCTGTCCCTTCCCCGTACCTTTGTTCTCCGTCTGAATGTTCAATGGTCATGTTTTTACCGAGCGCCTTCTGTCCCGGAGATCTTCCCTATATACGTGTTGCTTATTCGTGTCAGTATCATCATTCTTGCCATATAAGTTCGTAGAATATGTTTTGAAATGAATGTTACGTGTATTTGTGTTTTATGTTTGTGTGTTTTTACTCAATCATTTAATATCTTTTACATCCCACTTCAGTTTTAACCTGTGACTTCACCTATCAGTGGGTTCTAAACTTGCTGGTAATGAATTTGAATAAAAGAAATGAAATGAAATGTTTTGCCACGCCACACTAATGAGTGACTTTGGAATTTGTCAAAACTTAAAATCCCTCTTGAACGCTTGAAAGCATGAAACCACTTAAAACTGAAATTGAGGCAAGCCCAAAATAGAAACCTAAGTACTTTATCCTTTTATTTTATTGCAGTTTGGTTGCTGAATATCCATGTATAGACGAGAGATTTTTAGAGAGTGAAAAAAGCAAGCTGCCGTGAGACCAGAGTGATAGGTTTAAAGAGGAGCAGTCCAAGAAAGGTGGCTAGATTGGTGGCTTCATTGAATCTAGGTTGATACCGAGCAACAATTTTGTCCAGTAATACATCGCGTTTGCGAGCATGCCAACGAAGTCTGGGTTTTATCTTGAATCTTACCTTGAATGGCTTACCCTGGCTTGCGCTCCCTTACCTTGATTATCCACTAACTGTGGTAAAAATCGATGTCGTCGGCTTGCTAAAACATAACTAGACCTCTAACTGTGAAGACGAATAGAGAACGCTGATTTGGCATGTTGAAGAATGTTGGAACTAAGCGCAGCTAGTAAGTTTTGAGTGGAAAACTTTTCCGGTGCAGAATGTTACGTAGATGAATGTTGAATTTCATATTAAGCAGACTAAGCCTCAGAGAGAAATACGTCTTAGAATTGGTGAAACGAATGCTGGCTCTTTCGCTGAGCAGGGCTTGTCGTGCTTTAAAGCCAGCCACATTGAAGACGCAGCTGGGTTCGCTCGAGGTACTCGAGTTTCCGAGTCGCCACCACTTCCACTGGGGGTGTATTGCGCCAAAAATTAAGTTGGCTGTAGTAGCTAGTGCCCAGATGATGCAGCCGTATTTTCTCTGCAAATGAACTTTGAATTTACTATATGGGCTGAAACTGGTGACTTTTTTTCTTATTCACGGCAACGCTTTTGTTGGAAGGTATCGTGAACAAATGCACAGGGGCATATACGTTCTGGAGCGGGTCCTTTTGCAGTCCCTCACGAGGAAGGTTTCGTGGGGTTTACCTAGCGTGGTGTATAGCCATCGCCGAGTTGCTGGGTTTTACCGGGCGAGTTTGTTTTGTCACCGACAGGAAGCTGCTTTTTGGGAGTAGGAGATGGGTTATGCTTATATATCATCAACTTTACATGAAATCCCGTACTTTTGAGAACTAAACCAGACCTACCATGTAATTTTTCCAATACAGCTTTATTGCCACGTATTTATGTCTCGCGATCCCTTTTTACCATTAAAACACCGGAAACCCTGTTAGCGTCCTTGACCGTAACCCGCCCGGTGACCTTGAGCGCGGTCCGGCAGGGCACGACGGGCACCGCTCGGAGTACAGTCTCCGCTGGCTGTGGCAGAACAGTGCGGCCAGCTACCCCTACCGCCAGCTGCAGCAGAACAGGCTCTGGAACAGGTGAGGACAGCCTCTGACACAGCGGCGTCGTGACGGAGTTTTGGGCGATTGTGGTCCCCCAGTTCCCCCGGTGGCAGTGCTTCTGGTCTGGTTTCCAGAGGCGTTGCCCCGAAATCTCTTTATTGGGGAGACGGATGTACTCCAGACTTCCGACGGGGGGCGTGGGAGAAGGGGGTGGGAGACGAACTTTTAGCATATTGGTTTTCTTTAAAAAGTTAACAGTGATGCTTTTCACGAACACATTTAGGTAGGTCCACGCAGGAAATAGGGACAAAATAAAACGTTATTTCGTTCGGCATCGTCTTCTAAAACCTAGGTTGATTCCTAACATTTCGTGGGAAAAACCTAGGCCGAGTCCCGTCCCCTCTGCTTTCGACGCATATGCGGATCCAGGTGGCCAAGGAGGCACTTGTCCCCTCCCCTGATCGACCCTTGGCACCCCCTGAAATGGACACTCCCCCTCCGAACGGTCGATGGTGCTCCCTCTGAAGTGTTTCTTTCCACCCCTTCCCCCAAGGTTGTGAGTATCGGCGCTCCCACAATAGGATTTGGCGCCCACCGGATAGGTTTTATCTATTCATTTTATTAGGGCCACTCCCAACAGGCATACCTGCCCACCTACACGGAGCATTGGTGTACGTGTTTTAGGACGCACTGCACCGCGGTTTCCCACCGTGGGGATTGAACCCATGTTAATCCATGCTGTCCGATCTGAAGACGGGCAATGAAGCCACTAGGCCACCCGGCCCCACTGGGCTATTTTTGTCATCCAAAAGTGTCGCCCATGGTCTGGATGGAGCTACTGATCGAAAATCCTGGATCCGCCTAGGTTTCGACACCCATGATCATGGCTGGAGATCTCTTCTCGATCCAGAGGTGGGGTGGGGAGGGGGGGTGCTGGGTGGGTTGACGTGACACGAAAATACAAGCCCTATAAAAAGTTTATGGGTGACCCAAAATCCAGAGGGGCCCTGATCCCCTAACCCCCCTGGATTTCCACCCATGCCTATGCTGATATGAGAGACAAGAGACAACACCGCTTGGGGTACTCGTGCTGTTTTGCGGGTGAATAGCGGTACATCAGTTACAATTTTCCAGTCAATGCCTGTGCATTCAACAACTGAACCAGACTTTGGTGCTGAACCAGGCGCTGACATAATACTTTCTCCTTGCCCAGAACATTCACGAATAAAAAACCGCATGGGATGACATCTTGAGTTGGCGGTCACCCCACGCCTAGACCGGTCCCGGCAACGAAGGGAACCACTTTTCCCTCGGATTGAACATCCGTGCCCTCGTCATTTCCCCCTGCAACGTCGTTCCCAGCCTCACCTCAGAGTGCTAGTAGCTGCGCCCTTGTGCTGCGACCCCCCTTCGAATCATCGCTTCGTGCTACCACACCGCTAAAACATGGTGCCTCTTTCAACCATTTGTCGCCTCGCTGTTGAAGTACCCGCCACTCCCCCGCCCTGAAGATGCAGAATCCTTGATCTGCGAATGGCAGGTGACCTTTTTCGAGGAACGGTTTTCGTGCAGCCTTTAAAAATATGGGTTTAAGCATATCGCGCTCTCCCCGTTTTGACAGATTGACAGATCAATCAAGACAATTATATTGGCCAAGTGAACGCCGATATGGCTGCTGAGTTCAACACCTCCCTCGATCTGGCCGGATCTCCTTCCTTTTGTTCAATGGCTTTCGCTACTGTCGATCTGGTTCGCAGAAAACACCCAGTGGCGGATATAAGGGATGCGGGCCAGGGGCTCAAACACCCCTCCGAAATTTTAGAGTACTCATAGTAACTGCATAGCTGGAGGTTGTTCGAGTTGATGATGTAAGGGGATTAGCCCCTAGCCCCCCCGAACGAGGTCCTGGATCCGCCGCTGAAAACACCCTAGCTTTCATCTCTCGTATTTGCATTTACTGGCTGACTGGGATGATAGAGAAAATTCTCAGCTGCAACCAGACTGCCAAGTGAGGGCGTGGTGCAGTTAAAGTAGGGAGGAAATGTACGAATGTGCTTGAAAACAGTTTTTGTTTAAAAAACGAAGCCAATCAAAAAGAGTGCCGGAACAATGGTGACGTTTGCAAACCATCTACTTTTATCCCCAAACCACCGCTGGGAATGTCTCTGATGTGGATGCTGAAATGCCTAGAGAGACTAGAGAAAATCTGCGTAGAAAAGCAAATGAAGCTGCTTCAGTACAAACACTATGACGAGTGGATGTGTAATGTCTGGGTACTCTCTGGAATTAGCTCTGTTTCTGTCGCGTACCAGTTTTGACGGATGGACGTCTGTCTGGCAGCGAGAAACATGGCCGGTCGATACCGACCACTCACCGTCCCGGCGAATCAGCCGAAATTGCTGCCAACCGAAACCGTTTGGTAGCAATTGTCCCGGGCTTGACAACGACTCTGTGTGCGAAATCAGATCGGTGGTTTACGGGCAAGAGCTTAACCTGTTCATCGTACCTGCAAATAACCGGCCAGGAATTTATGAGGCTGCTTATTACGAGCGCTAACATTGGATGGTTTCCAGCTTGCAAACAGCTGTCGAACTTTTCTTAAAATAAATCTAGATATATTCTAAGATGTCATTATGACGTAGTGAAATCTGAGGAAAATTTCTGTAAAACTAAAATCTCGATAGAAAGGTGCCGCTACCGGTGGGGCCTGTGGGGGTGCCACGCTGGGCCCGCCGCCCCGTGCTCTGGCAAGTTGGAGGGGTGTCATCGCCCGCGTTTGACTACTCAATCAATTTCTGAACAAAACTACTTATACTGAAATCCTTAAATACCTCATGTAGGGACGAACTTTTTGTAGTATATCTTATGTGTTGTAGCTTTATGTATTGCAAAAACCTTTTCCCTGCGCTTTGATCTGAGGTCTGTTGGCTGACATAAAAAATAAGCATAGGTTTCAATTATCATCACTGGGTCTGGACTCCTTGCCCCGAGCCTAGAATATTTTTCTTAAAAAAAAGCGTTTCAAAAGAGTTTCAATCAAGTTAAAACCCTCACCCATCATGAATCTTGGCCGTCTCTATGTTCTAAATTTCGCGCGGTGTGTCCGTGGGATTGGGGGCTTAGCTCCACTGCTCTGCCCCTTTTCTGCCGCCGCTCTCGACGCGACACTTATACACCAACTTTACAGAAATCGGGACTATTTTTAACCGACACCTCTCGTATCTGACTGGTATTGAAGCCATAAATGTCCGCCATTGGGCCCATGCAATCTGACAGCAATCGAGGCTGATCATAAAGACGTGCTGTGCTGAATACCCAGCTGTGATGTGTGGTCCACTGCCGCGGCGCTGTGGGCTGCTGCATATTTATGGCTGAAGACATGGTAATCTGTATCAGTGAAACATTCTGTTGCTATGGTAATTGGTCCTGCTCTTTGAGGTGCTGCACGTGGAATAGATGCTGCTGAGTTTGAGGCGGGATATGTCGGAACAGTATGGTGCAGAATTATTACTCAGGCCAAACTTCCCACTTTTTTATCATGCAGCATAAACACTTTGCAAACCCGATTTTTTACATTCCTGTTAATGGACTGAAAGAATAATTTTACAGTTTAAATTACTTTTCCGGAGAAAAATGTTCACATTTTCCACCTGTGGAACATCATGTCATATACCTGTAATGGACGCCATAACACACATCTGATCCTAAGCTTACGAAGGACAAGCCGGACTGGAACTCCTGTACATTCTTGTATTTTATTTTGATTTATAATAACGGTGTTAATTGGCCGCAGCATTGATCGGATATTTTCGTTGTTCCCTGTATCTTCAGCAATTCTGTCATCCAAACGTCCCTACCATGCAAAGCATAAGAGATACATACGTGATACCTTTGACGACAGAGTTACCCCTCGGCATTTTCTACACATGGTCTACCTCATCTACTTATGAAAGCACGCGGCTTGCCATTGTTTAAGAGTGCGTCTCTGAGCTTGATTTGATGTGAACACCCATCCGTTTTGAGGCTGTCCTCTTGGTAAAATATTGTGCGCAGCTTGGAATGATGATGGCTATCCCCGGCCGGCCGCGCTCTCCAAAGGACTGCGCAGCTGCGTGTGCACGATAACAAGCCCGGCTTTGTGTGTCTCTGGTAAACATGCTGCAAGGATTGCGTTTGAAATCAGAACCACTTTAGCCGGCCGGAGCAATAGCAAGGTTTTACTTGAGCTTTCCTCAAACTCGCAATGAAAGGAGTAAAACCAAATGAGCTTTGCCTCGGGAGTGAACTGTGGCTATTCTTCTGTTCTTTATTTTTCTGTTCAGTATTAAGCGCTACTGGCACTTATATCGTAGTCTTTTTCTCCTTTTTACTCTGTTTAATTACTCTAAATATTTTGGATATAGCAACATTTTTATATGCTGTGCGTATCGTATTGTATTGTATTGTTTAGCCTACACTGTTAGCTCGGATAAATCATTAGGGCTGGGTGGCCTCAGCGGATAAAGTGTCTGTATCCTGAACAACAAGTACCGGATTCAACGGTGGGCTCTCTCAATTAGTACAGTCTGATCCTGAACAACAAGTACCGGATTTAACGGCGGTCTCTCTCAATTAGTGCAGTCTGATCCTGAAAATCCTCCCCATTGGGTGGAGTTTGTGACGTCATTTGATCTTAGCAGTTGGTGCGTTATTAAGGCCTGTAGCGGCGGAATGTCGGGATTTAAGGGGGTGCGCCATGGACTTTTCAGCCCGTTTCTTTCCAATCAACGCCATAAGGTTAGTGTCAAAATTTATCAGATAAGGCGGTCATCTTGCCCCCGTTCCTCCCTCGTTGCGGCCGCTACGATTAAGCACCAAAAGTAAATATTTGAAAGAAAATCTCTGTGCCACGTGGGACCTTAAACTTTGGCTTCTAAATCAACCCTTCATTGTGGGAGTTGCTCGTTCGGGTGGTGGGGTCGGGGTCTCCGTGACAAGTCCCTTGATGACTTTAGTGAGACTCCGGCTCCAACAGTCGAACTGAGAACAACTTGGACAAAATGTATATAAAAATAAAAACAACCAGTTTTTCCAACTTGCTGAGCTTTTGTCAATTTGAAAGTTATTTTTACAGTCACGACATTGCCAGGATAACAGAAGTCCAGATATGTTAAGATATCTGTGTCTGGCCGTCCATTTTATGAATACGTGACGCCCATATAACTGTTAGGGTGAGACTGGAGACGGCCCCTTCCTCCACGTATGACTGTCGTGGTGAGGCTGGAGACTGCCTCATCTTCCGCGGATGACTGTTGCGGCGAGACTGGAGACGGCCTGATACCCCACGGATGCATGTCATGGTGAGACTGGAGACGACCCATCCCCGACGGATGACTGGTATGGTGAGACTGGAGACGACCCATCCCCCACGGATGACTGGTATGGTGAGACTGGAGACGACCCATTCCCCATGGATGACTCATGGTGAGACGCCCCTGTGGTGAGACTTCTTTCCTGTGCACTTGTAACCATGGTTTCATCGGATTGGTCTCCTTTGATGTCATGTGTGATATGATTCAGTTTCAGTTTATTATACATATTGTCGACGGGTGATCCCAATTATGGACAAAGTCGTACAGTAAAACATGTAAATATAGACGATAAAACATAAAAATGGAACTTAAAAAATAGCTCAATAAGTGAGTACGATAAAACGACGAATACGCCTAATCATAGTAAAAATAGTAAAAACAATGCATCATTGAGCTGACTACCGACCCGTACACACCAGACTTAGGTATATTGGCATTCACATGATGGGATCTAAACTGGCTACATATGTGCTTACTGATGATTTGAACTGACTAAAAGAGTCATTAAAACATCACTATCAGGAAACGCTACTAAAAACTTGTTCATGGCCACTGGTGATCGACTGAACAATCCATTCTTAACAGTGTCAACACGAGAGTGCTGCACATGCATGAGCATTCGCTGACGCGTTACTCTGGCGGGTACTGATAGCGCGAATACTTCGAGCAGGCATGGGGAATCAATCCTACATAGCAGTACATTACGTGCGAATAAAATGTCATGCTGCACTCTACGAGACGAAATGGAAGTCATTCTAAAATGATCGAGTAAGTCAGTATATCTAAAAGACTGGGACCTATGGTCGGAGTGCGCGTTCAGCCAGAGTAAGAACTTATGCTGGATGCGCTCAACTCTAATCATGTGGCTGTTTGCCGCGTCGCCCCACACAACACAACAGTATTCCAGAAGCGATCTGACATGTGCATAGTATGATGTGAGAACAGCCGACCTATTCAGACTACGGCGCACCAGTCCAGCCGTCTGATAAGCTCTGATAAGAAATCCCAGTGATCTATTTGCCTTCTTCACAATATTGTCCACGTGCGCTGAAAAATTGAGTTTTGAGTCCAGCATGACTCCCAGATCACGCATTTGTTCGACATATTCTAATTCAATATTATTCACCGTGTAAATAGAGTGAATTGGCTTGGTTCTCAGTGTCATTCTAAAATATTTACACTTGACAGCATTCAGATGCAGCTTCCAACGGGCAGACCAATCACAAAGCCTCTGCAGGTCTGCCTGCAAGAGAGCGGCATCCGCTTCACAGGCCACCTTTCGGTACAATTTAACGTCATCTGCAAACATCAGGCATTGGGAGTCTACAATTTCGCTGGGCAGGTCGTTGACAAAAATAGCAAAAAGCAAGGGTGAAATCAATCCCCCTTCAGGGGTACCACTGGTAACCTGGCACCACTCCGAGCACTTCCCATTTAGAACAACTCGCTGCTGCCGATTTTGGAGATAGGAAGAGAACCATTTTAATGCTGGCCCATAAATATTGTATACTTTTTCGAGTTTGTAGGTCAGAAGAGCGTGATTTACACTTTGAAAAGCAGCCGAATAGTCAGTGTAGATACAGTCAGTTTGCTGGCCGAGAGAAATAGAATTCCAGGCAGAGCTCAGGAGTGATGCCAGGTTGGAGGCGCAGGATCGCCTTGTCATGAACCCATGCTGGTTGCTTGACAAGACAGGTTTGACATGTTGCTGTAATTGGATACAAACAATACGCTCTAATACCTTGCCGAATAGCGGGATGAGTGAAATGCTGCGGTAGTTACTGGGGTCATATGGAGAACCCTTCTTAAATATCGGAACAACGTGGGCTTGTTTCCATTGTTTCGGGAAGATTCCTGCGCTAATGACATCGAGCATAGTTTGGTAAGAGGCACCACAAGTTCCATTCTACATTCATGAATGATACGCGCACTGATCCCATCAGGTTCACACGCCTTATTGATGGGTACATTGTCCAAAACAGCTTCAACAAGGTGTACATTACATTCAAATCGGTCAAGAATTGGTACATTGTATGCAATGACGGGTGGGAAGATATCAACACGCGGATCGGTGAATTTGGAAGCAAACGTTTGATTCAATACGTTAGCCTTGTCGATATCGCTGGTGTATTTCCCTGCCTCATCACGCAGTACAGGCATATCTTCCTTTGTTCCCTTAAGACATTTAAAAAAAGAGACCATGATTGGATGTTAAAGAGGCAACGCTGCATTTTCTCTCGAAGTTTAAGCAGTAGCACATAACAATCGGCGAAACCGAGTGCACCCATTTGAGTAACGACGGTTCAAGTAGATGTGCAAGCGCAGATCATTTTTTCGTGTGTTGATGGCAGTAGCACACATCTATTACAGGTGTTCTGTCTAGGCTCCGTAGTATGAATTTCAGCCGTGATATCGATTTAAGTCGTGTACACTGTTAAGCAGTGCGAACCGGGTCGAATGCCACACTGAGAAAATATTTGGGAAACTTTTTCAAAAGGTTAACCAAAAGAGACAAGCACGGGTTCTCAAACTGTCTCAGAGAATACACAGAATTGTACTCATAAATGTCATGGCTTTCAGAAACCCATCTTGATACCCCAGACGATACTCAGAAGCACGAAACAATCACGGACTCTCGCGAGGCTCTCAGCTGAAATCCTTTTGACACTCTGTGGAATTCTCGCGTAGGATGGAGCGTGTATCGCGGGTGCATGGACCGGGTGTTTCCTGTGTAACAGAGGGGGCGATTCGGCGCCGGCGTGTGATTGGCTGGCGCACGCTCGACTGAGCCCGTCCGACGGGTCCGACTGATACGTCGCAGCCGTATCTCACCGCCACGTGACGCTGCGCCATTATGACTGCATGTCCTGGCCGCCCGATTTATGAGATGTCGACTGATTTTGGCGCAATTTATCGCCCTCCGTCTGTCTGCGCGGAAATAGACGGATCCAGGATTTCTGACCGGGTGGGGGAGGGGGCGGGGACGAGTGCTGGAAGATGCTATTTTGACCGAGAGGTCGTGACTTTTTGGCAGCGCGATCTGATAGAGGCGCCACCTCTGACATCCCGGCTAGCAGAGAGAGGTAGGCAGCGACGTTTGAGGGGGAGCGCCGGGACCAGTGTTAGGTGCTGCTGCGTGATGGGAGGGAGGGGCATCTGTTATCAATTTGCATCACGATTGAGTCCGCCCATGTGTGTGAGTTTGCCTGAGCTGACTGTGCAGAGTTGTCATCGTTGTCCGCCGAGACTCCGGACACGATCAATAACCTCCCATCGACTGGGCAGCTGTGCCGCTCACGCCGGCTCCAGCACGCTCACTGTCGAACTGAGCCGAACCCGCCTCTCGTTGGTAATCGACAGTTGTGCCACGCCTCCTCAAGTTATCGCGACCAGCTTGGAGTTGTGTCGCCCGGCGCTGCGCACTGACCTTTGCCAGGGCTGCAGCGGGCACGGAGAGGGGGGGGTGTACGACACTGTCGCGCTGCTGCCCAGCTGTGCGGGGTGGGATGTATTGGCTGGTAATCGACTTTCCACGGCTGGTGGCCGATGATTAAGCTGGTGACTGGGCCAGTGATGTCGTTCAGAGCAGTTGAACATGATTAGTTTGATTAGTTTATGGTTGATAAAGTACCCGAATGCGCCTGTCGGGCCGACCCGCTACCAAGTTTGGTTCCCAGACACTGCCGATCAAAAGCTGCTCTTCAGACAGTTGGACCTCGCACCGGCCTCAGTTGTGGTCGCATTAGTCGCGTAGTTAATACCTTTCTCAGGTCGGGTCAGTTGCTGTACCATTGCCACTTACCCCACACACTGACCAGTGTGAAAAATATTGAAACAATATAAAATAATCCCAATATAAAAACTTACAGCACTAAGTTTTAGAGGGGGGAGGCTCCACCTCATCACTTGGCGAGGTAGGTCTAGTCCATCTCGTAGAACTTCGCCATGCAGAAAGTTGGATGTCGATGCGTTATACTCTCTGACAGCAGCGCAGGACTGTGACTGATTACCGTGGACAACAGCTCGGTGTTGGCCCTGTTTCCGAGGCTGAAATTATAATTTTCGGGTCAGGAATCAAGTAATGAGTTAACCGCTGGGTACCCGTTATCGACAGCTAACCCAATTGGGAAAGTGTGCTGGGAAACGGACCGGAAAGGGAGATACTGCACTCACCGGTACTTACCCATCACGATTTTGAGCCAATATTTATCCGTTTATTGCTTTTCATATTATATGAGCAACAGGGTGGTCCCGCAAACAGTCGAAAACCATAAAACAAAACATTTGCGGGTGGAAGATGACATGAAGAACCGCGGCAGAAGAGAACTTGTTGTTGCATCTATCCCAAAGCCAAGTGGATCAAAACATACCAGGAAGGTACGCAGTGTTCCCGAACAGAGAAATTGTGTTTTACCACGAAGTATAGCGAAATATATAATACAAACTGTGAGTTTTTATACCGATGAACACATAACTCAAAATATCCAGACACGTCACTGAACGCATCTTGGAGACCCCGGCATTTCACTGTTACCACCTGGGTTCTATTTCCTTTGCGTGGTGTGGAGTACTTTCTTGACTTGCTTTTTGTGTGGTAAGATGTGAGTCTCCCGATCCTCTCTCAATATCATTTTCAAACACGCAGGGTCTTTGCTGTTCAAAGTTTGCTAAGGCTGGCCACACCAACCCTGTACCTTTTATGCGGCGCTCCCATGCGTTCATGCGAGGATTTCTGGAGCTCTGAGTTGGGGCTGGGACGATTGATCCTCTCGGTAGTGCGAACTGCGTGTGGTAGTTCAGAGTTCAGGCACATGCGTGAGTGCGCTTTCACTTCCACAGCGGCATGTGTGGTCGCACTGTCAAGATGGCGTTTGCTCCAGACCAGGCATTAGCGGCAATGAAAGAGCCTTTCAGAGCCACGCGGAATATGATGGTAGCTCCGTACTGAGGCGGCTGTGCATTTCACGTTTCATGGCATTTCGCGGTCCGTCTTAAAATTGTGACTCGAAACTGCGAGGTGGTTAGGTGAAATACATCTCTGTTAATCTCGATTCTGGCGAGATTAACCATGGCTGTTTCCATGGCTGTTGCCACTATGGCTGTTACCATGGCTGTTTCCACTGGAATGTGGGAGCAACTAACGTCAATATTTATTTTGGGTATTTTTGAAATGATTATACCAACATATTCAGACTTTGGTGTTTTGGGGCACGTTGAATGCAATGGTCATTTTGTCTGGCTTAATTGCAAACTTGGATAATAAAAAAGTCCAGCAATAGATCCCAACCCCCTTTAACTGGGCAGGCGACCTGTTTGGGGTGTAGAAAGCAAACGTAGAAATAGTCTTAGCACTGATTGAATGTGAGGTTTTTTAAAAGAAATATTTAGTTTTGTTTGGCCTCCCCACAACGCTTCGTAAAAACATTGAAACAAACACTTATTGCATAGAAATCGAATATCGAATTTTCATACAATAAGTGTTTGTTTTAATGTTTTTTTCGAAGCATTGTGAGGAGGCAAAAACACTAGATATTTAAAAAAACATAAGAATATATAAAAGTGCATACGCGTCGGAAAAGGGGGACCAGACCCCTACTTTTCATGGGAAATCCCCGATTTCAGCCAAATGGGAAAAAGATCTGAAAGTTTTGCAACCCGTAAATGAGAAAGGTAAGAAGGAGCCGGAATCTTGCGACCTTTTGTTTCTAGGTGGAAAAAGTTATTGTCAGCGGGAGGTTGAAGATTAACTTCCCCCCGCACACACTTTGTTTCTGTCGGTGGCGACACGTGTGAAAAATGTATATTATACATATTTCTTCCCACAATTTTCAAACTTCCGAATTTTTGTTTTCGATATGGAGCTGAACGTAAGATGATTCGAATCGAGTTTTAAAGTCTGAAAACATCTGACCAGTAGATTTAGAGTTTTTGGGGTGGGCCGAATCTACCCCCATAGCCAACCCCCCTGACCGGAATAGAAGCAACTAGGCGCCTGATCGTGCCTGCTAATTTATATTAGGTGGTTTCCTTTTCAAAATGGACCGAGGGGCCATTGTTCTCAGAGGCTTTTGTTATTTTGGGTTTAGGGCAGCGCCAACCAGCGCGCCATGTGGCGTTCGGAGGCGAGCACTGTATTCTGTGCCTGTCACTTGTACTGATTTAGCCGCTTTATTATGGGATTTGGAATGGGACCGCGTCTTGGGGGAGCATTTCGATGAGCCTGTGTTTCATGTATTTCGTCCATCTCAGTTGTGCCCCTCCCCCGTGAGAGGTGGACTTCGTCCAACCGGAATATGAACCGGGCTGTTTTGGTATGCTTTACGGCGCTGATATCTTAGTTTAAATTCTGTAATAGTGCTGCGGTTCATTTAGCCTCGCAACAGGTCTGAAATTAACTGCCATTAGAGCGTTCAGAAGGTCTTCTGTGAAACTACATATGCAGAGGGGTTTGCTTACCAAACAGATCCTTCACCCCCTCTCTCTCTCTCTCTTTCTCTCTCTCTCTCTTTCTCTTTCTCTCTCTCTCTCTCTCATTATTGATTGCTAAGTATAGCTTGAGGCAGCGTCCACATTGCTTCTGCCGCTTTTAGTCCACTTCACTGGTACGCTATTTGTGACGCTGTACGTACGTACCTGGCGGGACTGCCCCGAAACGCACCGTTTCCATCACCGGTGAACCTCCGGGGACCTGTCACGTCCGATCTGGTAGCTGAAAAGCGGCGCTAATATTTCAGTTCCATCTGTCATTTCCAGGATCTTCACTCTATACAGATATCCCAGCCACGTCCCTGTGAT
Source organism: Lepas anatifera (assembly GCA_034440635.1). NCBI lineage: Eukaryota > Metazoa > Arthropoda > Thecostraca > Lepadidae > Lepas > Lepas anatifera. The sequence continues at coordinate 235,652 of JAOTON010000895.1, forward strand.
ATTCTCGGTGCCTTTTGGGACTCTGAAAGCGTGTCTCTGAAAGTAGAGTGAACTTTTGTATTGAGTACCAGAGACAGGAGATGGTGTTGGAAATTTAATTTCATTCGTGGGAAAGGCTGGCTAGTGTGTCCTCGCTATAGGAGGAACAATTTCCGAAAAATACGACGCCACAAATATGAAAATGATATGATAAGTATTATAAAGATATAATATGAAAGATAATTTGATGGGCTACGAATTTATCATGTCTGTGAACAAGGACTGTATAACCTTTTACCTTCTGATGCAGCAGGTTGAGATGACAGTCAAGTCATCCTTGACGCTTGCCGTGTTTTACGTGTTTTACGCCCCATCCCTGAGGAAAAATTCATGAATGAATTATCTCTGTCCCTCATAATAGCATTGAACGTATGAATATCACACAAGACAATAACAATGCGTTTTTACTTTCGCATAATATTTCCCCAAAAGATCAGGAGCGTTTGAAGAATCTATTCTTGTCGCCATTCACTCGTCACAGTGCTGGTCGCAAAAGTAGTTCGAACGGGGCGTGTTGTTATTGTTGTTATTGTTGCTGTAATGTCATGCTTAAGTTCACAGCTTGAAAGATACGTGAAATATTTTTTATGCAAGTGATAATAACGCCCAAGGCTGGAGATCTCTTCTCAAACCAAGGGGGTGGGGGAGGGGGCTCTGGGTGGGTTAACATTGGCACAACAATACAAGCCCTATACAAAACCTATGGAAGACCTAAATCCAGGGGTCCTGACCCCCCAAACTGCTGGAATATCCACCCATGCTAATGCCAATATATATATATATATATATATATATTTAATTCTTTCAGAAACGGCTCTTCGCCTGGTTTGTTTGACGGCATAGCTGCGACCTTCTCTCTTTTCAGGCATGCACTAATCACAATATTAATGCTTAAGAATGGCAATGACACAAGACAGAGTTTAAACTAAGAGCTAATATTTGCCATTGTATTACCATGTCAAAATAGGTGGACCTCGTAGGTTTTGTCAGTTTCAATCACCATAGATGGAAGCTGAAAGTTTTTCAGGTAATTTAAATCCTAAAGACCTTCGAGAAAGCGATATTCACGGCTTCGCACGACATGGAATTTTCAGTTTTAGCATTTCTTGATATTATATTTCCTTAACAATAGCGATCTGATTATTGGGTTTCAACTGTGGGCCTAATGTCAGTGTTATGTTTTGTCGTCCACCTGTGTCTTGTCAGTAGGGATTGCGGAAACCACATTTCAACAGCAAACCGCAATTTGGACACGTATTACACTTGACCACGGTATCAGATGGCGAAACAATTTTCCAGATTTTGTGGAATTTAAACAGAGCGGAAATTTTCGTATGTTACGCCGCTTTTCTTAGCCTTTTATCAGATTGGGCCGTGCTCACACCGTGTTCAGGAAAGCCACCGAAAAATGAATCTAGCACATCTGCGTCAGCAAGCCGGTGTCTACTACCTCTGCGAGATACCCCTCCTTTTAACGTTCTGTTGGAGGGACCGTGGCACCTTGAAGTTCCAGACTGTGGTGCATGCTTTTGAAAAATAATGCAATTGTTCATATATATTGATATTTGTTTACATCTGCATACATGTATATTTTTAAATATATATTCTGCATACAGATATAGTGCTTCTAGGGGTGAACGTTCTTGTCAGCAGGAGATTAAAGAGGCTTCCCCCACGCCACGTTTTTGTTTTTGACGATTCGTATGATATCCAGCTTTATATCTTGTTTCTTGTTGCCTTATATAACAAGTTTGTTTCCATGGAGGTCTCACCATGTTTGTACCTTTGCTTGTTGCAACATGCGGCATTAATGCGTACGCTTTGTAGCGATTTCAACATTAATAACAGCGTTGTTGATCTCGTTGATCTCAATGTGAAACGCATAATTGAAGACCTTTGGATGGGTCCAGACATTGTATTGATTTTATGCAGCGTCCACTGATCTCATGCAGCGCTGCATTGAATCTAAGCGCACCACCATCATGTTGTGACGATGGCTTTAAACGAGTTATGTGCAGCTACTAGAATTCAGCGCCATTGGGTGCGGAGTCGCAGCAGCATTGTTTGATGGTAGTGCCTGGATTGCGGTCAGGCCCGGAGGCTCCGTTTGAGACGGTTCAGCTGCGTCCCTCCCCGAGATAAACGGTGCCGGGCGGCGCATCAGTCACGGCCCGGGGTGCGCCGTCCGGTGGTCGCCACCTCCCTTTGTCCGCGGCCGTGAATCATTGCTGCATGACACCCGCCGAGGGAAACAATACATCGGCCCGGGCTTCAATTTGTCCAGGGCCTGGGCGCACGATATCGAAATACGGCAGCGTCGAATCGCCACGTCCACAGCGCCGCAGACTCGCTGAGGATATTCCCAGCAGGGAGGCCGTTGATAATTGTATCTTCTCTGTGGGACGGAAGAGTGCAATGGAGTGTCAATTCCTAATGCGTTCTGTCGGGAATGGTTACTGCCTGCAGGCGCCGGCGGAGCACACCGCTGCGCCAGATATATCTGAGCCACGCCGACCCACTATCTCCCTCGGTTTGAACAGTCCCGAGGGGCGTTTGGCGCCGTCGTGGCCTCGCACCCAACTATTTCTCCACGGAGGAACACTGTCATGAGGTTATCTGGCGGCGCACAGGCTCCACCACCGCACTTGTCGGCCATCGCAGCCCATTCGGCGTGAACAAAGTTTCCAGAACGACCGAAGTTGTCAGCTTCATCAAAAGTCAGCGGCAGGAACCGATGGAGTATTTAACGTTGCTTTTACTCCTCATTACCATGGAGAGCGAACGATGACTCGGCTCTCGGCTGCTCAGCTCGTTTTGAATTAAACGTGCAGGCGCGTTCAGTCCACTTCTGCTCTCGGGAGCTCGACTTGTAGAGGTCTAGACAGAGCATAAGTTTAAATTAAAGTAGTTAGATAGGGCGTCCGTGGAACTTGCGGCTGCGAGAATTTCTAAAGGAGCACATTCAAGCATATTAATGAAGCGTGTTCAGCTTGTCTGAATGGCTGGAAAAGCGTCACCAATGAAAGCGATCTTAGAAATAGTTCCAACACCTGCATTAAACCAAAGTTGGTACAGCACATCCAAATTTTAAACATATGAGGCCAAAGTCTTATTTTTCACTGGATTTCAATCAATTTATGCAACGGTTATTGAGAGAAAAGGAAGGTGTGTTCGTATATACCTAAATTGTTTTAGTAAATATACTTTCGGCCTAGGTCATACCATGGACTCCCACTTGAACCACCACTTCTTTTTGTGTAGATTGCGTTAAAATTGTTGTTTATTCTCTAGAGATACGGATACAAGCCTGAATAAATAGTATTGGAACGGAATATTTGATTCGGCATCTTCTTTGCACTGAATTGGCGCCAGAAACGTTGGGAACCCTGACTGCTGCGTAAAAGGACAATTCCTTGGAATGGCCTCGACGTATTTGTTATCTGGAAAAATACATTTTTTTATAATGGTGCTTACGTAATAGCAAGTCTTGTTTTCAAGGTTTTATGCGAATCTGCCGAGTCCGATGAGTTTTTATTGCGAATGTCATGTGACTATTTTTTGGTTCACCTTTTACTTATGCGGTGAGAGAAAGGTCCTGACTCAGACTGAGAAGGAAGCGTCTTTTGTTTGAATGAAGACTGAAAACAACGCAAGTATGCCAAGACGAAGCAGCCGACTCTCTCGGCCCTTTTCAATATGGCTGAGTGGATGGGTGGAGAGCGGGTGACCGGGACGGGGGCGGTTATATCGAATCCGGGCCGCAGCTCCCCGGGCTGTGGTGAGAGGCGCCAGTGTCTGGTCTCGCTTGCTGGGCACCCCACCCATTAACATATATCCACTGAAGTGAATTAGTTACTGAATAGTCGAAATCTGGCCATGTTTGGTGTCAAATAATAGGTCGCTTTTCTATGTGATGTGTAGATGTCTATACGCATAGCCTGATTCAATTTTCATTTTGGCCAGATTTGTCTTCTGTAATTTTCTTGTGAACTGCTGTAGTCGAGAGGTCTTGCGAGAGCCCACGGGGGTATTGTTATACGGCGTGTTGTGAGACTGTGTCAAATAAATGCCTCCGCTCGGGTAGTGGGGGAAGCAGAAAAAACTTCCGAGGACAGCTGTAGCCTAAAACTGCATCTCATTAAGTGGGCTCTTCCCATTGCTGATATTTTCTAAAGTTTTAAAAATCCAGTGTTAGAATCAAAATAATTGACAGCCTAGGCCCCTCCCTGATAAAATTTACAACTAAATGACTAAACGATAATTTTGCACAAAAATCCAAACGATGAAACTGCTGCAGGTCTTGATGACGGGTTCCTTATCCCTCCTACCATAGATGCTGAAGAAGACAATTTTTGTCGAAACGCGTTCATCTGCCTGCTGTGTTGGTTTAAGTGTTAATATCTGTCAACCACTGTTATACAATTGTCTGACATTTACAACTAAAGCTCGGCCATGCAGGTGTGTTACAGACCCGTCATTGTCATAACCTGAGCATTCGCCGGAGCCAAAAGGTCACCGGTATAGTTTCACAATGGTTTTCTCTTGGATAATCTACCGGTGTTCGCGTTTTTTCTTCGCTAGTTTGCCTAGGAGCCGAGATCGAGAGGGCTCGAACCCTCCCTGCACTGGGGTGCAGTGTTCCAAATACCACGGGCTGGATTTTTCCCCGGGCAAGCTGGATTTGTCACTTACTCCTGTTTCTATTTTACTCAATTTTCGATTCACTTTTCAAGTGGAGCTTTCTCGTACAATTCCATGGTCCTGGTGTATTTGCATTCCTCAAAAGTATGGTATAAAAGAATTTTGATGACAATTTTCTTCCTTAAACCTTAGATAGGGTTATAATAAGGGTTTAAATCAGGGTTTTAATTGACTGGCAATATTGTAACTTGAATTTTTTCACTCGATTATTACATTTTCCATCATATATTTTACTCTCAGCACCTTAGCGCAAAACCAGTTTTGGGATACTGCTGGGGGAAGGTCGATCGGAATGTGACTGTGATAGGGCTTAAAGGCATACCTTCAGCTGCTGATGATGAATCTGAATAGCTTACCCTTCACGGATAGTCCTTCTAGAGTCCTTCTAGAGTCCTTCTGTTTGTTTAGCAACACAATGTGGATATTGTCGCGTTGCTCTGCCAATTTTGCGGTGTGTTCCCAGAAACGCCGCGAATCAATCGTTTACAACTGAAGTAGAAATTGTAAATGAACTTGTTTTTTTCCAAATTGTTGCAAGTTCGGTTTTTGGGGCCGGACTTTCACTAAAGTCGTCAATGGACTTATCACGGAGACCCCGACCCCACCATCCCAACGAGCAGCTCCGACAATGAAGGGTCAATTTAGAAGCCAAAGTTTAACGTCCCACAAAGCACAGGGACGGGCGCTCCGCCCAGGTTACCTTCTCACCAATTAGCTGCCAGTTGACCTACGTCGGGTAAATACTGAGCGCCGAAGCGTCTCAGGGGAACCGACCCCAAGCATGTACATTGTACATGAACTGCCACTGCACGTTCCTGAGCAGCGAGCCGGAGCTCAACGCTCTAACAACTGAGCTACCGGGGTGGTTTACCACCACAGTCAGTTAAACAGCACAGTGTTTGATACTGCTAAGTAGAGGAGAATGTTGCCGGGACTTTATCGTAATTCTGATGCATTGACTGATTGATTACGCATTGATACGCAGCATTGGTGAGAGGAACTCGTGCTGTTCTGTGCACAAGCTTTTCTCCACGCCATCGTCTGTGGCTGCGACGTTTTCGATCATGTAAACGGTGTACTACCTGTCATTCTCGACCGTCTTATTACGTTTTATTGCTTTCACGCCTCGGTAAATCTGAAGCAGGAGCCCTGACATAGCTCAGTAAGGTAAACCAATGCCCTGCTTTTTTCAGGTAAAAAGGCTTTGCCGTAAAATAAGCCAATGCCCCACCCACGCAGGCTACGTATGGTTATTTGATCCCTTCGCAACACACCTCTTCATATCTACTCACCCTAGTCGCTGTGTATTCGGGTGTTGCGGTGGTGAGCCGACTCCGGAATGGACTTAAGAATGGTAGCTAAGAAGGAACCTTATAAAATTGAACCTTGGCAGGACGCACCAGTCGCTTGCGCTCAAGAGCTCCCCGACCATGCAACTTACTTGCCCAGCCGGTTATACTTCAGGTATTCGCGATGGAAAATTAATCGTAATACAGAAGATACTCTATATTTATAACTATTGGCCCAAAGAGCCGCTGGGGAGCTGGGTGTGCTTAGGTGGGGGATGCGACGGGCTTTCAGCGGACCGGCACCGGTATCTGTTTTTGCCACCGATCTTTGTGCTATTATTGAAGTGTTACGTCATCTACTCCGAGATTCCAATTGGAGGTTTTTAATAGTAGCAGATTTGGCTAGCTTCCCGGCTGCACTTTGATCCCAACGCCCGCCAACACCTTGGCTAGCATCCACGATTCTGATGCGTTTGAATGCCAGCTACTTCTACTGCAAAGCCAGGATACGGTTCCTCCGACTTCCTCTGGATCCCATCCCTTGTAGGGGCACGTGATAATGAAATAGTTGTTGTTTGGGGTTTTAGGGCGCTTCAACTGCATGGTCATTTCGTGTGGTAATGAGAGAGCTGACGCGACAGCGAGAGGGGCTTCTGAGGTAGTCTCTCACCCCTGGTCAGCAGCTCTTGACGGTGGAGAGCAGCAGCGCCTGACGGTCTCTGCGCGGCTTTTACGGACAGTCACTTGGAGTAATGGATTCCATTACGTTTTCGAGAAACTTTAGAAAACCTGCTGAATTAATCGGGAAAATTGGTCCCAGTCAGCGTGTTGAAGTGTGGTACGTTGTGCCGACAGGCGGCTGTGGGACGCGCGCGCCGCCGCCCGGCACGGCCTGACGACGGTGGACCAGGCGGCGATGCTAAACACCGACGACGGCCTGCGCCAGCTGTTGGCAGCCTTCCTCAGCGATGGAGTCGCCGCAGTCACCGGGGTCAGTGGCTTCACGCGGCCAAGGACGCGGGGTCATGGCCAGGGGCAGATCCAGGCATGTTCACAGTGGTGCTCAGGGGCCAGAGATGAAGTGCTTGCTTAAGGACCTGGAAGCAGTTTTCACGTCCTGAGCATTGTCAGGTTGTTGCGCTTTCGATCCATATGTGCATATTTCTTGGTCAGGTCAAGGAATTCATTTCGGAAAAAAAGTGTTTTGAACTCACCAGTACGGCGTCCCCACTCCTCATTAAAAGCATTTCCCCGTTCCTTCCACTTTGAGAAGAAAGCTGACAGTTGTATGAAAGATTGAACGAAATAAAATGGTGGGCTTAGATTCGAATAGTTTATGTTCTAGGGTGGGCAGTATTTTGCTAGAGGGTTTGAGGTTTCGCTGCCCTGTACCCTGCATACCTTTTGCCATCAGTGACGCTTGGGCGGGCAAGGTTGTCTCTCACGGTGTACAAACTCCAGTGGGTAGTTAAATGGAATCGAAAGCGGTCCTTAGCGTGACGCGGACGTCGCCACGGAGGGGGGGCTGGCACCCACACTCCTTGTACGAACTATTTCGTATCTTAGACGACTTTCACCTGAGTTACACTTGTTACTTGTAGTATGAGCCGAAGGGTATATAAGCCGAGTTTGAAATATTTTTGGATCTGGAGGAGAAGATTCCTCTCAGCGAAGAGTCAAATTTTAAGTAACGTCCGCTGTCCCTCCCCTCCCTCACACTTTTTTGCCTGCGGTGATGTTTCTATTCCGTACGTATGTATGTATTTTTATTTAGTTTTACTAACCACATATGCTATGGAAATTATAGAAATCAATTTCTGCGGGAAATGTTTTTTTACGGAAAGAAATGAAAGGGAAAGGAAAATAAATGACTTCTCCTAAAAGGGCATTTTAGACATTGTCAATACAAATGCTGTCTACGTGAGAGCAGCTGTTCGTTACGTGATACGTTACGGTTGAATTACCCAGGCAGGTACTGCGCAGAATATTTCGATTCAACCTGCACTTATGGTGTGGCAGCTTCAATGTACTATGCGCTTAGAATCTCCCGGAAAACGTGCATGGCTCATCATATCAATCTTTTGTAAACATTCTCATTGGAACCAGCTTAATGCTGAGTCAATTTCAAACAAGCTTGATGAATGAACCAGCGTTGCTGATTCCGCCCTCGAAAGCCTGATCATGATGCACAGTAAATTTCCTGGTGTAATTCCAGTTTCCCGGCGACTGTAATCGGGCTGGAAGGAGATTTAAAGCCGTACACCCAGTGGGTATCGAGACTCCGAGTGGAAAACACACGGCGCGGGTGCTTTAAAAAGCAGAGGTGTCTTAGTGTTAGCTGCGGCGAATCTCACCTCAGCGCATGTCTGGTTTGCCTGTGCGTGATGATCCTGAGCGATCAGGCTCCTGCGACGCTATAAGGCAGCTTCAAAAACTCATCGCCTGATTTGATAGGCAGTCAGCTCCGACGGACCGCAGAGCCATTGCTTCCTTCATTGGAATATTGCCCGGATTTTTCATCTCCTGAATGCACTGATTATCTTTTGCGACCACTTTATCATCTGCCTAGGCAATATTCCAATCATTTCCTGCCGCAAGCTGTCCGCTCCCATCGCTCGCTAAGCCCCGGGCAGATTAAATATTTGCGCAGACTATGTGCAAGATATCGGAGCTTGCGCTGTGTACAGACGAGATGGTCCGTATTTACTGCTCTAGACAGGCCGAAAGCGGCGTGGAATGTTGTTGAAGGTTGGATGGTTTGGCGTTTGTGGTAACTCGGTATTAACCGGCACAGCATTTACGCACGCCCGCCACTAGGGTCCTGATGCCCGACCGGCGGTGCGTCGAACACCACCGGCGGAGCTCTTTTATCTCGCGCTGGGCAAAGCCTTGAATGGCAGCGTCCAGAGTGGGCCCAATTGTCTGCCTGAGATTTATGACACAGCGGCGGGGCTTTAATTTCGAACGTTTCGGCGGCTGTCAACACGGTGCCGCCTGCTCTGGCGAGACCCGCTGTCTGCCCGCCAGCGCCGGATGGTGCCGGGTCGGCCCGCCAGCAGCGGGTTGTTGTCGGACACGTCGACTGTCTACTGGGTCGCAAGGTCAGACACAGCTGCCCGGCCACGCCAGAGATGCAGCTGGGCGGGATGTTCGGCATACTCAGTGCCGGTCGGTGGTGCTGACGCTCGTGAAGGAAACTGGTCGAGCTTGGTCATTGTGCAAGTGTGTCCAGTCGTGATCTATGTATGAATTGCCGTGGAGATTGACGGGTGCGTTCTTACTGTCTGGTCGGCTGAACTTACCGGATATTCCAGTTTCTTAAATACTATTTTCTAGTTATAGCGACTGCCTGTTGCAGCATTTCACTCCAGATATAGCTTGTCATCTTACCCGGGCATTTGGCTTAGAGGCCTTGATTTTCTACCGAGGTAGATGCATGTCTCGGGAACTTCTCTGGTGCCGTCTCTGTTGATCAGGTCTGGCGGTTTATGGTGTATTTCTGGGTTCGTTCTGTTTACGAGCCCAGGCAGACTAACGGTGGTGGAGTGGCAAGTTCAACACCTGCCTGCCCACCGGCTGAAGTAATCTGTGGAAAAGTTCGCTGCGCATGCACCAATACTGCCAGTCTTCCTCTCGACGAATTCCAATGATCAAGGCGCAACTTTTTTGGCGTGTAATGCGGATAAGTCTTGAGTGCGACATTTTTCATGGAAAGAAGCTGTCGCTATAAAAAACACATTTGCTTTATAGTTATCCGGAATGTTCTGAACACACCGTTGTAGCATGTACGAGTCTGATGGGATGACCATTGAGGTGCTGATTTCCGAGCCCGATGGCAAGCCCTGATAGCTCGCCCTAATTCCGACGACAAGAACGTCACCCGGGGATCCCCCGCCTGAGATGAACCAGCTCCGAGCCATGAACCCTACTCAGGAGTTTGCGTCTCAGTCTGCCCACTCCTGCGCCGTAAACCGCACTGATGGCCCCCTCCCAACTGTAAAGGCTGTGTTTTGACTTCAACAGCTCAATGCCACGGACAGAAGTGGAGTTGTACAGTGAAGAAGTGAACAGTGTTTAAGTTGTGGTTGATAATTAGTTGGCTGCGCAAGAGAAAGTCGCGATTTCTTATGACACGTCACGGCCGTCGGCTTTGGTGGATTATGGCAGTCAAGTGGATCTGGCTTAATTCTTTGCATCCGATGCAAAGTTATATGACAGTCCTCCCAGCCGGGCAATTTTGCCACTTCTTGCGTAGTTCAAAGACACAAAGCCCAGCTCACAATCCAGCGCCAGCCATCTAAGGCACGCGCGCCTCGCTAACTTCTTGGCAAACAACATTAGTGGGAGACGAGTTGTTTGACATCTTAACTGGCCTCTCTTAGTCTATAACGGCTTCTGACGTCGCGAAATTTGCGATCATGTGTATAATGCTGGAAGTGGGCTTACAAACTATCACACCGCTCGAGGTACGGTTTTATGAATTCTGCATTGAAAACTTGAACTCAGAATGCAGTGGCATATGTGCACATGTTATGTGATTTATGTCTCTGGCAGCTAAGTGATATTACATTTCGTGATGAATAACTGAACGTCTTGTTTGAGCTGTCAGTCGCTTGTCGTTTGTGAGTTGTAGTTGCTGATTAAATGTCTATGATGGTTTTGCCGCCGTAGTCATTTATTTGGACTATATTATGCAGATTCATGGCTGTGTTTAGATAAAGTACGCCACTGTGTTTTGTGAAGTCCTGGGATGAGCACTTTCCATAAGGCTGAAACCATGTTTACCCATCCAATCTGTCGTGCTGCCAACAAGCACTTTAGGGGACGACGGGTCTTCATTCGTAGTTCGTCGATTTCGACGATGAGGCCTATTTAACTGCAGAAGTTTAATTAGCATCACACCTTTTGTAGGCGTCCACCCCAGAGTGTGTAACCCAGAGCACTGCACGAAGCTGAGTTAAATAGTTATTTAGCCTTCATGACGCACCAGCCTGCTAAGTTTACATGGCGTCCGTTCTAAACTGATTGGTTCCCATGGTTACAGGCATAGGTGAAGGGACGTCTAGAATACAATACTGGGGGGGGGGCAAGGTGTATTTTGAAGCTGCTTCTTTCCAGTCCATGCCATAGGGTCAATGGTTAAGATCTTAATATTGGTGGGCCAAGGTCCCTTATTCCTACGCCCGTGGTTACAAGACATTTTTATCTTGTTAACTTAGGAAACTCCCAGAGATTCTGCAGCCTTTGAGGATCACTTTGATGGCCGTATTGAGACTTCAAGAGATCTGAACCACAATCACTGATCTTCTTCGAATGTGCTAAAATAGCTCTGCATAGTAGTGTGCTTTAACACGCCCATTGACGGGGGGTCGGGTACCCGGCCCCCTTGGGTTTTTCGGAGACAGCAGAAAACTAGCGGCGCGTAGCGCCGCCGTACTTGGCATACCTTTTCCTGATCATTTTTACAACTTCTGTGAAAATTTTAAGGTTAGGTCATCTCAGGCCAGGTCACCAGTACAGGTCAAGTGACCTGACCTAAAAAAGTTTAAGATAGCATAAGTCGAAGCAGGGTGAACTTATCCGATTGAAACTTATATCTCATAATGGGCCCACCGAATTCTATGAAATATGTTCCGGTATTTTTTATATCGATGACCTAAGGTCAGGTACGAGGCATGACCTCTGCATTGGAAATACATGGGAAAAATGGTTTTTACTGTATAACTCAGTAACGGATAGTGATAGAGCGCTTATTTTAGCTTCATTAGACTCGCCTTGGGTTTGCAGTTCTAATGATATGCATTTTATATAATTTGACCCTGACCTGACCTCAGGTCAGGTCAAATCCTTGATTTGACCTAGCAAGGTCAAATCATATATCATTCGATTCGGCTTGCTGCGAGGATTCATACAGTTCAAGTCGTTTTTCTCTATCTTTATTTGTTCAGATTTAATGACCGAAAAACTTAATTTATATGTTATCCCTATTACGGCATGTTTTGACCTCTCGTGACCTTGAATGTGACCTGACAAAAAAATGGTTCAAATATTTTCGATGGAGAAGTGGATGGGCAGCCCAACGCCGTTTACCGTTTTTCGCTACCTTCCGTGGTTCTCGAGATCTTGGGGGGGCGTGTACCCGCCCCCTCGTCAAAGCAAAGGTGGCTCAGACCCCCGTCAATGCGCGTGTTAATGATGTCAATGTAAATGCCTGCGTTGGTGTTGATGAAGGAAGATGAATGCCATGTATCCCGGAAGTAATTCTTCCCCAGATTATGTCACTTTGATGTCATACCTTCAAGCTAACTAGACGGAAGGCGATATAAATTTTCTTTACTAACGCAGCAGAACATGAGCGATAGATCACCCCGCCGCGGAGATGGCTGTAGATTACTGCAGTGGGCAGAGGTTGCTGACTTCAGTTCGAGGCGGGCCTGTCTACTTTACGGAAGAATAATGCGCCGCTCAAGCTTGCTGCTTTTCCTGCTCACTGCTTGGACGAGAATATCATTTCCGCTGGCTTTCGTGGCTTATTATGTGATGTATGGTGACATGCCATCATCGCTTCACTGCTGTCACGTTACTTCTGAATCAGAACGGTCCCAAGTTCCTCAGAGCTGAGCGCAGTGTCGCCACCGGCTCTCAGCTGGGTACGCAGCGCTTCATGTCGGGATTTGTTCATTTGCACTCCAGATATTGAACGGAATGCTAGTTCTTACAGTCCTGTGCGTTATAGGCGGACCCATGATATCTGATGGAAGGGATAATGGCGCCATCTGGACTAGGCGGCGTCAAATCCTATCGTGGGACGAACTCGCGTTGAGGGACGAAATTTCAGTGGGGCGCTATCAAGCTTTTAAGAAGAGTGTGGGGGGTGCGCCGAGAGTCGATTAGGGGGGGCGGCGGCAAGTGCCCCCAGGTGCCCCCTAGATCCGCCTATGCTGTGGCTCGCGTTCTATAAAAGGAAAGCGATGCCCTCAACATTCGTGATGCTTCTAATGCTTACCTGTCGAAGGTGCTCTAGTCGAAGGTGCTCCAGTGAATTATATATTCGAATTAAGATCGTGCAAGAGGGGGAGAGCAGAAATAAAACAAAACAAAAAAGCATCAGCGTGATTTTTCCTTTAGGTACCGTGGTGTTGTTAACAGTGTAGTGAGAGAGCTCATGTCACAAGGCTTTTCCAATTTGTTCACTGAGACCCACTGGTCGCACCAGTGGCGATATAGCCTAGATGCTGAAAGCGCCCTATAAACCCCAATACACCCCCATGGTCGCACCAGTGAACCGGCGTCCGTGGGGCTGGTTTCACCCCTCTGCCGCTAGGTGTCCGCGTTAACTCGGCTGTTGCCCGCTAGGTGCCCGCGTTAACTCGGCTGTTGCCCGGCAGGTGGAGGCCACACTGGCGGCTACCCAGCGTGTGATAGAGCGGGTGGGTGTGGTGCAGCACACCATGTTCGGGGGAATGTGGGAGTTCACCAGCGACGGCGCGCAGGCCGACACCGCGTACACGCAGCAGGGTCTGGGGCCGCACACCGACGGCACCTACTACAGCGAGCCGCCCGGGTACGTCCGGCCGCCAGCGTGGAACTGTGCTCAGGCTGGGTGGAACGGGGGAACCTGCGGAGTTGAGGGATCCTGCTGGCCTTCTGGGTTAGGTATTTGCATGAACGATGTAAATAGCTGACCTCCTCACAACTTTTTCGAAACTGGGGATACGGGCATTGGTGTATGAGGACGCAAGCGGTTTGGGCGGCAAAATCACCAAAACTGTGCGGGTCATACCGCTGTGAAAAATCAATAGTTTTTGATCACAGGGTTGGAGAGAGATATACTTGGCTACGCCTTCCCCTCCTTTATGTGCCCCGGTTCCCATATCCATCATTCCGTCTGCTGATGCTAGCAAACACAGAAATGAGCCGTGAGGATGATTGGCTTAATCATGAGCTACGCATATGTATTGACGCCTGTTTATTATGAGCTTCGTCTAGAAGACGATGTGGTGTTGAGAAGTGTAGAGTCAGCTCCGGGCTGCGGGCGAGGTGTCAACGAACTGGGAGGAGCGTCGTGCTCTCAGACGTAGGAGCACGAGGGAGACAGAGGGCATAAGCTTTTTTAAGCCAATTTGCCATTAGTGTTGCATGCTTATAATTACTCTAGAAATGCCCCTCCAGTCGCTAGTATTCTAAAAGTTTTTTACGCTCATAGCTGTGTTGAATATCATAGCGAACTGGAGCATCGCCATGCTACCGCACCACCATGCACCAGTGCAATCCCATCGCCAGGCTCACGTTATCGTCCTCATCCTATTCACTCAGAAAGTATGTCAGCCCATAAAGTGCACCGCCAGCTTAAACCGCGAGTAGCTCGGAAGAGTCTGGCAACCGACCATTACGCCAGCTCTGCTGCGTACATCTGGGCGCTCTTCAATTTCGATTAGCGCCGTGTAATGCGGACGGAAAGTAATAGCCCGTCGGCGGCGGCTGCCTGGGAAGCTCTGTCGCAGTTGAAGCCGCTCAGATTGTCTGCCCCTGCAATGCCTGCAGCCCTGCACTGATTTATTCAGTGACGTTCAGTTCACCGGCCCCGAGCTAGCTCATATTGAAGATAATTGGATCAATGCTCGTCAAGATGTAGAACAGCGATAGCATCTGTCGGCTGTCACGCCCAGTTTGTGAGAGGGTTTGCGAGATCCTGTATTGTTTTGACAGCCTGCTCTGACCATAAACACGCCGTCCGTTGCCAAGCGCAGTGGCAATAAACGAGACTGCCATAGCAACACGACAACCAGCGAGAAATGCGGCTCGCCGCATTATTGTTTGCCTTGTTGTCCTTTAAAAGAAAATGACATTTTACTTGGTATTCTAGAGGCTTTGCGGCGCTTCTGAGCCTAACCCTGAACGATATTGAATGGTGATAAAGACTGCACTTTCTAGGTTTCTCTCGTTGTCAGCCGTGATTACTTTCGGCTAATTTCAGGAGTTTAACAGAAACGGAAACCTCCCGACGTAGGTGCAGATAATACCAGATGCATCGGTGCCATTCTGATTATTCATATCAGAACTGCGGGCAACGTTTGATATTCCCACACTAGTACTGTTTTCACCTAGACTCATTCTGTCCCATCTCTCAGCGGGACATTCCACCGCACTTGTGCGGAAGGTCTGCAAACTTGTTGTTAACGTGTACTGGCTTAATCTGGATGCATCTGACGAAATCGTTTGGAAGTCGCGTGAGATGGGGCTGGCTTTTGTGAATGTTCCGGTTGTCGTTACCGGTGATTGGTCGCATGCACTTGTAGAGGCAGATTCAGGACTTTGTATTGGATGAGGGGCACTTTGTGAAGGGGCTCTGTATGTTTTCTGCGCCAAGATATCAGGGCTCCACTCGCAAAGGCGCCGCTACTTGCAATCTGAGGAGGGGTGAGGTGACGGTGCAGGGGTCGCCGTGAATGTGTCAGCACTCCGGACGCCGTGCGAGGACCTGTGCTCCCTCGGGTAGTGCCTGCCTCCCCTCTGTCTGTCCCCTGGACCTGCCTCTGGGCACCTATCTGTTGCCGGGTCAGTGGACCGTCGGACGGGCCGGCGGCGGTCGGTCCGGTGTCAGTGTCAGTGTCGGGTTTCAGTGTCAATGTCGGTGTGGGACGGGCCCGCTGCGGCAGCCCGTAATGCTGGACTGATATGGCAGACACAGCGCGGCTGCTGCCCGGCAGCACAGGGCTGGAGCTCTCCAACGCAATATCACCGTCCAAATGATGCCATTGGGGATGAGCGCATGGTGCCTTACGCTGCCGGCGGCGGGGCGCTCAGTCGGTGGGGTCGGTTGTCGCCAACGAGGGACGATAGACGACAGAGTTTTGTGTAAATGACGCCTCAGTTTGTATTTTCTCTCCGCTGCAGCTTTTGCTAGTGGCACAGCTATAACTCTTTTCAGACCTGGCGGTACTCGACTTCGCGTAAAGTTGTTTTGACGGCTATTTCGAAGCCCTAACAAGCTGAAATGGCTTCACCACCAGAACTGGCAAACTTCCGCACAAGTTGTGCCCACTCAGAGCGGGGGGATTTGACGTCGCGTCGAACGGCCCCCTCCCCTGTTGCAGAGTGCAGGTGTTCCATTGTCTGGGCCACTCCGGCGAGGGCGGCGACACCACCCTGGTGGACGGCTTCTTCGGTCTGCAGAGGCTGTACCTCTCCAACCCGGCGGCGTACCTGCTCCTCTCCTCAGAGCCATGCGCGGCCGAGTACCGGGACCCAGGCCGGGACCTCCACCTGCTCTGCAGCGACACCGTCATCTCCCACCGGGCCGGGGGCCAGGCGGCGCCAGAGCGGCTCCTCAAGCTGAGGTTCAACCCCTACGACCGGGCGCCGGCGCGCGCGCAGGATCCGCCTCGGGTGGAGCCGTTCTACAGGGCCTACCAGCTGCTGGCCGACCTCCTGATGAGCGAGCGGCTGGTGCGGAAGATTAAGCTGAATCCCGGGATGGTGTTGTTTATCGACAACTGGCGGGTGTTGCACGGCAGGACTAGTTTCTCAGGGAGCAGGAGGATGTGCGGAGGCTACATCGCCCGCAGTGATATCATGAGCCGGGCTCGGGTGGCTGGGCTGCTGGTGTGAACGGGGAAATGTCTGTTCCCTCACGGAACAATCACTGAACATCCCTCACTGAACATCTCGAATGTTCAGCTATGACTGTATTAATAAACCTTTTCTCATCCCTGTTTCATCGTTGTATAATGTTTCCATGTATTATTGTGTACTACTATTCTGCCGCTCTGTTTTGTGATATTTTACCCTTTAAGACTGTGTTCTATAGGTAGAGAGGTGAGTTATCCCCAACTAACAGTCCCTCAGGAGGCTCCCCTCGCCTCGCAGTGGCTTGGCGTACGATTGATATTAGCACAGGCCAGTGTCGTTGTGTCAGTTACATATGGAAGGTGGTGTGTTTGGTTTCGAGTTAGGACGTTCAGGGCGTATGTACAATGGTGTCAGACTTGGTCGCTTTAGACTTGCCGCTCGTTAGTGAGAGTGGCTGTATCTGTCAGGTTTTTCATTTGTACTGGAGATTATTGCAAGCCTCTGTAGGACTAGATTTGGTTAGGCTGGATTGCGACGAATTACCCTCATGCATCGAAATGTGCATCAACAATGTTTTGTGTACTTTCATTTTCTCCAAGCGTTTACCGTTGTGAGTATCAGGGGCGTAGCCAGGGGGGGCGGCAGGGACAGCCGCCCCCCCTGATGGCCCGAAGGGCTCCCCTGAGACACGGGCCGCGCGAAGCGTGGCTCGCCCGCACTATGCTCTGTGGCCAATTTTGAAATTTCATACCAGACAGGGCCCTCTTAAGCCCTCTTCAGCACTATTCTGTAACAATCAGGGCCCTTTTTACCCATCAGGGCCCTTTTGGCGCTGTCGCAGGGGCCCTTTTCGGGGCGCCGCCCCCCCCCTCAGCGAAATCCTGGCTACGCCCCTGGTGAGTATTTTGTCTATGGATATTCCGTATTAGACATCTTCTTGGTCTATTGATTTACAACATCTATCACAATGGGTTTCTATGCTTAACTCTGAAGAAATATGTATCTCCTCTAAGACGTGGACCACTCTTTCCATAACTATAGCTAATTGCTTGACCAATTGCCTTAAGCGATGTGTTTTATACCCAATGCTAGCGACGAGATTTTGTGTGGCAATCAGCGCTCGGCGTACAATAGTATTATGCGTCTTTTGCTGGCCTCGTGGATCGACTTGCATCAATGTGGATGCTGATGCCAACGGAGCGTGCATGCTGACCAGGGTGATTTTCCGGCCGAATCAGCCCTAACCGTCGCCTCTCTGTCACTGAATCGTTTGATTTCCTGTGAACTTTACAGAATACTGATATCCCCCAGTGTTCCGTCTAACGTCATCACTGTCACCAGGCAGCGTCTTATTTCTGGACACAAGGGTGTCCTATTACCGATTTCGTTTTACGGAGTATAACCTCTGTGTTTTTAATACTCTTGTAGTCTAGTCTGTGCGTGTAATGACGAGACTCTCCCTGAGGCATGGGCGGCCTTGCGTGAGCTGTTTCGTACGACGAATAGAGATGCAGGCGGAATTTTCCGATAGTGAGGGGAAATTTCTTCAGGTTTCTTCTTTTGTGCAGGCGATGCTATTGCCAGTTTTACTGTCTGACGCTTACCGCGATGCCTTCCCTCTCTGATTAGGTTTTTGAATAATTTGTAGCCAGTTGGCCCGGGGTGGGAGATCATCCTTGCGCTTGTCACGTGTTATGTATGATCAGATGTATACTCAGCACTGCCGCGCAGACAGGCAGAGTCCGCAGTGTTCTCGGTACTAGCAGAGACGCCCTACGCTCCCTGCATGAAAGTGGATGCAGGATGTCCTGCTCTTCCACGCGTTTCCGTGACTTCCACACGTTAATTGTTTCCTGTTCTCGGATAGGTGTGCCTGTTGGAAGTGGTCCTAACCAAGTAGGATAGAATGAATCAAGTGAAACCTTTGTAATGACAATTTAAATCAGATAGCCATGCGGCAAAGCATGCTGGGAAAATCGCAGGTTTATATTTCAATTGCCCCAGAACTGGCCGTTTTCTTAGAAGTAAGGGTGTGTGGAGAGCAGAGTCGGGCTGCGCCGCCGCCGCACCGCGTCCGCTGCCCTCCCTTCTCCTGCAGCCTGGCTGGAGGAAGGGGGCTAGAGGCGCCGAAAGTAACGCGTCAGATGAAACAGGCTAGCGGATCCTGATGTTGCCGCGAAAGGCGAATGCTTAGACTAACTCAGTGGGAAGCCAGGGTTATGTTCGGTATGCTGCACGGGACTGATAGTTCAGTTCAAGCCCCATGCAGGTATCATATTTGCTTTAACATCAGGGAATAGTGATGCCTTTAGGCCTTTTGAACGGCGCAAGAATGTTGCCATTTTGCCCCATATCTTAAGTAAATACCGTGTGTTACCCTTGCCGTTTTCTCAGATAAGAGTTGATTTTTTAATCAAAAGTAATATACAACAATTGTAGTTTTGGGAGGTGATTTTGAAGGGTGGAAACCCTTAACGATCATGTATAACCTTAAGACTCTGCACTACTGGTGCGAATCTGTATGAAAATGGAGAGGTGTGTGTGTGGGTGCGTGCGTGAGGGGGATGTCTTGTCATTTGCTTTGTTGTATTTTTAGCCGGATTTATGTTGTCTGTTTTATAATCTTGGTGAATTTTGCATGCGAGTACGTTTTGATATTTTTCCACTTGTGTACAACGCGCTGTCCCATGTGAGTGTGACCAGTGGGATACATACATAGTTTTTCCAACCGTATTGCGACGGCATCGCACTGGACCTATCAGCGGTAAGCGTTCTTTACATTACGGGTTTCAGGCGTAGTTAGCCCATGCCTGGTGAACACAGTATTCATCTGGAGAAGCTGGCGGTGTTTGGTTCTTGCTTGCTGGCGTTGAAGCTATGGTGAGTCCCCGCCAGCGCTCTGACCGAGTGAGGCGTGTTCGCGCCACCGTCGGCATTGTTGGCCGTGTGGCACCGGCCGCACTCCGTGTGCGATGTTAGCCTCAGCCCCCCCTGGGCGATGTTTCACCCGCCTCGCGTGCGTTCCCGCCACACGTGTCGCTACTGGATTTGTGTGCGCGCATCACGCGCACCCAAGTGCATTGAATCGGGGTCTAAATGTGGCTTGTCGCCTAATGGGGTTCGAACAGAATGTGCGGGGGACTTTAGAGGTGGGGGGCATTGGTGAGAATGCTGCACATCTCGCTGGCCTCCTGCCGTCAAATCCAATTACAAGCCAACCAAGCTCCGTTTTACCACGTGAATGTATGCAGCGGAATAAAAGATCAAAGAAAACATCATTGCCTTTGGGCTGGAGAGTTTAATGAAGTTCATTTTGCGTGTAGGATGGATATTTCAAAATCGACGTTGTTAGCGATATCGCGCCAAAGGAAAAATCATTTAACCCAAGCTGCCGGTACGCCCTATAACTCCAAATAATAATGGAGAAGGAAGCCGTTAAACTCACTTAGCACAGTCGGTATTTCGTCAGTGTAGCCTTGGCAACATCAGTACCGCGTTCACGAACACCACATTCCGTTACTTCCTTGTCTGGAACTTGAATGGGATCCGCTCCCTCAATACCAATACACTGCCCCCAAGCAAATCATAGTGATAAAACGCTAGGATGTGAACCACGAGTAGTTCAATTTTTCCCTAAAACAAAACTCAGATCGTGCATTTAGAAAACTGAGTTCCTTATAGCTTGATGCCAGCAGGTCGAAACATAGCAATAGTATGCTTCATACAGTCCCCGTTTCAGGCCGTTGATACCAGTGGGCCAAAAACACAGAAACAGTAGGTTTCATGCGGCCTCCAACTACAGATTCAGAGCCGCTTTTACTGTGACGTCTCTGTGGCAATGCAATTTTCTTTTAACCCTAAGGTCTCATTTTACAATTGGCCAAATACCAAACATCTTTGACAGTACAGTATGCCTTAGCTGGATCCGATTGCTTCATCATAATCTTAATTCGGCCTGTTTCCAAAATTTATCCTTTGAAGAGGGCATCCTTTCAATCAATAAACACATATGAGTATCTTAAGTTAGCTCTGCGAACCTGCATAAAGGTCTAACCACGGATGACGGATTATGTGATCCGTGGTCCAACCTTAGATATTGCTGCCATATCACTGCCAAATTGCGTGACGTCTACTGGGCCACGAGATTCCTCTAACGGCACCACGTCGTGTAAAGTAATCTTGGGTTCCATAAATTTTTCGTAGTTTTTACCAAGAAGTGCTGCCAATTCCATCAGATATTTTCCGTTCGGTTTTCTGGTGGCGTGTCGCTCAGTGGTTGGTATTGACCTGCGCAGGTAAGTGTCCCAGGACCTGAGTGTATATCTTCTAATGGATGTACCCGTTGAACATTTTTTGCTCGAAATTTAGCTCCCACTCTTTTATATTCACCTTACATGAGATGTGTTGATTCTACGAATGTTGTAAGACTGAATTGACATCATTGTGAGCCGTTGGCAGTTAAGGTCACTGGGAGGAGTTTCTGACGTTTCGGTCCGGTCTCGCAGCTGCGGATATGGCCAGACGGACTCTGACGCTCCACCAGACACGAGACCCATACGTTCCAGGGAATAAACCACGACTCAGGCACCTAAATACAATCTGTCATGCTGAACAGAGCAATTTTCCGCCAGTGCGCCATTGAATCTGAAAGCGAGATGGCTGTGATTTTTTCCGGCCCGAATGAAAATACGGACTTTGCTATCAGGTGAGAAAATAAAATAAAGTGCATTACTGTGGACCGCTTTCGAAGATTGTCTGGCCAGTGCATTTCTGGTAACGGTATCGATCATAGAATATTGTAATTGAGCTATTCAGTGGAAACTTTCAGGTCTATTCATCCATGATTGACAGGCGTGACACTGCTGTTAACTAAGTCTTGCAAAATCAAGCCCTGGGCAGTGTGCCCAGACACAGCCACAAGCCGGGCCTTTGTGTTTTTGTCGGGTATAAATCTCCAAACAGTGTGGCTGCCACTACTGGGAGAGGTGACAAAGTGTCGGGGGGCGTGCTCCATCATCACGGCCGTCAGCCGGAGCCCCGCCAGCCTCTCGGACGCATAAATCAGCCTTATATGTCGCACGGCAGCACCGCTCCCCTCCCCTCCCCGCCCCGCGGCAGTCGCACCATACCTCCCAGCCCGCAGAGCAACTGAGAAACGGCGGCGCTCTGAAATGATAAAGCACGTTCCTACGCTCGCGTCATTAGGCATCCGGACTGGCAATGCATTTCGGATAGGACGGAGAAACCGGGCGAATGGAAAACATTTATTTCGAGACAAATGTGTTTCCAGGGTGGCAGTTTATCCAGCAGAATGAATGGGTTGAGACCAAACGACCAAATTAAGTTCCGGTTGTATATGTTTTCTTATGTGGTCTCAAATTGTTTTTATATGAACATTACCTGTGTGTGAGGTGCCACATACAATGGAAAAAAGTTGAATAGAGTTGTTTGAAGAAGCTTCAGAGCTGTTGTGTTATTGCCATCGCGTAACTGTGTCACGAACATGTATGTTGTAATGTTTGCATTCCAATGTTGATGTCGATTTACTCGGAAAACTCTCCTCCCCTTCTTTCCCGTTTTTTTGGCACTTTGCCAAGACTGGAAAAGAGGGAAAACTTTTTCTACGGAATTCATATTCTTAACAATGTTGAGCATACCGTGTCTTCAGTAGGTTTTGTTTGTGTTTTGATGTAGATGCTGGTTAATCCTGTTATATAGTTTCAGTTGGAATGTTTGTCGTGTTTTTTTATCTGAAAGAAATCACTGTGCTTGTAGCTGGTTTGTATCGTGAGTATTATTTAACAAGACTATGTTTTTAAGAGCGATACAAATAAATTTTGAGAACTTTTTATCGCTCTCATTATTAGTCCTGGTTAGCTCTCACCTCATTGAGACGGGGAGGGGCTATTTGAACACCCACTGGGAGTCTTCCGAATTTGCAACAACAACAAAAAATGGTGATGTGGATCATCGTCCTACTTGGCTCACCTTATCGTTGATCGGTTGTGCAACTTTTATCAACATTTTAAGTTTGTGTCATAAAAGGTCAGGTCACCAGGCCAGGTCAAGTGACCACCAAAAATGTTTAATGTGACACCGGCGGAGACGGGTGCAGTCTATTGATACGGCATTCATACCACGTAATAGACTTAACGAGTACCACAGACTGTGGCAACTATATCCTTGACATCGATAACCTAGGGTTAGGTACGGGTCAAGATATCCTCATTGAAAATGCAGAGGGAAAGGAGAATCGGCCAAAAAGGGATGTTTTGTGCAGATACGGCTTAGATTTACTTCTTATTACCTCAATCAATATATCCTGGGCCACGTCATGTGATATGTTTGTACTTGTGACCTCTGGGACTACTTCAGCAGGTTTTTGGATATGGGTAAACAAAGCTCTCGGAAAATGGTGATAGAGCTTTCATTTTAGTACCATTAAATTTAGATTACTATTGCAAGTCGATTGATATGTATATCGACCATGTGAGGTCAGATAGCAATCTTGACCTGACCTAATGTTAGACCTTTTTTAATTTTGGCCTAATATGGTACAGATGTGCATCTTTTGATTTGTCTTGATGTCTTAAGAGAGAAATGGAATGGTACCAAAATGTTTATTCTTACTTAGCCCAGAGAGATGCTAGAGCAGAAATAAACATTTTCTGACATGTCACCCTCTTTTGCCTGTCATGACCAAACCATTGTTTCTTATGGACTATTTATCACCTTTTGTGTTCTTTCGCTACCTCGCATAGAAGCCGAGATCGAGAGGGCTTCGGAGCCCGACACTGGGGCGAAGTTGGATCGATGGCCCCATAGTGCATGTTTAACATATTCAAAATACATCGTATTTGGTAGTTACTATTTCATGGTTCACGGTTATCTTTCTTTTGATTTACCTGATAATATCGAATCAACAATCGATAAGATAATCAAACTCCAGAGAAAGTAAAAACGTCATTTTGCTTAATACCATGTGTCTGAAACAATATTACCTCTGACATTCTTTCTATTTTTTTTCTCTCTCTCTCACTCACTCAGGATTTTCAGCTTAACGGAAGAGTCATTTGAGATATTCCAGCCAACTTTGCTTTGGTCTTTGCTGGAACTGGTGCTTACTTAATTCATCCGTTGTGCTTTTATATTGAAGATGAGAGGGAACATTGTCAAGTAAGATCCGTTTGCTTTTCATAAGTAAGATAGGCAAAATGCAAACGAATACCTAGGTGAGTACAATACATCATTTTTTCCTCGCTTGCTTTCCCTTCAGCTTCTATCATTGAAGTATGAATGAGTCTATTTCTCCTGTGCACTTTCCTGTTGTCCCGGACAAATAATATACAACGAAGTTATGTTGACGGGCGACCACTGCAGTGAAGTCGCTTTTTTCATCTTCCTTCCTTGCCACGGTGAAGTTCTGCGTCGCGCTATTGCCGGAGTGTTGTTATGGCAGCACCAACTCCACTGGCTTTATATCAACTGTGCCTGACGTGAACAAAATAGCAATGATTCACGGCTAGAGTCTCTTCAAAATGGTGGCCCGCTGCTAAGCACTCAAATTAAACTGAAAAGACGAAAAAAATTTTAGTTAAAGTAGCAACTTGAATTCTTAAAAACGGAGAGATACAGAAAAAGAAAAAAAGAGAAGGAAATCTACTCTCTTAACGAGTTCTTATAATTGGAAACATCAATGATGAAGAGAATGCGAAATACTAGGCCTAAGTTGACGAGGTGTTTACTCGCCTACCTCCTCAAATGCAGAGCACAAGTGATATGATAGCCTGGATGCGAAATACACTTGGATTATATATTCGGACACAGCCCTTTATCAGAATCAAGTGGGTTGAATAAGAAATCCTTAGTCATAGTGCATCAAGACCTCGAATTTCAGGTAATCATATCATCAATCATATCAATCGATAACACTGGTCATCAAAATTTAGCTTTTGTCATAGATCCAATACAAAAAAGTCCGTTTCTAGAGTAATTTATGGCGCTGAACACAAGTCTGGCAGCAGAAATGCCGTATCAGACCAGAATTTTCAGATCCAGTATTTCTGTGTGTCGTCTTTGTTTCATCCTACTTGGCATCAGTGATATTGACAGTGCAAAACCCAAGAGGTCTAGGACAATGAACGTTTGGGTGTTTGCGGAGGCTGGGGTATTCTACCCTAAACCCCATTTTCATAGGACTAGGTCAACATGTTCAAGGTAAAACGAGGCATTATAGGTCAAATTCTGTCCGTGCAGGGTAGCCATTGGGAAATGCCGTGGTTATGCGATGAGAAGCCGGATATGGAGAGAAAGTGACCTAAAGTAATGGAGGAAAGGTCTGAGGCAATGTTCTCTGAAACTTTTAGGTCAAGGTCGTTCAAGGTCATTGACCTTTGACGTCAAAATATTACATTTTGCCTATAACGTATACTGCAACTAGCACTAGGGCAACCGTTGGGCGGAAAATCAGGCTTGACCTTGACCTATGACCTTTGATTGGAACCTGCGACCTTGAGATCAAGATTGGGTGACCTAACCTATGACTTCATAACATAATATACGTCATATTAAGCGACGTTATCCGACCGAAGGCACTAGGGTCAATGACCTTGAAATGGTGGTATAACCTTGACCTGTGACTTTTTACTTGGACTTGACTTTCAAGGGAGGTGACTCTGACATAAAATCCTCATCATATAATGTGGCGAATCACCACTCGGTCTACAATACCGGCGAGCTTGTGCGACCTCGCGCAAGCCTTGTTCAATGTACAATGTTCATGCACTTTAATGCGAGGTAGTCTTCCGTTGCAATAAATTCACATGTATGAGTGATGAGCTGCATTGTCTGGGTGCAGATAACCCGGGTTCTCGGCATCCTTGATCTATATTTTCCACAAAAGGCTAGGCTCAGGACTGTGTGTGGAAAGTGTAAGGGCTATACATCAGGTATGCTCTGGAGAAGAAACCAGGTCCGATGACAAAAAACGGTTACTAAATTTGAAATCAACGGTATCGAAATAGGTAGGAACAGGTGCTCACGTACCGGATCTATTTTGGCCATTGACCTGTGTAATCGATCATCAATTTTATAATAAATCGTCAATCAGTCATATAATGCAACCCCTCGCCCCAGCACTCCGTAATATACCAGATATTATGCATAGCTGAAATGTTAATTTGTATTTACGATACAAGAGCTCCGTTCTTAGCCCCTGTGTGAGGGCCGAGCGTGAGGCCGGAGTCAATTACCAGCCTGACTGGAAATTCGTCGAGGGTGTTAGTATTGTTATTATGGTGAGTAGGGTAGAGTAGGGTATTATTCGTTAAGTTGAGTAGTATTAGGGTGCGCAGGTTTGGGGAGCTCTTTATTGTAAGTGGACAATGATGTCATGACTTTAATTTGACTTTAGTTTGACTTTAGTTTGTTTATATTTGACGTATAAAAGCGTGCAGACCAAACCAGCCAAGAGATCGGCTGCAACGGCCGCCTTTGGTCTGTACGCTGCAATACGTCCACTGTAAGCCGACACAATAACGTTTGAGCGTGGATTTATATTTTTCTCTGAACCTGAGGGAATTAAAGGAGGCTCAAGTTGATTTCTTTTGTGCGGCAGATTTAAAAGAGCTACTATATTATAGGCTCATCTTTACGGAGCAAGAATATAAAAGCTTCATTGTCGTTGAAGAAAATAAGGTTTCTAATTTTGCACGGTTCTTAAACATTCACAGATCTTGTTTAAACTTACAGGGGAAAACTATAGGTAGACATTGTATGAAAACTGTCCACCTGTAGGTTATAAAATCACTGAAATATGTGCGTTCCTATAACGTGCATGACGATCCAAGCCAACTACAGGGGTCTGTATGCCTGCATAATTATCTGTATTCATCGAAAGCTCGACTAAAGAGGTAAAACTCTGGTTCGATGCCACTTCTCAACAATTATATCCGCTAGTTTTATCATTGAGAAACATTATCGGCTCTGGGAATGCCCGCTGGAGGTAGAGTGTCATCAGTAAGTCTCGTTGGAAGCTGATTCTGGTTTGCCGAAATCCCAAAAAGGTAAAAGAAGAAGACAGCAGAATTGTCAAAACAGTTAAGACCCACCCAAAACTCACCCGCGAAACAAAAAATGAAGCAAGCACAGTTATAACTTGGTCCGATCTGTTTCTGAAACTAAAGGACACAAATGGTTCGATGGCCTTCTTTCCTGACAATCGTCCGGGATCGCGACTCAGAATTTAAGTGGGCCGACCTGACCGTTATATGGTGGCTACCTGACCAGCCGACAGCTACAGCGCTGTGCCAATGCCATGCAGATATTCTTCTCATCGGACGCCGGTGTTGTTTTGGACCGTTTTCTGAGTTTCTCCTCGGGAATGTTTTGTCCATCGCCTATCGAGCTCGGCTCAGCCTCAGCACGAAACTCTTCGCTGTATCTGGCAGCTGCTTTCCGGCAGTTTTTGGAAGCCTTTGCAGTTGTTCTGAAGGCGCCTTCTTGTAGCAGACTGTAAAAAATCCTCCCACTTCTTCGGTCTATAAAGTGGTGAGGAGAACAGCTTCCGCTTGCGGCAGCCGCGCCTAAGTAAAACAGTTTGATGTGTTTCCGGTGTGGCTAAGGGCGCCGCAAAGTTGAACGCGGCTGGAAATGTCGACGACTGCAATTGAATGACAGGAATTGATAACTTTTGTGGAAAAGTGTCAGCGAACGGAGCCTGGTGTGGGTACGTTTCCACATGGAAAACTTTGGCTTAGCAACCAGAATTATCGGACAATAATGGACAGGAGTATTTATACAGCCCTGAAGTTTATTGGGATGATAAGGTGAATTCGCAGGAACGGCGTTACTTTTAACCATTGTGCTTACTGATGTTTTCATCATCTGCGCCCCCACTGAGGGGGATAGGGAGGGGGGGTCGTTGCGAAGCCTGTCGCAATTTTCCCCTAATTGACATAGACTTCGCGGAAGAAAGTGTATTGCTTGCTACGGGAGCCCGTGACTGACGCCAGTTTTTATGAACTTAGGCCATCAAGTCACCTGTCAGGTCAGATGTAAGATATTTGGCCTCTCACGGCTAAAATCGCTGCTCTTGCTACTATTGAGCGAAATGTATGGTTAATAATCAGATATGGCGTGATTGTATAGCCATCAGAGCCTTTTTTACAATCTTTGTCTCACGTGGAAACACTAACAGTGCGTTATTACTTTGGGTGCACGACCGCAGACAGGTTTAATATCTGGCAATCCGAGTGCTTGACCATAGGCGTGTTTAATATCTGAAAAATCTGTAATACAACGACATGTTTTGGATCTTTTTGGGCCTTTTGCACTTTGTTTCATACGTTCACTTCTCATATGTTCACTTGGATTCACTAGTAAGCGACCCTTAGTGACGCGTGAGGCAGGGTGTAAAGTCACGGGTTACAGCTGTCATGGGCAGCAACCACCGGCACATCTGGGAGTGGGCGGAATCTCCAGTATCCAAATAGGTTGGCACCCGTCTGGACAACTCACAAAATATTTCTTTAAAAAATTGAATCGTATTTTCTCATTAGATTTTCCTTCATTCCAGAAATCTTCCCTGAGCTTGGAGAGAGGAGGGCATATCCAACTTTAGCTGTCCAATGGTTGTGGCATTTAAGAGAGATTTAAAGTTGACTAACTCGCAGATATCTGAACATGATGGCTATTTGGGACGGAATTTGAAACTGTCAGAACCCTAAGGGTAGGAGTTGATCAGCATTAAAGTAGAAACCGCAGCGCGGGACTTGACATTTAAGCTCTCCCACCATATATGTCGTATGAGTCAGCGCTGACTTTTGAAACGCCTTCAACACTGTCGAACACGAATTTATATACGACGCCCTAAAAAGTTCAATTTTGCCCCGCACTTTATCGAATGGATCAGAATAATGCACAACGGTATGCAGCTTGCCATGATCAACAATGGCTTCACATCAAAATGGTTCACTCCAGCACGGGTCTCCAGCAAGGCTGCCTCGCCTCAAGTTTGATATTTTGCCTTGTGGTTGAAATTTTGGCATTAAAAGTACGTGCCTTGGCACATATTAAAAGTGTAACGATATCCAACACAGATATTAAAATTTTTCAATACATCGACGATACCACTCTGTTTGTTAATGACGAGTCAGCTGCACGGACGGCCTTAAGCGTCACGCTCGATTTCGGTTATGCCTCAGGATTGCAACTTAATGTAGACAAATGTCCGTTTATGTGGCCTGGCTCGGTAAAAAATTCAAAGGAAACCGTATGTGGTAGGGCATGCAGTAGGCAAGTCAAAATCTTAGGAATTCATTTTAGTGCTTTGCATCCATGTGATAGTGTTGGGCCAACTATTTCAAGTATGGAGACAGTAATCAATCAGTGGTCACAGAGAATATTGTCCCAAAAAGGAAACATTATGGTCGTTAAATCCTTAGTCATGTCAGAATTCATATATTCAATGACAGCCACAGCAATAGATCAGAAAGACTTAAACCTAATTCAAAGTAAAATTATGAAGTTTATCTGGGGAGGTCGACCTCCTAAAGTAGCTCGTAATGTCTTGTATCAGGAAACGAAGTATGGTGGCTTGAATGCCCCTAATATTGTATCAGGAAACGAAGTATGGTGGCTTGAATGCCCCTAATATAGACCATATTTATAAATCTGTTCGTGTTGCATGGTTTGGAAGATTTGTAGCTGAGAGTTCCGCACTTGCAAATATTCTGCAAAAAAAGACGGGGTATGGAGCTCAAAGATGTATTTTATGTGAATTATGGAAGTAAATGGGTCAAGTCCAAACATATTTCGCCATTTTATAGAGATATGCTATATTGGCTAAGGGACACTGTACCAATAGTCGAACCTAACTGTGACAGAGATATAAGAAGACAAGTAATCTGGAACAATTTGGCATTGCGTATAGAAGGAAAACCATTTTCTGCCGCTCCTTGTATGAGCGCAATATTGTGATCTTGGACGACCTTTTTAATAATCAGGGGCAGATTCTGACTGACAATTCATTCAAAGAAAGACATTCACTGAACAGGCTAGATGCTTTCAATTATATGAAATGGTGTTGTGCTATACCAAGAGAATGGAAGACGAAAGTAGTTGGGACTCAGCTGCTTTCTGAAGAAGACAGATATAATGTGCCTAAAGTCGAAATTAACGGTAAATTATTCTCCATTGAGGTAGTTAAATCTAAATATTTTCGGCACAAACTAATCAAAGTTGTAACTCCAAATGCCCAAAACAAGTGGATAGTTGAGGGAATTGATTTTGTTGAAGGTTGGAGTAAAATATATGCTCTTCCGTTTACCATTACAAGCTCAACCAAACGGCAAAGTTTGCAGTATCGCATTTGTCATCTCTTTTTCCCCACGAGAAGGTCCCTCTGTATCAGGAACGTTACAAATGACCCATTCGTCAGCAACAATTGTGGAGAAATTGAGACATCAAAGCATCTTTTGGTGTACTTTAACGATACTTATACTTTT
Organism: Lepas anatifera; assembly: GCA_034440635.1. Lineage (NCBI taxonomy): Eukaryota > Metazoa > Arthropoda > Thecostraca > Lepadidae > Lepas > Lepas anatifera. The sequence continues at coordinate 265,758 of JAOTON010000895.1, forward strand.
TGGAACAAGCTACTGAGCAGGATAAATAGCAAACTAAAATACGGGGAACATTTAAGGTTTGAAGAGAAGGATATCTTATTCTGTTCACTTAACAAATCAAATATAGTTAACTTCATAATTCTCAATGCCAAACAGTTTATTGCAAATCAGCGTGTTAGAGAAGAATCACTTGATCTAGATAGCTTTATCTCCCTTATTTTAAAACAATTAGCATGGAGCTTGTGATCGCAAGGAAGGATAGAAAAGTGCCCAAATTCGAGAAAAGATGGGCCCCGTTCTTGAGCCAAAACTTAGAGTTCAGTTTTTAAGCAAGCTTTCTGTGCTGAGCCTGACTCCGGGGCCGGGGGGACTGGGGCTCAAAATTGCAAGTGGCAGATGCTGCCGCTTATTTAAAGGCTTTTGGCTCTAGTGGGGAAGGAAAGGTGGGGGGGTAAATGTAGAACTGGATTTGACTGACAGGCCGAAAAATAGTATGTGTTTTTTCGTTATCGTAGGCTGAGTCTCGGCCGCACATGACTATGGCGGTAGTTTGACTAGGATAGTGGATGTTGGTATTCATATCTGTGCGGTGGTTGTGTTCGCATCTCTCTGAGTTGGGACAATGCTGCCGCTAAGAGTTACTTGCATTTGTTGCAGTGTGATTTTGTTGTCTTCTCGCTGTCCGATTTGATTGTAAATGTTCAGTCAGAAGGCAAATAAAAAAATCGGAAATATATATATATATATATATTTATATATATTTATTATATATATATTTATATATATATATTTATATATATATATATACTGTTACAATCTTGCCGCACTTAATATAAGATAACACACTTATTCCATGGACGTTTCGATGTATTTACATCTTTTTCAACATGGCGGCACTCCACATCTGCTCCGACTGCCACACGGTAGTTCGGAAAACAGCTAATCATATGAATCACTAACAGCAACGTGACTCTTTTTATACTCAACCCCGACACAGAAAGATTTAATTATCGACCATACGCGACAACCCGGCCGGACACCACAAATCACAATAATACAGTTAAGGCGAACTGGATTAAGGTTATTGTCCGACCAACTTTAAACGTAAATACTTAAAATTACGAATACACCTTGTATCAAAGCATGACACATAATGAACCGATAAACTATGCTCCTAGTCGAATTAGTACTCCTTTCTGGGGTTGAAATAAATATCTACCGATACATTTTATTGTCTACCTTGATAATCCAAACGCGACAACCCAGTGTATCATTACAACAACATAATTATGGCGGCCTGAATTAAGGGCATTGTAATGCCAAATTAAACACAACTGTGCAAAAGCAAAAGTCTTCTTATCCGGGCACGGCACATTTTAAGCTGGTAAAGTATACCTCTAATCGAATTCGTATCACTTTCTAGGTCTCTGATACATATCCCCCGCTACAGCTTATTTTTCATGCATATATGTAGGGCACACGCACCTCTCACGTATAAGTAACCATTAGTAACCTCAGTAACCTCACGTATAACCCCCATTTAGCTACCTCAGATCCCATTGGTTTACTTATCCCAGTCTCATGTTTACCCCTCCCTCCTTGTTGTGGTAGGTGCCAAGAAGGCCTATCCACCTTCTCTCCCTTTCTCTTCTCTGGAGATGGGAGCGGCCCCATACCCTCTCTAATCCCAGGAACGCAACATCATCGATGGTATGGTCGGTCTGGAGGAAGTGCTGGGTGACCGGCAGCCTGCCTCCCAGCCCAGGTGAGCGAATTGATGACATATGGTTCTGCATCCTGGTATACATCAAATCCCCGGTCTCCCCAACATAACACACCACACCACACTTATTGCACCAGATGCCATAAACAACGTTGCTTGTCCTACAGCCAATAGTCTTATCATACCATACCTGCCCTTGTTGAGCTTGTTTTGGACAACAATAATTTCAAGGTCAGAGAAGGTTCAGATTTCATCCAAAAGGATGGTACGGCCATAGGGTCCCGTTTGGGACGAAATTATGCATGCACTTATATGGGGGCATGGGAGAAGCTTCTGCTGGAACGATCACCGCACAGGCCCATGTTCATGTGGCGGTTCATAGACGACATATGGGGGATTTGGTTGTACGGGGAAGAGGCTCTCAATGAGTTCCACCGGCAGGCCAACAATATCCATCAAAACATCAAGGTAGAACTCCGTGCCTCGCCACAGCGAATCGAATTCCTGGACGTGATTGTAAAACTAGATTCGGGTGGCTTCCTGAGCACTGACCTGTTTGAGAAACCATCCGATTCGAAGTCTTACCTGCATTTTGAGTCTGATCATCCGGCACATGTCAAGACAGCAGTCCCTTTTGGTCTAGGAGTACGGATAAAACGGATCTGTTCTGACAATGATAGTTACCGGAATCGAAGGGAGGAGCTGAAATCCCGCCTGCATCAAAGGGGCTACCCTTCAAAGATAATTGAAAAGGAGCTAAGAAAGGTAGACAGGATCAAGAGGGAGAATTTGTTTGGGAAAAGGAAGGGGGAGAATAAGCAGCAGGCGTCAGTCCCTTTAATTTTGACATACTCACGGTTCCTTCCGGATGTGAGGAATATCCTGAAGAGAAAAAGGTACATTTTGGAGCGATCAGACAGGCTAAGGAAAATGTTTCCAAAAAACCCAATGACAGCTTATAGGAGGGGAAGGAACCTAAAAGACATATTGGTGCACCAGAAGACAGCGAGGGCGGTGGGAGCCAGACACGGGAGGGAGGACTGCGGGAAGGACTGCGTCATATGCAAGCGGTGGTACACTGGTGTTTCGTTGCAAGGGACGAAAGGGCAGGTATGGTATGATAAGACTATTGGCTGTAGGACAAGCAACGTTGTTTATGGCATCTGGTGCAATAAGTGTGGTGTGGTGTGTTATGTTGGGGAGACCGGGGATTTGATGTATACCAGGATGCAGAACCATATGTCATCAATTCGCTCACCTGGGCTGGGAGGCAGGCTGCCGGTCACCCAGCACTTCCTCCAGACCGACCATACCATCGATGATGTTGCGTTCCTGGGATTAGAGAGGGTATGGGGCCGCTCCCATCTCCAGAGAAGAGAAAGGGAGAGAAGGTGGATAGGCCTTCTTGGCACCTACCACAACAAGGAGGGAGGGGTAAACATGAGACTGGGATAAGTAAACCAATGGGATCTGAGGTAGCTAAATGGGGGTTATACGTGAGGTTACTGAGGTTACTAATGGTTACTTATACGTGAGAGGTGCGTGTGCCCTACATATATGCATGAAAAATAAGCTGTAGCGGGGGATATGTATCAGAGACCTAGAAAGTGATACGAATTCGATTAGAGGTATACTTTACCAGCTTAAAATGTGCCGTGCCCGGATAAGAAGACTTTTGCTTTTGCACAGTTGTGTTTAATTTGGCATTACAATGCCCTTAATTCAGGCCGCCATAATTATGTTGTTGTAATGATACACTGGGTTGTCGCGTTTGGATTATCAAGGTAGACAATAAAATGTATCGGTAGATATTTATTTCAACCCCAGAAAGGAGTACTAATTCGACTAGGAGCATAGTTTATCGGTTCATTATGTGTCATGCTTTGATACAAGGTGTATTCGTAATTTTAAGTATTTACGTTTAAAGTTGGTCGGACAATAACCTTAATCCAGTTCGCCTTAACTGTATTATTGTGATTTGTGGTGTCCGGCCGGGTTGTCGCGTATGGTCGATAATTAAATCTTTCTGTGTCGGGGTTGAGTATAAAAAAGAGTCACGTTGCTGTTAGTGATTCATATGATTAGCTGTTTTCCGAACTACCGTGTGGCAGTCGGAGCAGATGTGGAGTGCCGCCATGTTGAAAAAGATGTAAATACATCGAAACGTCCATGGAATAAGTGTGTTATCTTATATATATATATATATATATATATATATATATATATATATATATGTCGTATGAGAAGGCAGCGTCTGTAATCTTTTAGTAACGCGGCAAAAGCGTAATTAAATGTCAGACCTATATTTTAAGACGGTCGCAATTGTGCGGTCGCACCAATTCGCCTGCACTGTAGACCGAGTGGTGACGTCATAACGTCATATAATCAGGTTATATGTCAAGGTCAACCAACATGAAGGTCACAGGTCAAGCTCATTGACCCCAGTATTCTGGTCAGATGGCATTATTCAGTATGACGTATTTTATGCTGACTTGATGGTTAAGGCTACTCAAGGTCAAGGTCAAGGTTAAATGTCTTTCAAGGTCAAACCCTCATTTCCTGCCCAAAGGCTGCTCTATTGTCAGTTATATTGTACATTATTGGGAATATGTCATATTGTTACGTTATACGTCACTGACCTTGAATGACCTTGACCTCAAAATTTCAAAGAAACTGTGTGGGACCCTCCCTCTATAGCCTTAGTCTGTTTTTGGTGTATGCCCGGCATTTTCTGCATAATCACGGCATTTATCAATTGGTCTTCGGCACGGCCCAGATTTTACATTTACGACCCCCGTTTGACCTTGAAGATATTGACCTAGGTCAATGAAAATTTGTCATCAGGTAGATTTTTCCATTCTGGTAGATCGCCTCCACACACCACCAACGAGCGTTTTTCTAACCCTCTTAGTTTCCCAGATCTCAGAGGGGACACTTTAGGACCCCTCAACTGCGCGTTGACGCCACACCCCTCTCCAGTTGCGCGTGTTAATAAGGGCGACATTTGAACCTTGCCAGAACTCAGAGGGTTGATATCTAGGGGAGATTAACGCTGAAATTGGGGATAGCGGCAGCTGAAGATAAACACTTATAAAGACACGAGTACAGCAGCTCGGAAGGAAGGGGATAACGAATAATCTACGATCTCAGCACTTCAGGTAGTTTAAATTCATTGTCCCGGCTTGTTGCTGGCTAGAGCCCGAAGGGGGCGGCTCACTGAAAAGTGGCCGGACTAGTCCAGGCGGTCCGGAGGCCTGCCGGTCCAACCGGAGCTGTACTGTCGGTAGCCTGCCGATGCTCGAATGAAAGAGTTGTCCGAAAAGTTTAATTTTCATTTATGGAGGATAATTTTAGAATGAGCTTTGCTGAGCGCAAAAATTGTAGCGTACAATTTAAATGTAAAACTAGTAATTGCTTTAGCAAGTTTTCATCCCGAAAATTGGGTTTTATCCCCTAAAAATAAAAATCCCGGAGACAATTGACATCACCACATTGGAAGCAGTGGAGATAAACTGTCAGAATACCGTCTCCTTCCAAAGCTTCTTGTCGCCTCATACTAATTGCGACAACACTTGAAAAGCCACCTTACAGGTGTGAAAAGTGATTGAAACATATGATTGATAGAAGCCGCATCTCACTTCGTTCGTCATCGGCTTCTGATGAGAGTCGGCCAAAGCCAAACAGGCTGGTAAATTGTCACAGGAAGTAAAAAGGCCACAGAAAGTCACCAAAGCTCTCCAAGCTTGAGTTCATCATAAAGGTGTCAAACTGACTTTGTTGCAAAAAATACCGAGGGCTTGCTTTGCGTTGGGTGGCGATTGTTGCAATGTAAACCATGAGTCAGCCTATACGGGCATTTTCAAAGCACTTAGGCACTGAGTATGAATAGTGCTATTAACCTTACCTGGAGCTGAGTTAACAGTGGCAGTGTTCGAGCTGCGTAGGCCTAAGTAATAGCACACATTTCAGGCACAAAGCCCAGCGCTGAATGAGCGAGTGGGTGAGCGTTACCTTATTTATTTATTTCGACAGCCTACAAGGCATTTCCAGGTTTCTCCACTCCGTGAGGGCTATTCCGAAACCATCGTCACAATAAAAACAGTCACATGATAAGCATAACACTTAAGTATAACCATTAAGTATGTAAGTATAATTTCACCAACTGTCTTGCGCGGCTAACTCCTTGCTTCGCCTCTCTTTAAATTCAATATTAGAGTCTAGTGTGGCAGGCATGAATTCAGACCGCCAGGTGCTAGAGAATGGGGCCTGAGACGCTTGAATGGGGAAGGCCAAATTTGTTGAAGCGACGTCAAGGCATGCCATCCAAGCACTCTTTGAAAATAGTGTGTACCTGCGCCCACAACAAGCTGGCAGCGTAGCACAAATTTCAGGTAAGAAAATTAAGGAAGAGCGAACCGATGAATGATCTTGCTTTTGCCTAGAAAAAAAGTTGTTGACTAGTACATAAACAGCGCATTAAGGACTTTCCCGAGAAGCCAGAAGTGGCTAGTATGCGATGCCATGTCTCTTTCAGCCACTTTCACAGCGGTTCCCCTTGACGAAGTCATGCCATGCACAGTAGGTATATCTTACCCTAGCTCATCTAAAGTTCTTTTCAAACTCTCAACTACCAACTCTGACTCAACAAAGTTACGCTGACGCAGTCGTTAAACTGCCACGACTCCTGGCTAGGTGCCTACTGGGCGTTCATCGGGGCTAAGAGATGACCACATTGTTTTTAACACATCGAAACTGAACTGGAGAATCATCACCGCCTTCCTCTTCCCCGTCTCCAGGAGTCTGTAGCGACGTGACCATAGCTGCCATTGGGGCACGGGTCAAAGAGCACAGGGAAAATTGCTACCCCACCGCTGGTTTACGCGAAATACGATCTCTATGCAGAATAATTTGACTCGATCTTCCTTGAAGGCTCCTCGAATTTTTGTTCAGCATCCAAATGCCGAATGATAGATGAGTTCCCAGATGGATTTGCAGATCTGTAATCCGGCAGATACGAAGCGGCTGATGGCTGGTGGAATCCTTGAACAGTGATTTATGGCCAGCAAATGGGCAGAGCTGCCGAGTCGCGACACCAGCATCGCAAAAACACGTTTGATGTTGGTATTCGGTCGAATATCTCGGGGGATTTCGGAGTGTGACCAATCCCATCAAGTTGGGCAACACCGACAGCGTGTTATTCACAAATATCGAAGGCCTCCACGATCTAGACAGTGCTAACTTCCATGCCGTTTATAACGTAGGAGTTTGCATGATTCCTAAGAAGAGTTTTGAAAGATGTTGCCTTCAGAGATCACGATTGTGCAGCTAGCATAGGCGAGTCCAGGATTTCTGATCCGGGAGGGAGGACTGGCAGGTGGTGTCATTCGGACAAGAGGGGCGACATCTGCTGGTGGTGGGGGGGGGGTACTGGTACTGGAGCGTAGAACGGAGCAGGTACCTGTATTTAGGTCTATTGGGATGCCCGGGAAACCCCAATGAAGGGTCCAGCTACATATTGTTGATACATCCTTTTCTCGTTTCCAGGACTTTAAAATCGTTTTATTTGATGAGAAAGGCTTTTGTGAGGCCTAGATGATATACAATATTATGCTATCTCTTTGTATTTGGTGTTTGTTTACATAGATTCAAAGTCGGGCATCTCCAACGCCCGTGGAACGGAGACATGCTTGGCGATACTTCAGGTGGTGTCGGAGTGCAGTGCCGGGTGATACTTCAGGTGGTGTCGGAGTGCAGTGCCGGGCGATATTTCAGGTAGTGTTGGAGTGCAGTGCTGGGCGATACTTCAGGTGGTGTCGGAGTGCAGTGCTGGGCGATATTTCAGGTGGTGTCGGAGTGCAGTGCCGGGTGATATTTCAGGTGGTGTCGAAGTGCAGTGCCGAGCGACATTTCAGGTGGTGTCGGAGTGCAGTGCCGGGCGATATTTCAGGTAGTGTCGAAGTGCAGAGCCGGGCGATATTTCAGGTAGTGTTGGAGTGCAGTGCTGGGCGATACTTCAGGTGGTGTCGGAGTGCAGTGCTGGGCGATATTTCAGGTGGTGTCGGAGTGCAGTGCCGGGCGATATTTCAGGTGGTGTCGGAGTGCAGTGCTGGGCGATACTTCAGGTGGTGTCGGAGTGCAGTGCTGGGCGATATTTCAGGTGGTGTCGGAGTGCAGTGCCGGGCGATATTTCAGGTGGTGTCGGAGTGCAGTGCCGGGCGATACTTCAGGTGGTGTCGGAGTGCAGTGCCGGGCGATACTTCAGGTGGTGTCGGAGTGCAGTGCCGGGCGATACTTCAGGTGGTGTCGGAGTGCAGTGCTGGGCGATATTTCAGGTGGTGTCGGCGTGCAGTGCCGGGCGATACTTCAGGTGGTGTCGGAGTGCAGTGCCGGGCGATACTTCAGGTGGTGTCGGAGTGCAGTGCTGGGCGATATTTCAGGTGGTGTCGGAGTGCAGTGCCGGGCGATATTTCAGGTGGTGTCGGAGTGCAGTGCCGGGCGATACTTCAGGTGGTGTCGGAGTGCAGTGCCGGGCGATACTTCAGGTGGTGTCGGAGTGCAGTGCCGGGCGATACTTCAGGTGGTGTCGGAGTGCAGTGCTGGGCGATATTTCAGGTGGTGTCGGCGTGCAGTGCCGGGCGATATTTCAGGTGGTGTCGGCGTGCAGTGCCGGGCGATATTTCAGGTGGTGTCGGGGTGCAGTGCCGGGCGATACTTCAGGTGGTGTCGGAGTGCAGTGCCGGGCGATACTTCAGGTGGTGTCGGAGTGCAGTGCCGGGCGATACTTCAGATGGTGTCGGGGTGCAGTGCCGGGGAAACACTGACGCTACCAGTGGGCACTGGCCCCTTTGGCCCTAGACCTGCATATGACCTCTCATGACCCTGAACTTTTCCCAATTCCTATTGGTCTATAAAGCCGTGTGGAGCCAAATATTCAGACGGAGTGAGCTTGCGAGCAATAGTGAGCAAGCGAATGCATGCGAGTCATACATGTGACAACTTCAGATTTGCCGTTGTATGTTTTTATGTATATATGTCTACCTGCCTATATCAGTGCCCTCCCCTCCCATTTCTCCCGCCCCGCCCTATCTGCCTATTAAGGCCGAGGAGCATCCCTATTTAGCGGGAGATGAAAATTTCCGCAAACCCGTCCTAAAATGAGGATGCATCTGGGGCTGCACCCAGCTTGTAAGGTTCTATGTTCATTCTCTCTCTCTCTCATTTGCTGCCTCCATGCATTCGACCCGCTGCTGGAGAAAACGCACATTCTGACACCAAGAAGGTGGAAGGTAGAGAAGAAAGGTAGCTTCTAACTTAGTTGAAGTGGGGATTTTTCTATGAAAAATAAGATATCAAGCATCCTGTTTTAGTCAATTCTGGCCATACCCTTTCCGATGCATGTGGACAGGTCCCGGGACATATAATGTAACTTGGTCTATCAGTGGCGCAACCAAGGGTTTGGGTCATTGGTCAATGATCACACCGGAATTTGGTTGAATTTTGCACATATAAAAGTATGGTTTCCTCACAGCTAACTTGTGTGGTCGATGTTTCTCCTCCTTTGTAGCTCACTGGGGGTCAGCGCCACTGGATACAGTAAACTAGAAAACCGAAGAACACAAGTTGCAAGGTCTTTCACGTTTAGGTATCCGCTGTGAAAGTTTGCCGTCGCTTAGCATGTAGCTACGATTCCTCCGACGTCACCCAAGATAAAATAGTCTAGATGCGTCTATGTGATGGGAAAGAAGAAATGAGCACGTTGGAAGAAAAATTGACAGAAGTCCTCGCACAACTCGGTCATGCAGTACCACTCAACTCCGATTAAAAAATTCATGCAAGTTTCTGATACCCCAGGGGCATATAATTTCATCATTTCCTTTGGATCCTGCAGCAAATTTCCCTCTGTGACCCGGTCTACTGAGCATGGCACCAGCTCTCCAAACAAACAGTAACACGGCACGGGTCAGGCTCAAACCGGGGTCCCCTAGATCAGAGCTGAGCATCATTGCAGACATGCATTCGAGCTGGTGTGACACCAGCTAGCCAAACAAACAAAAACATGACACAGCTCCGCTATCGGGCCGCATATCCAGGACAAACATACACCAGTTCGACAAACAAACAGTAACATGAAATGGGTCAGCTATTGTGTCATATTTGCAGATAACTGCGGGTGGCACCAGGCTGCCAAATAAACAGTAAAACATGAGCCAGATTCAAAACGAATCTTGCTACGTGAAAGGTCAGCATGATTGTGCGTCGCAATCTCGCCCACTCTCTTATCGAGCCGCGCATTGAGACGTCTGGCCGTGACACCAGCTCGCTAATCAACAGTAACACGACACGGGTCAGATTTCAACTTGGCTCTCCAACGTGAAAGACAAGCATCATTGTGCGCGTGATATTAAAAATCTGAAGAACTGTATGAGTCATAAACTACTCTAGGTCATGGCTCCCTGTCTACTCCATCCAAACTTTAGCTCTGGCCTATTTTAACAACTAAATGGACAACTATTTCTATATGAAATAAAGTAGTATTATAATGGGAGGCCTAGGAAAAAACTGGGCCCAGCATTGGAAGTTAAAACAAGGGGTGTAGGAAACGTTTAATATATGGAGGGCCAGCCTTAGAGAGGGCCACCTCAAGGGAGGCCAGCCCAAAGGGGCCCATAATTAGGAGCAGTTTTAAGACCGCTCATTTGGTGTCAGTAAGGCACGCATACACATCGGTCTACACTAGGCATTTTCATACACGGCTTCCTTTCATTGAATAGCTCCATGGTGTTTTTCCACTTCGTAGTAGAAGCCAGCTGGTCTCGTCACGTCTGTCAATGTCCAAGGGACGATTGCTGCTCGGCGTTTGGTGCGAGGTGCGTGTCGAAGTCCACCAACTCCGAGCCGGCCACTGGTCCGGCTCGACAGCCTACCTCCACCGGATAGGGGCAACCCCTCCCGGCAGTGCGCCCAGTGCGGCGATGCTCGCTGCCGGGCCAGCTGGTGCCGACTCTGCCGGGAGGAGCCGGATACCCCGGCTCACATCCTGGGGAGGTGTCCGGCCCTGATGGCAACGCGCCATCGCCTCACCGGAACCATCTACCCGAGTCTGGAGGAGATGCGTGGCGACGACTACGTGGCGGCCGTGGTGAGGGCTGCCAGGTCCCTCCAGAGCCGGACGGCTACACCTCCGTAAGGAGGCTGGAGGGAATCTACTACTACTACTACTAGGTGCGTGTCTGAATTCGTGCTCTGTGTTGGTAGCAGTCTGGGCTATAGTTTGATTGGGTCCAGTGTTCGCAGCCCATCTGGAAGCACTCGGGTAGCAGGTACCTTGGTCTTTTCCACGAAGCGTCCCTCGTCTGGGTTGCGGAGGGCGTACTAAGGGACTGGAACTTCCCCAGACAAGCAACCGGCACGGTTTGGGTTTTTTGTTTTGTATTACAGCTGCTGATGTTTTATTTATTTCGGGGAGGAGGCCACCACAGAAAAGTTAAGAGGGGGGGGCAGTGGTCCCCTGCCACCCAGCAGTTTTTACACCTATGGCGACATGGATTAATTTTTTATTTCCATGAGTCACAGTTCCCAGCAAACAATTTGGTCCGGGGCCGGATCAAATAAAGCCGGCTACGCTGGCTATGTCTATAACGCTGGCTATGTCTGACGAAACTGGTCCGGCAGAAGTCCGGGCGAGGGCCGCTTTTGTCCGGGGGTAAATAACTCTCTGGCCCATGTCCACACCTACCCCAGACTTCAGCCCACCCAGGTTTGACGTCTTACAACTCGCTCTCTATCGCGCTGTGTCGGAGTATGCATTCCAATAGAGATGACGGCAAGTGCTGTGTGTGCAACTTACACAACGTCAAGGATGCCAGGATGCAGCTAGTAAAACTGTGACGAGTTTCATTGTATTTTCCTTTTAGCAGGTATAGCTTGTACGCAACCTGGTAAAAAGCTGACAGCGATGGGATGAGAACCCACGCTCCCTGCAATGACTCTCACCTTGTCTGGCGCCTTAGACCACTGATGATGATGATGACGATAGACCACTCGGCAAAGCTACCGCAATTATGCTATTACCAAGTGGAGTTCCGTGAGATTTGCGTCAAGACAATGATTCCGAGAATGATACAATCGTTTCCATGAACGAAATCGTGTAAGATTGCCACGTTGTATACGTATCAGAAATGTAACCTGAACTTTTATCACAAAATTCTATAAATGGTATAAATAAATCGGACCATCCCGTAACTTAGACTGTAAAAGCGAAAGCAGACCTAATACACGTGGACCAGTATAGTACAGTGGGAAAGCGTCTACCTACCGGTCAATTTCGCACTTCCAATCACCACTGCACCGTGGGAACTTTTCCACTTTTAGCCTGAATTTGTTCCTAACGACAGCATCCACGAGTGAAATCTATTAATTTGGCTGGGAATCAGTTGACTAGTGATAAAATGACAACATTTCACACTGTATTCAAATTTGGACTTAACACGCACAGAGGAGGGGTCCTAAAGTGCCCCCAAAAATCAATTTCCAAATTAGCCCTGATTATTAAAACGGGTCTCAATTAATGCAGCAATAACTTGTTATAATACATCACTATCGCTTCTCATTTCATAGTCTAACACTGAAATATATGTTCCAATTAACACGCGCAGTGGAGAGGGGTCTGGTGTCAACGCACAGTTGAGGGGGTCCTAAACCAAATCCTCTGGGGTCTCGGAAACCAAGAGGGTTAGAGAAACGCCCGTTGGGGTGTGCGTGACGGCAATAGTGATCAACATTATGACCACGTTTTATTGACCTTTGAATATCTTCAAGCTCAAACGAGGTCCATAAGATCAAATATGGGGCCTACTAGGGGACCTATTGGGAAATGCTGTGATTATGTGGAAAATAGCCGGCATACACCAAAAGCGGATTAAAGTCGGATAGGAAAGGTAACACTCAATGTTTTCTGGAAGTCTGAGGCCAAGGTCATACAAGGTCAATGACCCATGACGTAACAATATGCCATGCCATATTCACAATAATGTACAATTTAAGCGGCACTATAGCAGCCTTTTGGTGCGAATAGATTATTTGACCTTGAAAAAGACCTCTGACCTTGAACCGTGACCTTGACCTTGACTATTGCCTATTGAAAGACTATTGAAAGACCTCTGACCTTGTCTTAACTATGACATCATAGCATAACCTTCATACTGAATAATGCCATCTGACCGGAATACTGGGGTCAATGAACTTAACCTGTGACATTTGACCTTGACCTTCATGTGGGTTGACCTTGACGTATAACCTGACCATATCACGTTATGACGTCACCACTTGGTCTGCAATGCAGGTGAACTGGTGCGACTGCGCGATTGCCACGGTTTCAAAATGTAGGTCTGACTTCGAAAGCCTATAAGTCGAAAAATTACCATCCGATTTTCAAAATTCCTTCACCAATGGACGCGTTCATAAACTCACTCAAATGCAGCCGAGTAACATTTTTCGGTAGGGAACGGTTCTCTGGACAGCTGCGAAATATATGTGAGGGGCGCTTTAAGATCCCCTCCACTGCACGTGTTAACATTTTATGATTATATTATTTATTTTTGCTGGAAGAACTGCTAACGCCATCTCTGGCTGGTAAAAGCCGACAGAGTATTACAAAAGTTCTGACGTGGTGCCGCACGTAAGCGTATTCAAGAGATTCGATCGGGAGAACCTGGTCGGAGGCGGCATCCGGAACACGAGGTTGCCAATTTTCTGCGTGTAAAACCATCATATGGAAACCAAAAACTATCAAGCGTGCTCCAAATTCTGTCCTAAGTGTCAATACACCCCCCCTCCCCTCCCTCCATAGTCGCATCTTGGGGGAAAGGGATGAGAAGTGACATTTTAAGGGGTGGTATCGAACTTTCAAGGGGCGACGAAGTTCAATCGAAGGGGAGTGCCCCCTTGCCCCCCTAGATCTGCCTATGGTGGCACCACCTACCTACGTCTGTAATTATCGCTAAAAAGTCCATAACTTTACAACCTCAGTGGCCTCTCTGTCATTGTGCCTGCATGGGCGCCGCGCCGGCCAGGCGCATTGCGGTAAAAATACAAAGGTTTCTCCAAGAAGCGCAAAAATTCGCAGGAAATTTTTTTGGATTTATACCTAGAATTGTCCGCTGTGTCCTAATTTTATACATTTCCGTGCGCCAATTTGCGACATCACTAGTAGTTAAAACCTTACACATTTTTTGGAGGCCCCAAATTGAAAGTGGTTAGAAACAAGGTCTAATACATTCTTATATAATTTTATTCCTATGACACTTTTTGTTCATCCAACGGTTATTGTAGACATAAAAGGGGTCAAGCTTTCTGAAAATACATAATTTGGTGGTACACATTCAACCATATCAGACGCCCCACTTGCGTTTGAATCTTGCCATTATTTTCTGGCATTGAAACAGGTAACACTAGATGTGCAACTTTCTCCGACTTTAGATAAATTTCTCACCCACTTTTAGGAAAAGTAGACAAAACTTATCTTCACCATCGTAAAATTTGGAAAATTTTCAACCAATTTTTATAATGTCTGTCTTACGTATATACACCAACAGCGCGTTATAACACTGGGTGCACGACCGCAGACATTTTTAGTATCTAGCAATCTGGTTGCTTAACCACAGGTATGTTAAATATCTGTTAAACATCTGTCATACAATGAAATGTTTTGGGCCCTTTTATGTGATGATGAGGTGAGTGTGACTTAAGATGAGCATGATCTCCCCTCTCCGTTACCCGGTCAGACCAGCGAACGAAGTGGGACCTGCCGATCACTGGACCTCACGGGCAACAAAAGGGGAAGGTTACCTGGTAGGGAATGTAGCCGATCCATAGGTCTCGTCATGTCGTGCCAAAGTCAAGTCAGGAGAAAAAGAGTTTGGTCTGCGCTGACCTTTTTTTTGCTAGTAGGGGTCTAATAGTCTAACATATTGGACAATTGAGAGCATATTTTGTTCAAAAAATCGAATTTTTAATTTTTGATTAAATTCAGGCTACTAGTGGAAAAGTTCCTACTGTGCACTGTTTCTGCCAGCCGGTCAAATTCCCGATCACGATGCTTTGGCCTGGCTACGTCCGAGAAGCCGGCTCTCAGCCCGCTCACCCGGGGAACGGATTTAAAGCCGAGCAGGGCTGTAGATGGACAGGCGCGGGATAAATCGCCTGCACCCTACTCTTAGCCCGCCTCCCCCAATGTTTTGCTGGGTTACAGCCGTTTTTATGCAGATTTAAATAATAAGGGACTGACTCTTTTATGACTTTGCCTTTAGACCAAAGGCATAACATACATACCGATTATTTCCTGGTGTTATTTTATTCAAACACATTGTCGAAGAAACTTCCGTCAGCAGCCACAAAAGTGCTTAACCTCTGTTTCTAGCGAACGATGGAGCCTCTTATAATCTTTAGGAGGTCGTCGCACTGTGTGGTCAAGATTGTTGACGTAACACTGTGCAGCGGCGCGAAGTTCTCTAGGAACAAATGACAAACAGCTGTTGAAAGTACGTTACAGGCGCGATGCTGCAACATGTTTATGTCGGCGAGTTTCGCGGTTAATTGTAGTTTGCGATAAAGCCGCCACAGCTCTCAAAGAGGGGCCTTTGGGTTGCATGGCTGGCTTCTGTGAGAACGAGCTCTATCGTATTGAAGTATGAAGTCCTTCAAATGTAGCTTCTCGCGGGCTTGAAACAGGCTTTAGAACGCGATTGAAGAAACCACCAGCGCAAGTTGTTAGCCTGAGTTACCTAAGTTAGACATTTGTTTAAAGTGCCAAGAACACACGGAAATTGTTGGCCCCTTTTCTCGGCGACTCAGTATACTGGGATTATTGTATTTCATACTTTAATTGCTCAGATCCTGTTTCATGGACTTCGCCGACTTCCCACCGCTACCGCGTAACTTAATCGCGCTTTGATCCAATCTTGCCAGTTCATCGTCTTTTGCTAATCAACATCACTCCCTTCCCTGTACTCACCAGTTTACCGCTGGATCCACTGATGGCCCTTCCCGCACAATAAACAGTGGGCCAAAACAACAGCTTTACGCTGTTCAATTAATAATACACACCACTAAATGCATGGGCGTCGAAAACGGACGGGACGGGGGGACATGTTCCCCAGCCGGCGAACCCAAGGAACGTCCCTAAAAAATCTCGACACTTGCCTTATGCTCATACATGTTAGTCTTTTGTCTCACTCATCAATTTGGGTCTCTCAAAATGCCCTTTGAATGACTGATCACCGATAACCTGCCTCCATGCCGGTTTTTCCGACGGCTTTGACTCCGCCCCCCCAACTCGTTGCCAAATTGGACCCCGTCCCGCCTATAAAACCCACAGCGGTACTCCTGCTAAATTATGATCAAGCGCTGTTCCATAGTATCTGTAAGTACTACAAACCAATCTTAAAATGCTTTAAGATTTCTGGCTCTGCTTGACAGGGAGGCTGAGTAAGCACCGCATCGAATACTGCATCCGGTCGCTGCCAAACGTAGTTTATCTGTGGAGTGCACCGAAGCGCAAATCCACTGACACTTGAACTTTGCCCAGGGTAACGCACTCAAACTGCGATGGCTGCCCCAAATGGAAATATTTTTGGCATGGAGGAATACTTACATTTCACAGAGGTATTCGTCTGGGAAATGCGTCATCTGACCGGTTTGTTTCTTTACAGCTCTAGGTAAGAACATCAAATTTGGCGTGCACTTACGCATGTGAGTAAACGCTATTACTATATCTTGATTCATGATGAGCATGTCTGGTTTACCAGCAGAACCAACTAGAACTTAATATCGGAACAATCGTAAAATTTTTCTTCCTTTAAACTCAACATATAGCTTGTAGGAAAGAAGGCAACACGATGCATCTCAACCACCACCAGCCACAGCTCTGTCATTCGGTCACTGCTAACGAAATCCTGCACACGCCTGCGCATACTTGATGTGGACATTTGTATTGGCGTTGTGGCCGGTCGGATTCCATTGGACTGCGCTTCGTTCCCGAGATCGCTGACATGCCGCACCGTGGGACGATGATGATGTATCAGCTCCGCGCGTCAATCAGCAGGAACAGCACAGCCTCGCTGGTGGCCATCAAAAACAATTGTCCTACTGCTCTGTTGTGAACGCAAAATGCACTACACGATCGTAAAAACATTATCAAATAAATTATAAGGTGCTCGTGTTGCAATTATTACCAGGGGCGCTATATGGCCTAAAAACTTGTGTCTCCAAACAAAGAACAGGATTCTGCAACCCCAGCTTTTGTGCTCGAGTCACATTTTAAAATGGTGGCGCAGTCGGTTAGCGCACGCGCGACTCGGTATATGAAATTATATATATATATATATATATATATATATATATATATATAGGGTGTCGTTGGTTCGAGGCCATCCAGTGGCAGGATTTGGCGTATTGTCCCAACTCAAGCTTAGCTTTTCCTCTTCCCCGCCGACGCCATATGATCTCATCAGCTGGTGCGTCGTTATACCCTAAACATCATTGTTACGAAGACATGGAAGGGGAACGCGTCCCTCCAACTCGCGAATCAGGGGGTCCCACAAAGATTTCAGAACTCGGCCTGGGCTTTTTTGCATTTTCTTCATATTACCTGTGTGCACTTGCGTAAATATTTGAGTGCAGTGTATCGTCGGAAGCGTTTTCAGAGAAACCCAATGATTCCGTGGCGACCCCCCTGGCAGGAAGCGAGCTAAATAATGTTCTTTCGATGATGGGGCGCCGGCTCCGGAATTACAGAATCAAGGCACCAGGTAAAGAAATATCTGAGCCACATTCAGTGAAAATCTGAAGTTGATATTTTGAGATTCCAAAATGAATAAAGGCCACAATACTTGTGGGGTTCCTGTGGTCTGTTTTATCAAAACGTTCACAGCATAGGCTACAAGCCACATCTTTATCCATGGCGACAGTGCCAGTGGTGTCATTTCGACCTGGTTAACGGAGATGCAGTACATAGGGCCTTGGCAGGAGCTACTTTTGTTTCGGCGCGCTTGTAAATTACAACGGCTTTATCCACTCTGTTTAAAACACGATTCAAAAACACAGATACATGTACACCTTTTTTCCTCCTGTCACTCGCTTATTAAACCAGACAACACCTACTTTAGACACAGTTCAGATGAACAATGTACTCAACACAATGCTGGCTATAATACAAATTCTAGACCTTAAATATCCAGCGCCTTTCAACTGTCACGTCCAATTGTGACAATTATTCTCCTCTGCCGCCACTGAATGGTCTCAGACTGGAAAGGACCGCCTCTATTCTGGGCGCCGAAATGCCCCGGAAGGGGATATTCAACACCGATGTATGGCGCCCGTTGGGTATGATTATGCAGACCGTCTGCAAGAGCGACTTAGAGTCTCAATGCCGGGGATTTAAGGAAGCCGGTGGCGTCCATCTCACTCATCTGACGACCAAAAACTCTCCGGACGCTAATATTAGCAGGAAAGCTGTATTGGTCAATGAATTAGGGACAGTTGAAGCACATGTGGGACGCTAAACGTTGACTTCGAAAATCGAAATCAACCCTTCAATGCGGGAGTTGCTCGTTCGGATGGTAGGATCGCGGTCTCCGTGACAAGTCCCTTGATGACCTTAATGAGGCTCGGACTCCAAAATACGAACTTACATAGATTTGTTTTTAAAAAAAGACTAATTACCTCATATTAATCTCATCTTGTGGTTGCATTATTCGTTAATAAGAATATCTGGAGTAAGCGGCGTCACCGGCCGTTAGAACCAGGCTAAATAGGATCGAATCACACAGAGCTGGTGAGGCGGGGAGGTGACAGAATGCTTTAGAATTACTCATGTCCAGGCTTAAAGGTTGAAAATGCATGAACATATCTTGGGTACTTTCATCTTCTTTTTGTGTCGCAGCGAGTGGCTTTTTATCGGCATGTTCTATCACACTTCAAGCCCCATTGTAAAGGTACCACATTTCCCTTTAACCCAACCAGAAACCCCTACCTCACATTGGTTCATATATGCCAGCATACGGTTGTGTTGATTGAGGCCTACGAAACCAGGGTCCAGTGCAAACCTTGTGATACAGGAAATATGCTGCATGAATGTAAGCTGAGCTGAGCAGGATACACCTGGGAGATGACCACTACCAGTGGGAGTTTACAAGGAGTCTTGTACTTTTATAGTGAGTTTTAAACTGGGATCACCAGGTCATAGAGCATACTGGCAGACCAGATGTTTGATACCTTTTTGTCCTAGAACTCCCGTTTGCAGGGAAGCAGCATGCAGTTAAAGCGGGTATTGACCTCACCGACCGCCGTATATGGCCTTAGGGAGGCTTAATATAGGAGATGGATCAGTGCACTCAAAATATAGCACGCCAATGAAGCACTGCTTTTCCGCAAAAGGTGAGGTCTGAGAGGAAACAATATGAGGCCAGGGATTCTCGGCATGCTCTGGGTGGATGTTGGTTCAGTTACGAGGCCAGATTTCCTTAAATGCCCCACCTTCTAGGTTACAGCGGCAAACAATGTTCTCAAAATTGGATTAGTAGGCGACGAAACATCACTGCATCTTATAGATGCTCGCATTTCTGGGACCGCACTCATCTCACTCCTCCCAGAGAACGATGTCAGACCTTGTAGGTATAGTTCCCCAGGGCAACAGACCCCTTTGCGTTCCTTATCCATATCCGTACCATGGGAACGACACCGCCATTTTCTCGGGTCCCGTGGGTATAGATGTCCATTTACAGACGTGGCTAACCTGGTCAGGCGTTCGGCCACGTCCTCACTGACCTACTGCAACGTTCCTTATTCTGCTTCTGTTTTGCACATGATGTCAGTCTTTGTTCTTGACAAGCTCGCCACACAAATTGTGCGAAACATTCGACAACCAAACAATACCCCAGCAAGCAGCCAGCAGTGGTGTGTCCGACCGGGAGTGGAACCTCTGCGACGGCTCTTGTCACCTCAGAATGGAAGCAGAACCTTTGCAACAGTTCTTTTCACCTCCGACTGGAAGTGGAACCTCTGCAATAGCTCTTTTCACCTCCGACTGGCAGTGGGACCTCGGCGACAGCTCTTTTTCACCTCCGACTGGAAGCAGAACCTTTGCAACAGCTCTTTTCACCTCCGACTGGAAGTGGGACCTCTGCGACAGCTCTTTTCGCCTCCCGTGATCTGGTTGTCGGCCCATACCATCAGCCGACCACTTGCGCGGAACAATGGCCCCCGCGCACAGGCTAATAGCCACTGATAGCGTCCGCCGCCTGCTTCATCAGTCGCCCGTGAGGGAAGTGAAGCTCCACTGCCTGACCTCAGATGGTGGCTACGTCATGAAGACCGCACCGCCAGCGAAATGTTCCAAACAGCCTCCTCTGGCCTATTCAATAATGCGAGATGTGGTTTGTGATTTGGTATGGTCTCTTGCGATGCTGTTTGGATATGATAACCTGGATATTGGTAGGTTTTGCTATTTTCAATATTGCTGGGATGTGGAGCTCATGATTCTTAGCACGTGCATTGACAGGGGGGGGGCGGGTACCCGCCCCTCGGGTTTTTAGACTTATAGTAAAAACGGCGGAGCGTAGCTCTGTTATACTTGTCATACCATTTCTCTGATCATTTTTATAACTTTTTCCAAAAGTTTAAGGTTAGGTCATCTCAGGTCAGGTCACCAGTGCGGGTTAAGTGACCTCACGTCGAAAAAAGTGATAGCATAAGTCAGAACAGGGTGAACTTATCCGTTTGCAACTCATGTCACATAATGGACCCATTGAGTTCTACAAAATATGTTCTGGTATTTTCATATCAATGGCCTAAGGTCAGGTACGAGCCATGACTTCTTTAGTGGAAATACATTAAAAATGGTTTAAACTAAATAACTCAGTAATGAATGCTGATAGAGCGTTTATTTTAACATCATTATATTTTCCTCATCCTTGCGGGTCCAATGATATTCAGTTGGACCTAATTTGACCTGGGACATGACCTCATGTTAGGTCAATTCCTAGATTGGACCTGATTTGACCTAGAAAGGTCATATTATAAGTCATTCGATTTGGCTTACTGTGAGGATTCCAATGATCTAGATTGTCTTGCTCTACCTTTACTAGTTCAGATGTAATGCCTGAAAACCTTCATTTAGGTACTTGGTATCTCTATGGTGACATGGCTTGACCTCTAGTGACCTTAAATATGACCTGAAAAAAATGGTCTTAATATTTACTATAGAAATTTGGATGGGCTATCCAACGCAGTTTACCGTTTTTCGCCATCTAGCGTGGTTCTCGAGATCTTAGGGGGGAGTGGGCGGATACCCGCCCCTCTCCGTCAAAGCAAAGGTGGCTCAGGCCCCCGTAAAGGTGAGTGTTAAATGGGAAGATTTGGTACCCGGGAATACAGTTTCAGAATACCATTGCTGGATCTACACTGGAATTGAGTGCGGACTATTCTACTTGTCAGGGCCGAGGGCCGGCACCATTTGAACCGAGTCCCCCGACTTGTGTCCAACATTTTAGCGAAACTCCACGTGCCAATGCCCTCTATATATTTCAGGGAAAGCAAGCTCAGGAGACGAGAGTGCGACGGAAAGTTTAGATTAGTTTATTTTAGTTTATTTGATTTATCACCGAAGTGACGGAAATTTATTTATCACCGACGGTTATAACTTAGACGCCGTTTGCTATTGAATATATGAATTGGAAAACTCCTGAAATACATTGCACATTTCCCTCCGATAAGTTTGCTATTTTCTATCGTTATGAGACGTTAAATGACTCATCCGGAATTTATAAGTTGTGTCTTTATTATCTCAGATCATGCTTTGTCCGTTTCTTTAACGATGACAAGAGATACATATTTTGTATTTCCTGTCTTAGCGACGTGGTAAAACTATAGTTTTAAAATTTTGATATATATATATATATATATATATATATATATATATATATATATATATATATATATATATATATATATATATATATATATATATATATATATGATATAAGTGAACACAGATAAAGTTATTTAATAACTTTCACTGTGTTCACCTATATCTTTATGTCTTGATAACCCCCCACACACACACACACACACACACTATATATAATATATATATATATATATATATATATACATATATATTATATGCATATTGCAGGATGAAACGGTTCTCACATCACTGACCTTGTCAAAATATCATATATGGCTCTATGCATCTGTTAACCATATGACGACTATCACTTTTGTATGCCAATGGGCATGCTTATTTGGTGCTTACCTAAGGGAGCATATTTTCCGGAAAAATTGCAGGTATTTAAACATATTTCAGCACAGCTTTCTGAAGAATCTTCGCATTCGACTTTCCAAAAATTATACCGTGATATACCGCAATATAACTCACTCCCTAATATCGGGTGATCGGAACCACCATTTACCAGCGCCACTAATGGTCCGTAGTTCTCTGTACCGGCGATGCCGACCACCCTCCCCTCCCCCCTCCCCCGCAGCCGCCGGAGGTGAGGAGATGCCGCACCGGGTCGGCGCCGGGGCGAGCTCCGCCGGCCCCAGCCTGACCCTGGCCATCAGCTGCTGCGTCGGCGCCGACGTCGGAAACGACGACGCCGCCGGAGCCACAATTGTGCCGGAGGCGACGGGGAGCGCAGAGAGCGTCTGTTGGCGGGCAGAGTCAGCGGAAAGGGCCTGTGGCAGGGAGCTGTGTGACGAGACGTCCACAGCGTGAGACCATCCCACCGCGGACGTCTGGGACAAAGGGAAGGATTACAGCCCGGCGGGTGTCTCCAGTGAGCATTTTGACAGTCTTAGATGACATGCAGTGGAAGGAGGAGCGTCTGTGACTGCGACCTGCAGCAGGAGTTACAACCCCGCTCAGAATGACTGCAGTAGGGAGGAGGTGGAGTCGGTGGAGTGGCGAGTCTGATGATGAAAGTCTGTAGCTTAAACATCTGCAACATACAGAGATGCAGTGACAGGAACGCCTGACACTGTCCAGGCAAGACATCGGAGCGATGAACAAGTGTTTTAGGCGTTTTGTCATTCTATCACGGGAGTATGTCAGCTGGTGGTGGTAGCGGGACACTATGCGGTGATGCGTGCCGACCGGCGCCAGTGACGCTGTGATGTGATGCAGCGCCGTCAGCTGACGCTGCTGACGCTGCTGACGCTGACGCTGAGTATGGCAGAGCGGCCGGCGCCGCTGACAGTGCACACTGAGTACGGCGACCTCAGCGGTCTGCTGCACGTCTTTCCCGCCTCCGTCAGCGCCGGGAAGACCTCAGCTGGCGCCGGTGCGGGTCTTCCTCGGCGTGCCGTACGCGGCGGCGCCGCTGGGTGCCGGCAGGTTCTCGCCTCCGCGGACCCGCGCTGCCTGGTCCGGGGTTCGTGACGCCACCTCCCAGCCGCCGGTGTGTCCTCAGCCGGCTTCGCCCCGTGATGATGCCGCCTGCAGGAAGGCCATGCCGAGGACAGTGTGTCGCCGCGCCGAGGCGCTGCGGCTGAAGCTGGCGAACCAGGAGCGAGGATTGTCTCTATCTGAACATCTTCGCACCGGCGGAAAGTAAGCACCGAGGGGCATGCTAGACAATTTATAATTTGACCGGAGAGGGATAAACAGGGGGTTATTTTTTATCATTAAATTCCATCCGAGTGCCGTATGGAGGGGCTTAAACTCCCACTTTGGCTTTTCCAAGAGGATAGCTGTGTAGTTATCTCCAGAAAGCTATAAAAGGAAGTGTAATTACATAATTTGAATACCACATTAGGCCACCAATTACAGAAATACCTTTTGTTTTTCTGCCTGTAACACACCTTTTCCTGATTATGTAATTAATTCCAATTCGAAAAGTCACATGAGAAGTTCCCACAACAACAGGAGAGATCGCCTCCAAAGGGTTGAAGAATTCGTTCTTTCCATAGTCTAGCAGTGCCAGAACTAGGTCCTGTCGCTCCCCTTTCATCCCATTCTTGACTGAAAAAATGTCCAGCAGTGCTCTGGGGATTGTCTTCAACTGTCAGCTTTATAGAAATAACTCTGAAATTCATTGGGGCCATGAAAGCTAATGCAATCATCCACTTCAAGACAAATATTCTAGAGATATATAGAGAAGAAATATATAATATTCGAAAAATATTCTTAGACTGAATTATCAACAACACAAGTCGCCCAGTTGGTTAAGGTGGCAATGCAGGATGTCCCTAGATCAAAACTGACATCTGGCGGCGTTTTTCTCGGCCGCATCTTACCCAGGAGGTGGAAGCAAACAGACATGACACACCTTGACAAGAAAGCTACGCTGGCTGACCAGCCAGCGCCCTTGTTACTGGAAGCAAGGATTTTACCTGTCTTCACACAGATCTTAGGTTCCGTTGGCGCATCCCGAGGGCACGGCCTCACCTCGTGTCACTGGAACTCTCCTCTCTTCCACTGGACCCGAGAAATGGGTATAGCCTCGCCGTACCACATGATGGGACATGTGACAGGCAGAGTGCATGCCACGACTTACCCCAAGGGAGCCGCCAGTCGGAAACCTCGGCCGTGGTAATCCTCGCCCCAGTGGGAGGGTGTTTGAACACCCTTTCTCGTTTTTTTCCGTTGGCATAAAAAACGGTGGCGCGAAGCAAAGTTGAGCGCGAACCAGTTGCTGTTCATATAGTTCTATCCCAGTAGATTGACGTGCCTTTTCTTTTCCGAAAATTGATCATCCATAAACAGCTATAAGCTCTGCCTTATTGGATCTCCTGTTGCAATCATTTGCAGAATATGGGAACGTTGGAGCCAACCGCTTTGAGTCGACCTGGGAGAGGCACATTGCTCCTTTGAACATTATTCAATGTTATTCAGCCTTCTTATTCATCTTTTGGATCGTCCTGAATAATGTGGCTATCTCGCAAAGTGCTACAAAATCCCTTTTGCCTGTCAGTTACTTCGCGGCGATTGCTATTCGTCCTTATCCTTTTGCCGAGTTCCACGCCTGATCCATGCTGGTTCCATGCATGGGTCACCGTGCTTTGGTCCATCGCCACTCCCCGCGGAGAGATTTACGGCTGCGTCAGTGTTGCCTGGTCTCGAGCACCTGGGAATGATCCTGAGTTGCCGTTACGAAGCTCATCTGTTATCACTAATAAGTATCTGGGGCTATACGGTCGAATGCCCGTGCTCAGATGATAGCATTAACGCCCATCACGCCTCTAGCCGTCCAGGGTCACATTTAGAGGAGGAAGGAGAACAGCGCGATATTACACGTCTCACTACCAATGGCAATTACAGACGAGACGGTTGAAACTGGCTTAAAGCGGGCTTTAGAGTTTTAAGTTTGAAGGTGGCTTCTGCTCCTGGGTCTCAGTACGAGTTAGTTTCCGGTACTGGCACTCTCTACGACTCTGGATCTGGGCCTGTGGTACCCTGATGTCGGCTTAAGCTGGATCGATTGCGAATGAGTTTGTTTGAAGGTTAATATCTGTATAAATCTGTACAGAGTATTTCGGTTGGCCATGCCATTTATCTATAAGGAATATCTGAGTTACCGATCTTAGCTACCGTAGTACGTGCCTGTAAGGATTTTCTGGAGGGGGAGACAATGAGGGTATTGGTTCTCTTACACCAGTTAACCGACCAGGCAGGACTGGGGCTTATTAACCCACGCCTCACCGGGGGTCCGGCGCCACCTTCCCCCCACCGGGGGCCATCGATGGCCCCCCATCTAACTCCGAAAATATGGGGTTAGCGCAAATCTTCAAAGTGCATTAGAAAGCTTGCGTGAATTCAGTAAGAAATTAATTCAAATGTTTAAGCGCTCAGGTTGATGGTTTGACCTCCAGAGGTTAAGTTAGGTCAAAATCGGTTATTTTCACTCAAATAAGCAATGTTTAATCAATCTGGGCATAACTCTTATGTCATTAGAGCTATTGAGATCTGGTAAAGTACATTTGATAGTAAAATGTCAGACCTCTTTCCGCTATGTGGAACGTAATGACCTCCCGCCAGTGGTTTGACATCCAGAGGTCACCTAGCAACCTAATATGACCTGAGGTCACGAAAGGTCAGAAGGTGACCTTGCCGTATATCAAATGAAAGCCAGTGACGAGACATACACGATGGTGTTTGATTCAAAGCTCTATACTAGCTTAATTAGGTCAAAAGTTATTGTCAAAATTCTGTTTTTGACCCATGGTGACCTTGGATGACCTCGGATAGGTCTAAGGGAAAATATGGCCCCTGGAATCCGTGAAAAGGTGTCCAAGAACGCTTTTCTGAGCACGCCAATAATTTGCAATCGTTTTTGTGACTTTTAGATAATAAGACAGCTATTCCCCATGCTTTTTCAATATGAGGGTCACCTCGCGACCTGACCTCAGGTCACAAAATCGAAAAATCCCGTATATGCAACTTGTAGACCCTGGAAGGGTCATGAAGTGTAGGGAGTTTCAAATCGATCGGCTTAGAAATGTAGCTCTTATAGAGCTCAAAATTTGAAGTGATGTGACCTTGTTTGGCCTCGCCTGGTGACCTGCGTCACCTTGGGTGACCCGGGGTAAAACATTTCAGGGATGGTGGGAAAATGATGGGGTGAGAGGTAAAGCCCTCAACCGTGGTGCTGCGTCTCGTTGTTTTTCTGCTATCCCGGAAAAACCTTAGTGGGCATCGATGCCCCCCCCGGTGGGGCGAGGGTTAAGGCTCGAGTCTTGCCCCAAACTTTCCAATTAAAAATGTTCCACTTCCACGATGCTAGCCATTCTGCTTCCAAACTACTTCAAATCCACATTGATCCATATCCATATACTTTGCCACAAGCAATCCCAGGAATAAAAGCAAATCCATATTGTTTGGATTTGCCAAGCAGCACCTCTATTAGGAGACAATATTGACATTTTTCTTGATGCTTGCCTTATAATCCAAATGAGGCCACTTTTTGCAAACCCTCACTGTATCCGGATAAATCGAGGAATTCTGGTGCGGAGAGTGGATGCACATGAAACCACGTGAATAACGTCAATTTTTACGGTTATTTTTTCATCAGAGACTTAATGTAACCTAATCCGCCACTGCTGGGGGTAAATTTCAACCGCCCCCTCGAATTTTTTGCGAATAACTTCGAATTAACTTAAATGAAAGATGTGCCGCTCTGCATAGCCTTTAGGTAAGTGAATTGACAACTATTGGTCGAAAGTTGATAATGAAAATTGCTCAGGCTAACGTGTTATGATGTAGTTTCTAGGCCTATGTAAGGGAATTTCGCTCTTCTAAAACACGTTAGAACAAATAAGAGTGTAGCACGGCCCCTAGAGAAGAGCTAGTTCAAGTTTCCATAAATAATTCGAAAGCCCTATGAAATAAAAAAAATATGTACCTTTACCAATCATTTTGAGCCAAATCACATCTCAAACGGAACATTCCCTATTCTGTTTCAGGCGTAGGTGGCCCCAGACTTTTGCTTAGGCAAGAAGGCATCTTTTATAAAGAAGATTCGGTTTCGGCTCCGAAAAAATTAGTTTGCTGGGGCTCCGGTTCGGCCTTCGAACCACTGGTTTGAGCCGTTGGGAAGCGTCCCAAATCATGCAGAAGTGAAGAGTTATTATGCCGGTTGGTTTGGGGCTTCCCCGTCTCTCTATAGCTGCAGGTCTTGAGTGTTATTGTCTTGATCGCACTCTTAACCCTATTTCCAACAGGGGAGGCAGATTCTGCCCACCCCTCAGGTTTTTCCATAGTATCTCCAAAAACAGTTTGAGATAGGCTCTTGAAATTTTGTCACTTTTCCTAGAATTAGATAACGCGTGTTCTCTGAAAATTTAAGAAATAGATGTGTGCCAGAGACGGAGCTATGGCTCGCTAATTTGGGGGGTTTTGTGCAGAAGCCGAGCATTATCGCCTGGGCTGCATTTGTCCTACAATAAACCTGTCTGTTGCGAATTGGCGGCAGTTGTAATGTTTTAATGCTATGAATGAGATTTAGGATGACAGTTGATGTATATTTTGATATAATTTTGGCCATAGGCGGTTGCGGAAGCTAAAAATGGGGGGTTTACATTGTTATCCATCCGAGCTCTTCCAAAGTAAATAGATTGCGTACAGAATGTTCGATAAAGGTAAAAATAATCATGCATTGATCCCACATATGTATTATATGATGATAACAAGTCATAGGCGTCCTCAGATACCGTAATTAGGGCGTTTCATACGCACTCCAGCTCTTTTAGTGTTGTGTGTGCATTGAATGGGACAAAACATTGTAACTTTGCATTTAGTTCTAAAACAAAATGAGATTTGGGATATCAGTGGATGTGTATTTCGAAATATTTTGGTCATAGGCGGTTCCAGGAGCTCAAAATGGGGGTCTACAATGTTATCCATTCGAACTCTTCCAAAGTGAATAAACAGCCTACAGAATGGACGAAAGGGGTAAAAATAAGGATGTATTGATCCCATCCCTGTATCATATGATAATAGGATATCATAGGCGTGCTCAGGTACCGTAATTAGCGGTTTCATTAACTTCCAAGCGTATTTTAGTGTTGTGTCTGCATTGAATGGGTCTATTATATGC
The DNA here is from genome assembly GCA_034440635.1 of Lepas anatifera. Taxonomy (NCBI): domain Eukaryota; kingdom Metazoa; phylum Arthropoda; class Thecostraca; family Lepadidae; genus Lepas; species Lepas anatifera. The sequence continues at coordinate 294,051 of JAOTON010000895.1, forward strand.
ATCTATATATGCATCGTAGATATGCATTTAGTCCTAACACCAAATGGACACAATCATCCATAGGCGGATCCAGGAGTGTTCCCTAGGTCGGTCAGGGGTGGATAAAGGCGAGGTAATTTGAAAAGTAACCATACTTGAAAGGCGGGGTAGTTTGTGTCTTACCCCTCTATTTTGCCTCCTGAATCCGCTGACATATTTTTGACATTTGAGCACTTTTCTTGACATCAGATATATCACACTGTACCTGGCGTGTGCATTTCTGCAAAAAAGAAGACATGAAAAAATCATATAATCCCCCCATTTCTGACCCTAGATCCGCCCTTGAATTTTGAATTTCGCCTAAACGAGAGATAAGACCATTTCCAAGCAATTTCCTGTCAATCCATACTAGTTTCGTGAAGATCAAGCCTAAGAGCCAAGAGTTACGGATAATCTAAAAAGGGCATATATTTGTATATTTTGAACCCCTAACCTCAATTTTCATAACTTTGAAATTTTCTTTTTCAAACTGGAGCTAAGCGCAAGAAAAATCGGTTGCAGTGTGAAGTTTTTAATCGACCGGGTAGATTTTAAGATCTTGGCAGAATCTGCTCCCCCTTGTTGGAAATAGGGGTAGCTGGGAGCCCTTTGGAAATAGGGTTAAGTAACGCATTGCATTTAAAGATACCCTCACAATACGAATTTACAGTCAATAATCAAAATCATTGGTAAATGACAGTAACATTTGAGAACACTGATGAGGGTGGCTTAAAAATAAATTTTCCAATCATTAATACCCCATCTGTTACCGACATTGACCGGCCCACTAATTACGTTGATAAGCTTCGGAGTGCTGAGGCGAGGAACATGATTTTAGGTTGACAAGGTGTTTACTGGCCTGTATCCTCGAATCCTGGATGTGAAATAGATATAATAAATTGCCATCTATTACTCTGATATACTGTCAGTGTATTATATCTATTTCACATCCAGGATTCGAGGAGACGCAAACACCTTGTCGGCCCACTGATTAAACTTGGCAAAGGCTAGAAAATTGATGAAGTAGGGGAAAGTGGAAAGTCATGGACACCGTGGGTAAGATGGACACCCCCTGTTTGGGACGAACTGACAGCGCCACGACCGGCAAAAGCGTGTAATACGCTTCCTTTTAGCGCGCGTCGGTCGCAGAGCAACGTTTGGTCCGGGGAGCTCTCTAGGTTTTATACAATTTTCAAAAAAGTAAAAACTTCAACTCGTGTGTTATTTTCACAATCGAATTCGTAAGGTCATTGGATGGATGTTTCTATAGATACTTTGTTGGTATTACGTAACATGGCTCTTCAAGATGTTACATTTTGTTCACCACAGGCGCTGACTGTGTAATCACAATGGCGTCCGTTTCATGTCCAAGTTTGTTTAGGAAGAGCAAACTGGGGTAAGACGGACACCACGTGTGGGGCAAGATGGACATGGTGTGCATATTACCCCGCACAACAGCATATTTAGTTTTGCATAATATAAACTTAAATAAATACATTTACCAAGGGTTTTCGGGTCCAGCGATACACCTGAGCGGAGGCGGATTTGGCTGATGGTTTGAGGGGGGGGTGGAGACATAGGGTCCGAAATGCTGGAGAACATATAATTAAATTTGGGGGTCATCCAGGGCCAGGTGTAACCCTCGACCCGGAGCGCCCCCTGAAATGGTCACGGTGCTCCCCCTGGGAGATTGATAGGCCCCCGAAAGTGTCGCTTCCAACCCCTCCCCTCAGGAGCGGGGGAGAGGCGCTCTTAGCCCTGCGAGAGGATTTAGCGCCCACCTGATAGGTTTTGCGTTCCAAAAGTGGCAGACCCTGGCAGGCGCGCACCCAGGATTTTTATTTGGGGGGGGTGGCTGACAAGAGAGGGCAGCAGGCTGGTGGAGAGGGCGGCATTTTGCCTCAGGGGGTGCACTTGTTCACCCAAAGGGCGACCAATTTTTGCATCCTGGGGGGGGGTGAAAGCGGTGAATTGTTTGTTGTACAGACCTATAGTAAATTGTTTTAGGAGGCGGCGTATTTGGTGCAGGGGCAGCAAAGTCAGTGTAGAGGGGCGGCATGTTGGGTGCATGGGCGGCAGTCAGCGTAGCACTGCCTCTAAAAAGTCAGGTGAAGGCTCATCCTTCCCCTCGATGGGCGCCTTCGGCGACCCACATGGATGGGGCCGGCACTTGGGAGCCAAAGCGTTATGGGCGGCCGGGCCCGCATCTCCCCCCTGGGTGCGCGCCCGCCCCTGGCCCGGATGGCGCCCCCCGACAGGGTGCCCCGCCCTCCTGATCGGCGATCCTGGATCAACCTATGCACAGTTCCACGACAGCCCTTGATACTTTAATCCTCCTTCATAAAAAAAAAAATCAGAAAAGGCATGCATGAACCCCTTTGACCCTTTTAAGGAAAAAGGTAAGAAAATGCCCTCTTTTCCCGCGGCGGGCGACAGTCGCCTAGTGGATGAATGCAGATGGAAATGTTCAAGGCCTGGTTCGATCACTTTCTTCATCTTGTCCATCTTTCCCCATGGGGTGACCATGTTACCCCACTAGGTGGGGCGAAATTGACTTTTGCTACTTTTGTCTAAATTTTGCGCAAATTTTGATATGATAATGAGAGACACATAGCTGCTTGCACAGTGGTAGATAAATGTCTGAGGTATCTCTACAGCAAAAATAGGAACGAAACAAGCTGATTAAGTCATCGAAAACTCACATCATCGTTACGGTGTCCGTAACGATCCCCCACTTTCCCCTAACTTGCTGTCCAAATGGCGCTCTGAAAATTACCACTTGAAAGAAGGGGCTGAAACTAATTATTTCGGCACATATTATTAATTCAAATGAAATCATTCATCTGATGAGCTTGGACTTCAGCCATCTCCTACCAACAGTTCAGGAATCAGCGCTATTAACGTTGTCAGCAAATCATCGGGATAACGTTGAAATCAGCAAGCATTCCAGAGAACTCGCCAACCCTATCTAACTAACAAACCCTACCTTATGATAACACTGTGTCGCAGACCTGAAGAACCCCAGTGATGCTCCACTGGTCCGGCCACGGAATAAGGCATGCTGCACTGAAATACAACGCTATGAAAATCAAAAGTGCAAAGGGAGAGCCTCCATCTTCCGGGAAGCAATCCCGTGACTTTCCAGCTAGAAGGTATGACTTTTCCAGCTTCTGCGTAGTGCCGCTTCAACTTCTGCAACGACCATGCCTTGGAATTGCCCAGAGGGATCATCATGCATATGTGTCGGTGGAAAATGAGCTTTCTCTGAGTCTAAGACCAGAATTCACGGTATTGGTATTCAGTTCCAGGGAGAAAAGGACATGCGTTGAGAGGTGCGTTGTGAATTATGCATAAAACGACGTGGTTAGAGGAAGGATTTCAACGTTACAGCTTGAGAAATCATAGACAGAAGAATCAGGTGGCACCAGGGCACCGTGACCCCCCTCAAATTATGTATTTCAACACTAGCCCTCTAGCGTTGAATGGAAAGAAATATGTTGAAAAGTCCATGGTGCCTCTTCTTCAAATCCGGGCCCTCCTCAGCATCTGTGAGAGATGTAACAGGGCGAGGAAGCCGAAAATTTGTATCTGAAAATGATATGCATACTGCCATTCCGCTTTTATCACTAATATAATATCCCACTATTTTTAGCTAGTCTATGATTCCATTGAACCTTTTTTCGTTTGCTAGGTACAAACTTTGTTCAGGTCCTATTATTTGGGCAATCCCCCTCTGCTCTTATGGATCAGTGAGATTTTACTGGTATACTCTTGATGCAAAATTATTCCCATGAACCACAGAGGTATCAACGAAATAAAAAAAACAATGTTTGAAGTCAGTGAAATTGTTCAGACAAGACTTAGACGTCAGCTGGCATTTCTCAAATCAGCAATGTTTGCCTTGCCTTGCTGGCCTCACTAGGCTGTTTGGATGATGAAGTGATTAACTGGTTAGCGTGTCTTCTTCCACAAGGCTGATGCAGGTTCAGAGCTCGACGCACTCCCTGAGCATGGAGTAATCGGATCTCCCGGAATCTCTTCCAACAGGGAAAGAGTTGGCGAACACTATGCTACCCAGGCAGCTGGTGTGTAGATGACCCCTCAACTTATTGGTATCACTAAGCCATCGCACTTATTGGCGCAAAACAGTTTTATGCTTCTTTTTGTATTTGGCAATTCAAAGTCGGGTGAAAACTGATAAGATTTAAGAATAAGGGTGTAATCTCAGATGTATGTACGTGGACCCCGATGATAGCAATTTAAATACTTTATCTTGTTAGAGTGACCTTCTTAAGAATAGCAAGTCTGAGAAACCGAATCCAAATCAAAACCAATCAAAATTATATGGCAGTACAGTTCATGATTGGGTTAATTGAATCGACGTTTTGAAGTAAATGAAAGAGAACATAACGTTTTATGAGGCCCCGAAAAGTGACGATGATATTGGTCAAGTACCCAGTGTACCAGCACACCCAGTCCCGTGGATGATATTCATTCGTGGATGAAACTTTAAGGAATCGAATATTTTAAGCGATTTCATAATGACGAGAATATGTGCGGGCTTCAGATTCCCTAGCTTGGTGTTGCAAAGGAATATGGTTCTGACATAACTTTGACGTAGTTCTAACGTAAATCTGTGCAGGCCCCAGATTACCTAGCGTGGCGTTGCAGGGAATATGGTTCTGAGGTAACTCTGGCGTATTTCTAACGTACATCTGTGCGGGCTTCAGATTCCCTAGCTTGGCGTTGCAGGGAATATGGTTCTGACATAACTTTGACGTAGTTCTAACGTAAATCTGTGCAGCCCCCAGATTACCTAGCGTGGCGTTGCAGGGAATATGGTTCTGAGGTAACTCTGGCGTATTTCTAACGTACATCTGTGCGGGCTTCAGATTCCCTAGCTTGGTGTTGCAGGGAATATGGTTCTGACACAACTTTGAGGTAGTTCTAACGTAAACCTTTGCTGGTGTTAGATTCCTGAGCTTGGCGTTGCAGGGAATATGGTTATGACGCAACCAGACAAATGATCAGCGCGCAATTATTTCGAGTCGACTTTGCGTTTTTATTTACTTCGATTGTTGACTTTCACGTTTTGCCTCCCGTGGCACCTCATATTATTTTGGAGCCCAATGTACCTTCGTCAGACAATTTTATAGGATTAGAGCTTTGCTCATTTAGCGATGTTGCATACCGGATACGGCCATTTAAGGGTGCCTTGAAATGATTTTGAAGCGCTACTACCTTTGTGATGTCAGAAATAATGCAATTAATTTAATTGAAAAAAACTGTTTAGAACGTAATATGGCAGTGACATTCATACCGTAAAGTTCAACAATAACGACCAATTTAGCTTTTTATCTTTGATCGTGACTATATGAACACCAAGGATTGTAAAAGCTCATTTTTCGAACGAGAACGAATGATCCTTCGTTCAAAAGTGCTAGCCTGCATTTGTTTAGCCCTAATAGTATTTTTTATAGTGTTGGTGAACGAAAAATTAGGCAAGAAAAATGCAAGATGCAGGAATGCAAGAAAAAAATCGGGTAATTACGCCAAGGCAAACCAAACTTAAATGACTAAACCTGAGTCTGTTTATTAATAGGCTGATCATGTCAGATAACTAACAGAGAAATGGTATTTCATTGTTTGTCTTTATTTTTTCGATGAAATAAGAAGAGTGTTGTAAAAATCTTGCAACATGAAATATATCTCAAAGATGCTGTCGTGTGAGTTTTAACTCTACCAGAATAGTGATCGTATTTCTTGACCTTAAAAACATATCGAAATATCAAAACTTAACAAAAAAGTATTCTGGCATCGAGCTTCCTACTTTTTCTGTGCCCAGAAAGAGAAAAATGAGATGGCGACGTCGGGTTAATGGGTCCATTGCCTGCCGCATTAGGTCCAAGCTTCGCATCCGAGAGGCCCAGCCCAGCGATTTACGCCGACAGGGAGGATACCCGCAGCACCAATTCGCCGGAGTAGCTCAAGCAGCCCACACCATCATCTTCTTCACTGCATTAGCGGCGAATATACGAGACGACAGGATCGCGGCAGTGGTGGGGGGTGGTACATCAGCGTCGGAGACGAGTCAGAACTCAACTCCGGCCTACCGCCAGCGACTGATGGCTCGTAGTCTGTAGCTGACAGCTAACTGCTGTGCGTGCTGAAATTTCAGGGGGAGAGTGTGAATGAAACTTGATTAACCCGCGCACCGGTGGGCCTCCGAGCCACCTTCGCCCTGGTGGGGGGGGGTATTCAAACACCTCCCTTCTAACTCGACTCCTGTGCAGGATAGCAAACAAACGCGAATGCCGGTGGATAGCTCATACAAATTCATAAAGAAACTATATTAGTCATTTTTGGCTCAGTCAATATTGAGGTCATGACAGGTCAAAGAAAGTGATATTTTGAATAGAGTTTTTTGGCTCCAGCGTCTGACAGAGTTGAGTTAGAATCATTTTAGGCACCAGCCGCTTCCTCCCGTCACAGCGAATCGAATAATTTATAATATTGCCATACTTGGTCAAAATATAAAAATGGCCTGATCTCATGTCAGATCAAGGCCATTTTTTAACCTAGCATAGTCAATATGCATATTAATCGATTTGCAATAACAATCGAAACGCAATGATATCAAAATAAAAGCTTTATCATTATTTCATGCAAAGTTATTGACCTAAGTCTGAAAACTGCTTAAGTAGCCCCAGATGACCTCTCAGAGGTCACAGGTAAAAATTGCAACATGAACCTGACAGAGGGCCCAGGATACTGCGATTTGGAGAAAATGAAGGTATTCTCAGCTTTATCTACACAAATACAGCCCAATATCTATTTTTTCCATGCATTTCCAATGGAGAGGTCATGGTCCACGCCTGACCTTATGTCATCGATATGAAAAATCCCGGAATATATGTTTTAGCACCCGGTGAACCCATTATGTGGTATAAGTTTTAATCCGATAGATTCTCACATTTCTTACTTAAGCCACCTTAAACATTTTTGGAGGTGAGGTCTATTGAACTGCACTGGTGACCTGACCTGAAATGACACAACGTTAAGATTTTGAGGAAAGTTGCGGAATAGATTAAAGATAAGGTGTGCGAAGTACGCCGGCGCTTCGCGCCGCAGTTTTTTTGTGCCATCGGAAAAACCCGAGGGGTATTCAAGCCCCCTCCGGCGTGAGGGATAAGTGCAAAATGGGTCAATTGCCATGCCCAAGCTACTACATCAACCATTAGCTATGCGTACGGATGTTTCTCCTATTCCGTATTCATATGAGTGAAAATTGAGATACGAAATGATTTCACGCCATGACAAATGAGTCGGCGTGGGCGTGTTGTTAGTTTGCTACCCACGCTTACGTAATGGAACTGTACGAAAAGCAGGTTTCAAATACGCAACTCGCGGTTAAATCGCAGCTCCAGCCAAACGAATGATGACACCAAACAACCTTTACCGTGGAAAGGTCAGAGACTTTAACATCTGCTGCTACAGATTAGCACAATGGTATAAGTTTTAATCCGATAGGTTCTCACATTTCTTACTTATGCCACCTTAAACATTTTTGGAGGTGAGGTCTATTGAACTGCACTGGTAACCTGACCTGAAATGACTCAACCTTAAGCCTTCACTTTTCTTCTTCTCGCTATTTTGGATCACCCCGCGCAGCCAATAGAAGCGTGACTAAAAGTCTGAGTAAAAATTGAATTCAAAACATAGTTTAGAGGACACTCTCGCCAGTCTTTTCCCTACATGATGTTGTTTGCTCAAATGACTGCAAGCAAGGCTCTTGACTACATATTTTCAAAATTTGCGCACCCTGTTCAGAGAGCTAAGTCTGTAGAGGTGTTTAAGCATGTATTTTATTTCAATATCGTACCCACTCTGCACAGTCCAAGCATCATCCTTCGCTTGGACCGAAAAGTCGCTCATTTCTATTCTTTGATTGAAAACCGTATAAACCCACCCATGATGAGCTCGTTCTCGGCCTTAGCGCCTCAGCGTCGAAAAGCTGGGGCGAAAACGGCGACGACAATGAAGCTCGTTCCTTAGCTGTTAAGGAAACGTGTTGTTTGTGGCAGCTGGCCGAACAGTTTCGCGCTGTAGAAGCACTCTTGGAGCGCGCTGTAGGCTTGTTCAGACACAATAACATACTCTCTACTGACCGGAGCCGTCAAAGACCGAATTGGCATCGCCGATGAAAATACGCCCCAGCGTCTGCCTCGATGAAACTGAACGAGTCACAAACAGGTCGAGAAAAACCGGCCGACAATCAGGCAGGCATTTCTTACATAAAGCCAGAGACCTTCCCGACAGATCTCATCACCCGCAATGGAGGTAGGTCTAGCTCTGATGCAAAGTCAAGGGCAACTGCGAGACTCAAGATTCAAGACTCAAATGTATTCGATTGTGGTCCACGGCAGCAAGGGGAATTTTCACACAATCACGTCAGGAAGATAAAACAGTAATAGTGGACTAAAAGGAATACATGAATGAAAGATAAAAGACTCACACTCTGGCATACACAAACATAATACGTAAAAGCATAACACGATGACTAGATATCTTAAGTTACATCAGGCGCCAGTGATAAAAGGGATTTCAAGGTGGCCTTAAAATGAGTGGAGTCTTTACCAGGAGCCAGGAGCGAGGTCCTATTAGACTCTCGGTGGCTTTGCCGATAAGAATAACGCCATCTTGGGCCCTTGATGTTAAATGACTTTTTTCATATAAAAGTAAACATGCATTCATAAAACAAACTGAGTTCGAAAAGGTAAGATTATCGTGAAGGAATTACGGGTGTGGCAGTTAGAAGAACTGAAATATACATTTACAAAAATCGTACTGAAAGACTTTTCTAATAGTTTTGATCAAATTTTTCCAAGTTCGGTTTGGGACTCGGAACCTCATAAAGGTCAGCAAAGGACTTATCACGGAGATCTCAACCCCACCACCTGAACGAGCAGCTCCCGCAATGAAACGTTGATTCAGAACCTAGAATTTAACGTCCCACAAAGCACAGGGACGACCACCCCACTCAGGTCACCCTCTCATCAGTCAGTTGCCAGCCGACCTACGTCGGGTGAATATTGAGCGCCGGAGCGTCTCAGAGGAATGAATCCTAAGCTTCCACCACTGCCACGGCATGTTCCTGAGCAGCAGACCGGAGTCCAACGCTCTACCAACTGAGCTACCGGGGCGGACAGAGTACATTATAGTCAAATACGCAATCTTCAGACAATTTGGTGAATTTTTTGACGCGTAAAATCGATCACTAGAGATATTCAGGGCTAAAAGCTGAGGCATTTACGTATTCTTACTGGTTGCATGCGCCTGCAAAATAAAACAAGTTGAACCGTGTACGGGTAGCTTGTGTGTGATGAGACGTGAAATGACCCGGCTGTATAAAATAAATAGAACTGTTTTGAACACTAGCTATGTAATGCTTAAGACTGCGGGGATTTGGAAATGTATCCAAGAGTATTTATGGCTCTGGTTATTGCCTTCATTATTTTCCTCCGGCTCGAGACTCATCTCCCTCGGCAATTACAACGTCGCAGCCGATGACTCTGAAATGTTTGGCGTCTACTCTAATGTAGCGAGGCGACGCAACAGCGGAATCACATGCTTCAGAATCAGACTCAGTAGTAGCAGATGTGAAACGGAAAAACCAGACCGCCAAATTTCAGAAATAGGCCTTCCCTTTAGCAAATTAATACGGTCTACTTTTATTTCTACTTATGCCCTCAGGAATACCTTACAGAATATCATTCATTTTACAGCTTTCGCTCCTTTCTGTTCTTGGAACCTACCCTGGAACTGCAATGCAAAATCTTAGGCTGAAATTAAGCATAAGGCTGCAGAAAAAAATACCGCTGACATCTTTGAATGCTTTTTCTATACGACCCTAAAACTCAATGAAGCCATAAAACTCCTAAACTATATAGAGCTGGGCCTTGAAAGTTCGGAAAAAGCAAGGTGGATGGAGTACAGGGGTCAAACAAGTGATTAGTTTGTCACCATTGAAAATGTCAGACTATATCGGTGTCACCAGCCAGGTTGCAAAGTGTGACATATTTTGCGTTAGAGGAATACCTATGGATACTCTTGGATCATCCCAGTTGTTGAAAAACATTGTGAGCTCAAATTAAAGGTGGCAATTTTGGGCGATTTGTTCCGTTATTGGTCTAGAGGAAACATCTCGGCTAAGTTTTGTCACTTTGCCCACCTTGGGTTGTCACCATTTAGAATGCCAAAATGGTAGGTTTTGCGACCCGTGATGGAGTACCTTATTTTATTATAGCCAGACATGTAAATTGGAAAGCTGTTAAGTTTTTGTCTCTGCAATCTCTAGTGAAAGACAATACGTTTCAGTCGAATCGTGGAACCCTGTTAAGCGGATATGCCGTATATAACACCTATTATAGTCCTCTGTCTCCACCACGTTACAGAGGCAGGCCGCTCAGCATGTCTGGCGGCAGATTAGGCCGCGCCTGTGTCCCGTCGGCTGAAGCGCCGACGGGCTCTGAACCACGACTTACCCAGAATGGGATTTATGGATAAGTTTGTTTTGAAAGCAGCCCGAGCATTCCAATTAGGTTTGCGAGCGAGAAAATGTGGCAGCCTCTTTACTAAACGCCGCCAGTCCCTCATACTTTGCTCCCTGGTCGTACTGCACCGTTCGTTCAAACTTTCATCAGTCCACTCAGAAAGATTGGGGATTTGGGTCATTATCCTTCATACCTTCATATACCTTCATATCCTCGTAATTTGGAGGCAAAACAGTGGTGTATATCCTTGGACTTGGCAAAATATGGTCAATATGTGAGGTGCCTAAAATACAGGATTGAGTACGGCGCCTTAAATTAGACAGACACCGGTACTGAAATATCTTTCTAGCCTAAAGTGGCCAATTTTGCTGTGTCAGTAGCAAGAAAAATGGCAATGAAAATAAGTCTGGAGAAATACTACTGGTGAGCACTGATCAACACCCGCGATAGCATATTCATTATCTGGTAGTTCCGGGAGCTCTGACAGGAGACTGCTCTCAAAGCGGGAGGACTTGATAACTGATAGATTACTTATTCAGATATTAATTCGCCAAAACAAAGATGCTCAGATTAATAATGGAATACAAAGTTAAGGTAGTAGTAATTCGCAGCAGTATAATATACTATGCGCAAATTTCTGCGTTACGCTGATAACTTGGGAATGTTTTCTGTTTCCCCATCAAAATATAGCCCCAGCATTCAGAGATGTGTGGTTTTGAAAACATCGGTGCTAAAGAATTTCACGACCAACGCTTCATTCATAATGGATAGCGTGTTAAATTTATAAGCAGGACTTGAAATCAACCAGAGGTCACGGAGTCCTATGGAACTCGGAGTAAATCTATTCACCTGGTTTCATTATTGTCTAGCGGAGGAGACAGTTTAAGGGCCGCATGATTGTATATATTTTACCAACGAAGCAGTTCGTTAGTACCAATTTTATTTGGTGCTGCGGAGGATGCGTGCTGAAGACGTTGTAGCTATGCATCAATGGATACAGTCTGCATCACCAACGCCTGTGAACTCCGTTGTGCCTATACCATCAACCATTCGGCCTTGTGATCTGGACGTATGGGGATAGGTAAAATGTTCTGTTCGGCTGTATTTCTTGAAATGTTTAGCGTTTTTTTGGAAGAAAAAAACTCCCTCCAGCAGGAATAACAATGCATGAAACTAAATTTTTTTGTTAGGACCAAACAATTTTGTAACACATCACACATCAACTTAAATCACAACTTTGGCTTCGATTTCATGAGTTCATGGAGAAAGTGTCCATATGTCATCGCTTCTATTGTAAAGCCAGGCTTTTGTGAGCTTGATTCAGCCCTGAACTAAACTGCCGCCTCAATAGGTTTTAAAACTTTACCATTAAACGACCAAAGATCAACATCTTCCGGAAAGAAATTCATTTAAACCGATGAGTTTTGTCTGGTTGTCTTTGGTTCTCAAACATTCTGGAGACCAACTTTTGTGTTGACCAGGCGTAACTAGGCCCCAATATTGGGGGGCATTGGCGCCAACGCTGAGCAGCATTCGCAACATTTGCAGACTTTTTACTGCTCTTCTCTCCATTCACAGCGGACTCTTCTGGGGCACATGGTCTTTCACACGAGTCGTCAGCGGTCGTCTTCTTCCAAAGTGCTCCATCCTGGCCCCGACGACCGCATTCTGTAAAACTTGCCTGACGGAACCACGGAATTGTGAACGGATTGAAGGCGACGCCAACCAAGAGATTTTCTCGACCCAGATGACACGATTTCAGGCCAGTGTAAAACCTCTAGACGTTGTGAAAGGGTTAATTCTTTATCACTTTTCTTTTCTTGTCGCTTACAGAGCGATACTAAAATTCGTGACTAGTCTTGCCTCGGGTTAAAAGGATACATTAGAAGCATCTCTTTGCTCACCCATCGATTCATCTGCGATCCACCGACGCGTTAGCCCACACATTAGGCTGCGAGGCCTTTATCTCACTGCGAATAGTCGCTCACATTAAGATAGCGTTCAAAAGAAGTGCGACGTTTCCAAGGGTAGTTTTGCGCTCTGGCTAGATGATTTAGTGGTTGCAGCTTTAGGAACGAGAATAAGCCTGACCGTATGCTCAGCCGTAGCCTTTGGTCTGGTAAGAGGTCGTCACATATTTCAAGGGCTTTTTCAGTGATGAAAATCTATATTTGAGCTAGGATTTCTTTACCTTGCACCATCGTAAAATGCAGCTTGTTTATGTATGTACATACATACCCGTGACGTGAAATTGACAGGTTCATTTCTTATGGGGTGTTGTTCGTTCAATAGGACAAAGATTTATTTATAATATTGGATCAATAATTAGCTTCCTAAGAACGTCTCTGGAGAATCACTTTTTCATATATTATCAATAAATAATATGCGGTCAACCTAGGCATCTCTTTACCATATGGTTTGACTTTCAGACACAAGGCCATACACCGGAAGCCAGGTAACAGGCGGGCTTGGCTTGTAGCTATGGTTGACTGGAAGTCAACTTTTCCTCCTCTGTCTCTCACTCATCCGCTGGGAGAGAACCACTTGATGGCCTGTGTGGAAGCTTAATTCCTGATGAAAAAAACTATTTTCTTTATAATGTAAATTCGGGACCTGCCCTCAAGGCTTCAGATTTATCTTGACTTGTACCGTTTCCTTCTTCTCGTCAAATACATCGCTAGGAGGAGGGGGAAGGGGAGATAGCTCCCTGCCCTTTAGGCGATGAAAATATTCTCTTTGAATGAAAATACCTATTTCAGATACCTATCCAGCATAAGAAGTACAACTCCCATCCTACCCTCACGCTAAGCAATACTTATTTGTGCTCAAAACCTTTTCCTCAATGCTCTAAGATTTGGATAATATAGTCTACATCATATAGTCTACGTCATATAGTCTACGTAGTATAGTCTAATGCAGTCTCCGTTTACGTGACATGCACGCTCTCCTCCCTCGCCTCTTCAGGGTAAGATGACTGCGGCAATGCCTCTGATGCGCCACTCGTAACAAATCAGGCTGTCCAGAAAAAATCAAAATAAAGATATGCTAGCATTCATTCCATTCCATATCTCCGAACCACGAATATGAATCTCCCTCAAATAATTCCGAAATTATAAAAGTTCATCCTGAGGCCGCTTATACGAACTATAAGCTTACCTATTAATCTTACTCGTTGGTGTCTGGTGGTAACTCTCATGACAGGGTCTTTAGCTTGTGTTTCATAGATTGTGCTCCGTTAGTTAAAACTCCAGATGATTATGGTGAAGGTTCCAGGAAGCTCACTGCGAGGCGCAGCCTCCGCCGATGCGGCGGCACGCCTGGTCCACGCAGTGGACCAGATGGTCAAGTCAGTTCTGTCGAAAAAGAACTTTGTCTTTAACTTCCTGACGCCAAAAAGGATAGAAATGTTATGGATGGTGTAAAACATATAGTCATTTCCAGCTGTGACCCAGGTAATCCCATTTGGAGGCACTGGCTATCACAAGACAGCAGCTATGTTACCGAGTCACTGGGTGGAAAGCCGCGGGACTTGTACCGCCAGCACTGGCTACGATTGATCACCGCACCAGAAACACGCTTGCGTCGCGCGCAAATTTAATGTATCTTTGGACCGACACGACTCCGCAGTCTTCCGACCCAGTCCACCAGATGGATGCGGTGGGCCTTCAGAGGGATGGAGGGAGGAGGGGGGCGTTTTTGTCCAGTTGTCTGCGATCGGTCATTGTTGGGCCGGCGTAATGGCCTGTCGACAACGCCGGCGCCCTGATCGAAGAGAGGAGACAATGAATGGCGCACGCTGAAAGCCGGCCGCCCACCGCCGGAGGTGTCATCATCCAACACATCTGGGGCCTTTCACCCGGTCAGACGCGGCCACTCAGTGTCATGTATCTTCATTTTTATCGCCAAATGGCCTGTATGACCGTGCGCTTGTTACAGAGCAGCAATGTATACCTTTGGGAGGTCCACCGACTTATGTGCCAGGACGTTTTGTCAGAACTTTGACCGATGGGACAGTCTTGGGGACGCATGAACATCGCTCTACTAATTCTGTGCCTGTCATCTTGCTGAATTGTCGTACTGGGCTTTTACAAGAGAAGCAGCGCCGTCAGGAGCGGATCCAGGGGGCGGGGGCGCCCCCTTGGGCCAGCCGGTGCACCCGAAGGGCGCGCTCGGCTGAAAACGCCAGCCTGCGGTTAGTGGGCGCCCCCTCCTTGGACCGAAGGCGCCCCCTGACTAAAATCCTGGATATGCGCCTGGCGACTGAAAGTTTCTGGACTTAATTTTGTCTGAACAGTTCGCCTAAGCCCCGGAAATTTATTGCGTCTCGGAAGACACCGCATGCGAGTTGTTATTCATTCATCAATTTCAGTAAACTGGGGCCGGGTCAACGGCTGGTTTATCGTCTCTTAAACCTCTTGGGTCCGGTATTGTCACAGTGGCTTTCATTTTCTGTAACATCTGAGAAGAACTATACGACTATAATAGTTTCAGCGCCCTCTTCGGAAGAGCGTTATGTTCAAGTGCACATTTGAGTAGCGCGCTATTGAAAGAAGAATGAAGCATATGGTGGAGGACATTGTTGAGGGTCGTTGAAGGCAAATAAGGCGAATCAAAATGCTGACTTTGGTCATTTGGTCCTTTAGTTAGACTTTGAGCCCATTACACCTGTTCATGGAGGTTTTGACCTCAAAGTCTTTGTGAATGTTATATTTACTGTGTAAGTGTAAATTGCGTTTCAATATTGAATGCCCCCGGTAGTAGCTGAACTCAGCGGGAAAGAAGATACTGGTAGTTTACCCGTTTAGGAATGTATCTAAAAGCAAAGAAATGCCAAGTTTAAAATACGTTTGCACCCTGCAGCTACCTGCTATTGGCACGGCAGATCAGCACCAATTTTTTTCCTCTGGCTGTCGATCGATTTACAAACTTGTGCAACAGAGCTATCCAAATTTCAAAAAAATGTTTTTGATTCCACATTGCCAGGTGGATTCTTGTTCCTATTGGTGTGGATGGGAATTTAAGAAAAATAATCGATCCCTATCATAAAAAGCCCA
The DNA here is from genome assembly GCA_034440635.1 of Lepas anatifera. Lineage (NCBI taxonomy): Eukaryota > Metazoa > Arthropoda > Thecostraca > Lepadidae > Lepas > Lepas anatifera. Next base: position 309,676 of record JAOTON010000895.1, read on the forward strand.
CTTAGCGCAAAGCCATCACAATTGACGTTGAATCGACAATTTTTCGTTAAAATCTCCAGTCCATCCATTTTCATATGATAATGGATAATGGATACATCGCCGAGGCGATCCAGCTGGTTCTGAAAACAACATCCTTCTTTTCTTGTCTATCTTCGTCTTTTGGTCCCTTCTATCAACAGCATCAAGCATTCCTAGTGAAATCTGCATATCTTGGCTTTCATTTTTATCTTCTGTATGCCTGGAATTGCAGTCCGGTCTCACATTTTGATCGTTACCACGGGAATTATCCTTTATCACACAGCCCAATGGATTGTTCATGCGCTATATCCCCCAGCCGGAAGCGCTTTTGCAGCATTTGACGTCGCGAAGGAAGGCCGCTCTCGGTTATCTCCTTCGAACTCTGTCCAATTAGCCAGTGATTGGTGTCACTTCGGGCTTATATTGTACGCTTCAAAGTCATATTGGACACAAAACCCTTACCACTCTCCAAACCGGGCGCAGTAAAGTACTCCACCATAAAGCAAGGCCTTGTACCGGATACAAGAAAAGGTATTGTGGGACTGGTAATGAGTCCAATTATCTTTTTTTGAAGGAGTGCAGCAACACGTATGTAAGGCACTCTTAGAGAGAAATAATGCACTTTGCTACTTAGTACGCCTTAACTTATGAAATCACACCTAGTGCGCTATTTATGCTGCGTGTATACTTATGACGTCGTCTTGGGAATTTTATTGTGTCCCCGTTATCTATTGTGTGTAAAGAATTTTCACCAGACAAGCTTCCGATGAATTTCCTCAATATACGGCTCAAAATCAGATTTGGAATGTTCTATTGGTTGTCCTCCGAAAGCACAGCTACCAGCCGTTGCAAGCCCTAAACAAGTCCAGTGCAACGAATGCTTCAATCAGTGGCGTTTTATTCGTCTTAAACCTTTGGGTAAGGTAAATGCCCTTACATGCCAGCTTTCTTTTGGTTGTCAATCATTATTTTGCAATGCCACATAGGAAGCCCTCGATGCCATACACAGTAAAAAAGCTCTTTGAAATCAACTGTAGGCCCTCAGTGAGTGACATGAAATAAGGTGAGTTGGGGTTTTGAGCTCTAGGCTGCTGATTCAACGTGCAATTTTTACTGTTTTGCACAACATGGGTTTTTGACATAGAAACCTGTGTTTTTTAAATATCCGTTTCATACCGATAGTAATGAGAATATATCAGGCAATGCGGGATGATTTTTTTTAATTTCAAAAGGTCTGTTGTGAACTCAGACTCGTGGGGGCAGCGTCTACGCTGTCCACCAGCCGTCAGTCCTCGGGCGGGTGTCACGTGACCTGGCTCGGCTCGGGTCACTGGGCGAGCAGTCATGGCCCGGAACCAATCGGGTGAGGGGCCGGGAGACAGTGTGGGAAAGTGTGGTCAGGTGAGTATTTTTTCCTTACGACGTAGGCTTGTAAGTAACGTACGAATGAGATGTCAAAAGCTACCGTGAGAGATTGATGGTCACGTTCTCTGTGCATGTTGATGTGGTTAACGCTAGCATCGCCCCGGGAACGAATCCACGCCGGAATGCCACCAGCAATTGATGCCAGCGGGACATATATTTTCGCGTGAATTGAAATGACTCTGACACCTATTGCGCCGACAAATGCTCTCTCAGGGGAGCTAGAGAGTGTTGTGACGGCCGCTCACCGACCTCCGCGCCGCACGTACGCATCCATAAACATGTTTACGATTTATGATAATGCGCCAGACCGTCAACCTCATAAGCTGTGTACGGAAGCAGTTGATGTCAGGGAGCCAGTGTTGCGTCAGAGAAAATTTGAATCTGGTTGGTCAGTCGGAGCTTAAAAATATTGATAGTTTAACCGTATGAACGTACAGGGTGCTCGTGTAAGCATGCTGGGTAGATGGGGCTGATATGAGGTTACGTCAGAGCAACGAGTTATATCATCGGTCGTGAACCCATGCATAGCGATTTTACTGCTATAAAACGTGTTTAGTCAGACCGAGGTACACATCGTCCTCCAGAAGATATAGATTCTATTTCTACGTATGGTTGAAAAGCTTATAAGAAGGTAAGTCCTCGAACCAGCGGTGTAATGTAAAGGCCAGCTCAAACTAAGGCCACCATAGATCTCCGAAGTTCCGACTTCTCGAATGCATTGTTGCTGCAACTGGCGGACTGAAAGGGCTCAAAAGAATCGCGATGCCATAATGACATTCGAATAATACGCAACATGGCCTTAATATTTCATTACTTGTCCTTGACCTAGATTCAATGCCATACTGGATTTAACAAAACCATATTTCATGTCATTTGATTCTTAGAATAAAGTAAATCACATTCATAATAATCTTTGGGGTTTGACGACGCACTATTGTCCTGTCGGGAGGGTTTTGGGGTGTAGTATCAGTTTATCCAGAGGCTATCTCCTAATCCACCCATTCCCCAAGTAAGGAATAAAGTAATATAAAGTTGTCAACATAAAGTAAAGGAATCTTGCCCATTCCCCAAGTAAAGCAAATTGATAGCCTTGGCTTGGCTATAAGTTTCAATAATTACTGGTTCTCGAGTCCAAGAAGCATGCTCAAAATCAGCCCAAAAGTAAGTGTTTTGACCTCCATGACTTCACAGGTCAAAAGTACGACACTAGACCACGGTAGCAGATTCTAATGCTACTCCTTATTACTTATCACGATTGGTTTTTGATAGAATGAGCGTGGTTTCGATCCGACCAGGCGCTGGTGGGTGTGGAAGCAGCCCAGACGGGACATTGCATTGTCGGCAATACCACCCGGTCGGCCCAGCCTCGTCAGCCCAGTCAGAGCACGAGCTCGCCGTTGGTTCGACCATTCTGGCGCCAGTGAAGTGCAAATGTGACAGTGGCGGCGCGGGGAGTCTATCACCTGGTCTCGAGGGAGCGACAACGGCGCACCAGCGGCTGTCGCGCTGCAGGCCCGCGCAAGAACGGCGGCATTATTAATGAGCAGCGGCGCGATAAGACAGACGGGAGTTGAGATAGAGTTTAACGATGTTTGTGGAAGTTAATCGGTCTGCGCACTTTTATACTCGAAGAATGAGAAAATAGCCGAAAATATTGTACCCTCAGCTCACAAAAAACTGTTTATATTTACAGACTTTCCAAGCAATATTTTTAGGACGTCTGCTTCTCTCCGATGTTTTAACCCGGCACTGCCTGGTTCTTTTTCTAACCACCGCTACCTGGTGGGGAGGGGAAAGGTCCGATCGGACCTCCCTGCCATCTATGGAACCAGAGGTGAAACGGAAAAATTGAAACGGTGCTGAAAGTGTCCTATCGTATTCTTCTCTAGAACCAAGTTTGAGCCATATCTGTTAAGCTGTGTTGGTACAGAGGGTCAGAAGGGGTGAAATTTAGATTGATGTAGGAAATATCTCGTAACTCAGGAACCATTAGTATTGGAAAATCAAAGGCACCAATTTATTTCTCTTAGCCCAAAACTTTAAGTGTGGTGATTCGTCATTCAAAGAGCTTCAAACGAAGTTTTAGAAACGAGAACTAGCTTATTTAGGGTCAAATTATACCCTGGTTTGGTCTGTCTCATTTTACAGGAGGAAAATCATCTTACATGGTTTAAGAAATGACGTCATAAGCCGTTGACCTAGCCTGACCTAGCGTCAATGTTCAGCTATAAGTTGTCAAATTGATGACCTGACAGATTTAAGCAGCGATACGTTTTTTATTCAATCAGTTGGGAATACATTGGTGAAAAACCAAAGGGAGGCCCGAGTAAGCATCTCCCCAGCATTAAAGGTTTAAGCTACTGTAGAAGAGTTGTTGATGATCAGTTTTTGACCCTTCAATCAGCCATGCCTCCGGAGTTTCGCTGGTGTAAGGATGGGGCGGCATTATATCATCACGCAGCCAAGTTTGCCAAGAACCAGCAGGCAGTTCAAACTTGGCACGCGCGTGGCAAGCTCTCCACGATGGGCCGAAGTTTCAACCTCACCGAGTTTACATCGGCACCCTATCATACCTAGTCGAGAAGTTGATACTTTCTCTTGAGGTAGTGCTATAAACTACGGACTGCTTTTACCAGGGAATATAAAGGACGTGTTCTACTTTTATTGAAAGCTATTTTTTCTATAAATAGTCCTTTTAACAATTTCGACAAACTGGTCCATTCCTTTTAAACCGGCTATGATCTCGGGAACCGAAAGTGATACGGCAGAATGTTAAGGCACTGGAAGACCTAGAACAAAAAAAAACATAAATGCGTTAATCTTGCCACAATGATTCAAATGACATTGACCTCAGTTCAAGGTCAAATAATGAGCTTTCCAGGCCATTTTGCCTATCATTTGAATTCTTGGGTCGTGCTCATTACTATGAATCATAGGCGTAGGAACCGGGGGGGGCCAGGGGGCCACTGGCCCCCCACTTTTCTGGGATGGGCCCCCGTAACGGAGATAAGAATATCAACAACTGTAATATCAAGCAAGAAACTCAAACTGGCCCGATAGCTTACCCCGGAACCCTGTTAAACTTACCTGTGTCCCTAAACTAAGTTGAGGTCCTATGAGTTGATTTTAAGGTCCCCTAAGCTTCTCGGGGCCCCTGAACTGGCCTCTGATGCCATACGAGCTAATCTGGGCCCTTTGAGCTGAACTGAGCGCCCCTGAGATGGTTTGGGCAGCATGAAATTGCCTAAACTGAGCTAGGAGCCGTAACCTTAAACAGGGCCCCGTGAGTTGGCCAGAACCTATATCCACCGACCTGGGGGGCCCCTGAGCTGAGCTGGGACCGTAAAGTTAGTATTGTCCCTTGAGCTAATCTGGATCCCCTGTGATGCACAGAAGACCCTAAACTTATCTGAGGCCCCTGCACAGGAATAGGGCCCCTGCTCTGAAATCGGGTTATAAGCTTTAATTTACACCCCGAACTGTTCTGAAGCCCCAAATATGCCGACAAGGGGCCCCTGGATGATCCGGGCCCTTGAATTTATCTGATCATCAGAGCTAATATGGGCCTCTGTGTTGAACTGAGGGCCCCTGAGATGGTCTGGGACCCCTATAAGGCTTTACAGCCACTGACCGGGCGGCCGAGAGCTTGAATGGGCCCCTTGAGATGTTCTGGCAGTCGTATAGCCAGGGGAGGGGGGTCTCAGGGGTCCGCGGACCCCCTTGGGCTGACCTTATGCACTAAAAACACAAAAATTGATTTTGGGGGCCCCTGAGCTTGGTCTCGGGGGGCCTCCCGAGCCTGGTCTCAGGAGGCCCCCGAAAATCGGTATCGAGGGCTCCAGAGTACCGAATATTGATCTTGGGGGACACCTGTGCTCAGTCCCAGGGGGTCCCGAGCTTGGCCTCAGGGCCCCCCGAGCTTGGTCTCAGGGCCCCTCCCCCGAGCTCAGTCTCACGGGCCTTTCGATCTTGGTCTCACGGGCCTTTCGATTTTGGTCTCAGGGGCCCCCTGAGCTTTGTCTCAGGGGCCCCGAGCTTGGTGTCTGGGGGCCCTCTGAGCTTGGTCTCAGGGAGCTCCCGAGCTTAGTCTCAGGGGCCCTTTGAGTTTGGAATCAGGGCCCCTGAGCTTAGTCTCAGGAGCCCCTGAGCTTGGTGTCAGGGAACCCTCCGAGCTTGGTCTCAGATAACCCCGAGCTTGGTCTCAGGGCCCCCGAGCTTGGTCTCAGGGGACCCCGAGCTTGGTCTCAGGGAGCTCCCGAGCTTGGTCTCAGGTGGCCCTTCGAGTTTGGTCTCAGGGCCTCCGAGCTTGGTCTCAGGGGCCCCTGAGCTTGGTGTCAGGGAGCCCTCCGAGCTTGGTCTCAGATATCCCCGAGCTTGGTCTCAGGGCCCCCGAGCTTGGTCTCAGGGGACCCCCGAGCTTGGTCTCAGGCCCCCTCTCCCTGAGCTTAGTGTCAGGGGCCCTCGAGCTTGGTCTCAGGGGGGCATCCGAGGGCATCTGATGCATAAGGCTGACCGTATGCACTGGAAAACACGAGCATTGGTCTCGGGGGCCCTGATCTTGGTCTCAGGGGGCCACCGAGCTTGGTCTCAGCGCCCCCGAGCTTTGTCTCAGGGGCCCCGAGCTCGGTGTCAGGGGCCCTCCGAGCTTGGTCTCAGGGAGCGCCCGAGCTTGGTCTCAGGGGACCCCCGAGCTTGGTCTCAGGGGCCCCTGATCATCGGTATGGAGGGTTCCAGAGTACCGAACATTGATCTCGGGGGCCCCCTGAGTTCGGACTCACGGACCTTTCGATTTTGGTATCAGGGTGCCCCAGAGCTTGGTCTCAGGGTCCCACGAGCGTGGTCTCAGGCGACCCCTGAACTTGGACTCAGGGGCCCCGAGCTTGGTCTCACGGGCCTTCCGAGCTTGGTCTCAGGGGACCCGATCATTGGTATCGAGGGCTCTGGAATACCGAATATTGATCTCGGGGGCCCGTGAGCTTGGTCTCAGGGGCCCCGAGCTTGGTCTCAGGGGACAAACGAGCTTGGTCATAGGGGGCAAGCTTGGTCTCATGGGCCTTTCGATGTTTGGTCTCATGGGCCTTTCGATCTTGGTCTCACGGGGTCTCGAGCTTGGTCTCAGGGAACCCCCGAGCTTGGTGTCAGGGGCCCTCGAGCTTGGTCTCAGGGAGCATCCGAGCTTGGTCTCAGGGTCCCCTCGAGCTTGGTCTCAGGTGCCCCCGAGCTTGGTCTCAGGGGTTCAGGGCCCCCCTCGGGGTGCCCCCCGACTATTGATATCGAGGGACTCATGAGTGAGGCACGAGCATTGGCCTCATGAGACCCAGAGTTTGATCCCAGGGGCCTCCAGGCCTGGGTTCAGGACCCCCGAGCATCGGCATCGAGGGGCTCCAGAGCACCGAGCATTAGTCTCGGGGGGGGGCTCGAAATATTGATCTTGAGGGCCCCGGAACATCGGTGTCGAGTTACCCCTGAGAAAAGCGCAAGCATGGGTCTAAGGGTGCCCCTGAGCCTGATCTAAGTGGGACCCCGAGCTTAGTCTTAGGACCCCCGGGCATCAGCATCAAGGGGCTCCGGAGTATTGGTCTAGGGGGAGCAATTATTTTAGGGGCCTCCAAATGGTGATTTCAGAGGGCCCCCGAAAGTGTGGATGCAGTGGTGTAGCCAAGGGGGCCCTAGGCGTCCGCAGACCCCCACCCCTTGGGCCAATCTGAACCACTGCAAATGATTATCTGATCACGGGGCCCCCAGAGTCAGTCTCAGGGGCCCCTGAAGATTCGTTCTCAGGGTGTCCCGAGTCGGCCTCACGGCCCCCGCCCTGAGAGTCGGTCTCAAGGCCCCCCGAAAGTAGATTTTAGGGGCCCCAGAGGGTTGGTCTCAGGGGCCCCAAAATTCGGTATCAGGGGCCCCGGGAGTCTGTCTCAGGGGAGGGGGCCGAGCAAGTCTCAGGGGCCCCCAGAGAGTGGTTCTCAGGGCCCTGCAACATAGTCTATTTCAGGGGAGCCCCTGAGAGTCAGTCTCAGAGAACCCCAAGAGTCGGTCAAGGGGACCCCAAGAGTCTGTCTTAGGGGACCCCGAGATTCGGTCTCGGGGTCCCCTGAGCGTCTGTCTCAGAGAACCCCAAGAGTCAGTCTCAGAGCACCCCAAGAGTCGGTCTCAGGGGGGCCATCATAGTCTCACGGGCTTCTCTCTCAGGAGTCAATATTTAGTTTCAGGTGGCCCCGAGAGTTTATCCGGGGGTCCAAGAGTTAGTCTAATTTGATCCGTAGAGTGCTGGTTTCAGGGGGCCCCAGAGGGGTAATATTGGGAGCCCTCGAGATTTAGCCTCAGGCTGTGCCCCCTCCCCGAGTTTTGGTATAAGCGGCCCCGAGAGTCAATCTCAGGGAGCACCCAAAAGTTAGTCTCAGAAGGCTCCTGGTTGTAAGTCTCAGAGACATCCGAGAGTTAATCTCGGGGTTTTGAGAGTAATTTCCAGAGGTGCTCCCGAGTTTTGGTCTCACGGGCCCGGAGTTAGCCTTAGGCCCGCGAGAGCTAATCTGGAGCCTCCGAGTCAGTCTCAGGAACGCCAAAGACTTAGTCTCAGAGGTGATTCCACCCCCCAGGGTGTTTGTCTCAGGGGCGCCCTAGAGTAAGTCTCAGAGGGCTGTCGGAAGTCATTCCTAGCCCCCCGCCCCAAAGACAGCCTCAGGAGACCCCAATAGCTAATCTGGATGGCCACGATAGTCAGTCTCAGCCCCCCCTCCATAGCAAATCTGGGGGGCCCAATAATTAGTCTCAGAGGTGCTGCCGATAACTACTCTCAGGAGCCCCGAGAGATTCTCAGGGGCCCCCAGTTTTGATCAAGAGGCGCCGTGAATCGGTCTCCGAGAGCCCCTGAGATCTAATCGGGAGAGCGGCCGAAAATTAGCTTTGTGAGCACCGCCAAGTATTGGTCTTAGGTGGCCCCAGAGCTCAAATAAAAAATTTCAAAAACATATGCCTCGGAAAAAATGTACCTACCCCTATTGCGTACTAAAAAGGACAAATTGAAACATGACGATCAGGCACCATTATCGAAGGAAAGGCAAAAATTAATGTAATTTTACCATAAGAGCAAATCGAACAGGGAATTTGGCACTTGAGTCAATTTTTAATATATTAGCTTAACACCAATAACTACATTCCTAAATATTTTGAAATAAACAACTTTCCAATATTTTCGTGGGAAACCAGACAAACAAGGGTAATGACAGAAATTGATGAGCATAATCCCAAAACGAAAAATAGGTATGAAGGTTGAAAATAACAATAACAGAGTGAGCCAAGGCGATAGATATCTTGGGCGCCTTTCGTCTTGGTAATTTGCTCGTTTACAAGATAGCAAGGGTAAGAAAGTAACTGGATCTCAACAGGATCTGTCGACGGAATAGAGGATATGTAACGTTCGGGACACACTACCATATCCCTTGTATCTTTATTCGTTTTTTTTTCGTTTCTTTGGAAATTTTCTGATTAAAGAGTTCATGGATTCGACACCGGGATATAATTGCTAATCATTTCCCGTAGAAGATCATTTCTTCGTACTCAAAACGACTGACCTCCAATAACTTCATGTCTGAATACCCGAGTGAATTGAGGTAGACTCAGGTTTAACATCATGCGCGCATCAACATTGAACTTCCCGTAATATGGCTCAAAGCTGTTATTATAGCCACGCTACCATATAAGGTATGGGTCATCCTTAATATTTGGTGACCTTAGTTTACCAACACTTGGTCGGATCGAAAAAACCATGCTATAAACAAAATAAGAATGAATGGTTAAAAAGGCACAACAACATTTTCCTCGTGTGAATGTTATAATGTTAAAATGCTATACAAAAAATATAAGAGATGGGCCCGGTTACTAAGGGGACCCCCGGCCTGGGGCCCCCGACGGTAGTCGGACCCCCTTGGCCGAATCCTGGCTACGCCACTGTGTTCTGAGACTCTATATCAGCCACCCTGGGACCCCCTAAGCCTAGCTGGGCCCTGAGCTAATCTGGGTACCACTGTGCTTAACTGGGGCCTCTGATCTGGTATGGTGGTCCTGAACTGTTCTAGCATCATTGAGCTAAGCTGAGATCCGTGAGCTTGAACAAGTCCCTTGAGCTGTTTTGAGACCCTACATAAGTCGACCTGGGGACCTCCGAGCTGAACCGGGCCCCTAAGCTAATCTGGCACCCTGTGGGAATCTGGAACTCCCCTGTGATGAGCTTCTAGGGGTCCTGTGCTTATGTAGGATCCCTTGATAAGCTGGTCCCGAGGCTAATGCACTGGTCTAGGCCCTTGAGCTGACTGATCTGGGTTCCTGAGCCATGGTTTGGACCTTGGGGCCCTTCGAGATAATTTAGCGGTCCCTGGGCGGCATAGGCATAGGAACCGGGGGTCAGGGAGATACTGCTCCCCCTTGAGGTGGGGCCCCGCAACGAATATACAACTACCAGTAACTGTAATATAGAACAAGAAACCCAAACGGGCCCGATAGCTTGTCAGGGAACGTTCAAGTTCGGTAGTACGCTGCCTGCAAGCCCCTGGAGGAGGAGCGCTTCGTAAAAAAGTCAAGGCACCTACTACCCGAGTGTTTCCAAATGAGTCCCAAGTTTTGGGCCCAATCAAACTCCATCCCAATCCCAACACAAAATATGAATCGGACACGGACCCCGCACCAAATGCCGAGCAACAGTCGTCCCTGAGCCATCGAAAGGCGCGACGTCTTTCGATGCCAGGGTTATATGGCGTCGCCAACTCTTTCCCTGTTGGAGGGATTTCTTGGGAGTCAAATTGCTCCTTGCACAAGGAATCTGCTGTGCCTTAAACCCGAGTTGGTCGCGTGGAAAGCAAGGCTGCTAACCACTATAACACCATGTCCACACCTCCTCGGCATCACAAAGCTGGCCATCAAGTACCTACATTGCACTTGCAGTTATGCTGGAACTCTGCATTTTAGGCATTGAAATATAGCTAGGCGTATTTATTGTGATCAGGCTTCACCTAAATCAATCTGTAATGATGACAAGAAGAGATCTGTAATAACCTAAATAAATGTTCCCATTTTCGTCATTGAATAAGCAAATACAAGTTGATTAGGCATAGCGAAGTGAGGCTATTTGGTACCCAAGCATTGTCTGTAGTTTTCTTAACAGTTCTTAATTTTGTAAATGTGATGAAAAGGGCCTAAAAATCTGTAAATATAAAAAACGCGCTCGTAGTATAAAATGATTGAAATCCTCCAAAAAAAAGCTTAAAAATGTATTTCGTATTTGAAATGGGCCTTAGTAAAAAAAAACAAAAAATGTTTTTGGCGTTTTACTATGATTTATTAGATCATAATAGGTACAGCTCGAAATCATAGGGCAAAATTTAATTTCTCAATTTTCCATATATTGACATCGTTGTGTGCATGCCTGCCTTATTTACACCAAACGAGCTAACTAATTTTTTATTTATAATTATGGGCCCCCGTGGACTGGGGCCCCCTTGAGGTGGGCCCCCATCTAAGGTTGGCCCCCCCACTTTTCAAACCGTTTCTACGCCCCTGACTATGATACCCAATTTATGACTGTTTTTTGCGTCGTATTAAAGATATAGACACCAACAATTCTGAAAACCATGACCTTTGATGTCCTCTGGAGATCTTGGTTTCCAATAGTCGTCGACCTCAAAATGGACGACAACATGCATATTTTTCGTTTCAAGAACTTTCAAATAGTATTTAAAAACCTGATCTAGCTCTTCGAGAAGTCTAGTTACATCCTGGTGCTGTCAGTCTCATTTTAGAAGAGCAGAAGCGCCTTACATGGGCTTAGAAATGACGTCCTAATGTTTGGTTATAAGTTGTTAAATCGATTACACTACGGGTCGGCAAAGCGACGCGCGTCTCACTTAAATCAGCTCGGAATCATTCTTAAAAAATCGATCGGGTCCGAGCGAGACGAGAGAGAGAGAGAGAGAGAGAGAGAGAGAGAGAGAGAGAGAGAGAGAGAGAGAGAGGAGAGTGAGAGTGAGCGTGAGAGTGAGAGTGAGAGTGAGAGAGAGAGAGAGAGAGGAGTTAGGGCGTCGCCAGCAGGAATCAAAAGGTTATCGTGCAATCTCCATTGTCTGACTCGCCGCTACTGCGAACTTTGCAGCAACAACATTCTGATGGATGAGTCTATTTTCTCAACTGGCGTTTCAATCTGTAAAATATTCAGCTGTCCGTTATCGAGAAGAAAGAGACAAATTCAGACAAAACAAATGCATGACTGCAATGGTATGGTTCTGAGAAAATACCAACATCAAAGGCGAAATAAACAGAAGCTCTCCTGCTCAGCAAATTTTGACGACCTGATATTTCCGCTGGTTTTAGATCTTGGGTTCTTTTCCTCAGGACGGGGCAGCAACCTCTTCTCTTCATTAATACGCTGATGTGTTCGTGGATGTAGCGCTTTCACAAATTTACCTGTTACAAAATACAAAAAGGTATGTGTGATTTTTTGGTTTTGAATTTCGAGAGACAAATTAGGATTTATATGGGATATCAATTGAATCCGTGGGTCTATATTATGCCTACGACTAAGGTTTCAGACGCTGACAACGTTTTGTATTGACGACACCATAAATTGTAAGAAAAAGGCTACAATGTTATTTTCAGTGATTTATGATGGAAACAAAATGTATTTTCCAGATTTTGGCTCTAATGTTGTCTACCAACGGTGCCGTATAGAGTTTCGACAAAATGGAGCATTTCCTTTCAGCTTTAGCTAATGCGCCTACAGCCCAGCCCGTACAAATGCTTTGAGCTTCTGCGCCGGGGAGGTAGACTGTGCGCGGTTTGTCTATTATGAGGTGAGGCTGGAAACCCTCTAATTGCAATCTCTTCGGAGGAAAGTGATCCCGTACAGCGCAATAAGACGGCGTTTAATCAGAGCCGGCGCTTGAATGCTTACCAGATATGTTTGTGGGATGATGCGCTCTCAAGCAGGCTCGGAAATATTAAGAGCCGTTCAAAGTTATGGGTCTCACAGACGGCGTGATTTCTAATTAAGGCATCTCGTGACCTCACATCTTGTAACACAGGGCCAAATATTGCATTAGAGTGGGCACATTAGCATTAGACGACATTATATATACGTGATATTGAAACAAGAGAAAACCCACACCATCCGTGGAATATTAGAAGTAACAGCACCCTGCTTTGTCTGTGGGAACAATAAACGCCATCATAAATGAGCGTAATCAGCCTGAGCACGCCCTGTGGCCGTCCAGTCTAATGCAGGTTACAAAGTTATGCCAGAAGTTATGTGCTGAGCCAGTGTAGCATGGTATGTAGTTGGGCTGTGGGCTGCCAGGCGGACACACATCCTGTCCCACACGGGGCATGCTCCCGCGGCGTCCACCTCTTCCCTAGTGTTACTACCCTGCAAGACAGAAACAGATTTGGAACAGTGAAGCACTTCTAAAACACATACAGCTTGATTGCGTAGCATTGCATGCAATTAAAATTCATGCCGGTAATCTGAGCCGTGATAAACATAAGGCTTTCAATGAAGATGTAAAAATATTTTAGGGCAGTAGCTCCGTTGACATCGAGAACTCGGGGGTACCGTGGTGTAGTTGGTAGCAGATATGCTCTCCACGCGGCCAACCCGGGTTCAAACCCGGGTAATTGTCTGAGAAAGGAGCTATCCAATTCCCAGGAAACCCTTCCAAAAGGGAGAGTTGACGTCACCCTGCCAGTTGGTGCATCGATAGCCTAAAACACACTCTGAGATATAGAGCATATTTTAGTCTCAAGGGACCTGATATTCGAAGGTCCCCAAAACACCTCGAAAAGGTATTTACCGTTTTATAGTAATCCTTGAAACATATTTAGGCAAATTCATGAAAAGTTTTGCATTTGTCATGTCACATGTCACAGAACAGTCTTATACCTCGCCCCAGTGCGGGGTGTCCGACGCCACTCTCGGGATTTCCTGTCAACCTGTCATCTTCTTTGACCTGTCGTGACCTCAATTTTTATATTAGCAGAAAGGTAACCCATATGGTTTGATTATCATTTTTCAAAGGCTATCCACTAACGCTGTTGCTTTGTTTTTGCTATACCGCACAGGAGCCGAGATCGAGTGGGGTGTTTAAACACCCACGTAAGGCTGGGATGGCTCGTTATTTTCCACTGCTATGGCTTTGTTGCCAAGTCAAGCAAATACTCAATTTTAATAGTAGAGCTTAATCCCTAGATACAAAGAGCTGAAATAATGTTCCCGAGAATTGCATGTAAACGATTCGGTCCTGGGACGTTTTCGGAATAGTGCTTTTCAGGAATTTTGCTTTTGGACTTTGGGGAATAGTGCTTGATTTGGCAACATTGGTCTTATTTCCGTGACATGTATAAATTTGACTGAATGGCCTTAATTCTCCTTAAAGTTTTTATGCTCATCCGGCAAATGTTCCTATGAATCATCCACATATTCATAATGGTATTAATCCCATCTTTGCGATGTTGGAGCTATGAATTAATGGAGAAATTTCTGGAGATGTATATATATATATATATATATATATATTAACTTCTGCAATAATTCGGACTTTGGCACATTATCAAGAGGTCGAACAGTAAATGCCCGTTTTTTCATCTACACCCTATGATTATGCGCCATACATAGGGTATTGTCGGTAAATCGAGCTACTGGTATATCCGCCAAACTCACTCCTGCTCGGCAGGGCTGCCGCCCCGAGACGGTGGTGGTCAGTTAAGGCCGCGGGATTACATGATTGGTCCCGACCGACACATAAGAGCTCCAGTCCAGTGTGGGATGTGGTCAGTTAATTTCTTGTGCCGGTTCTGATTTGGCGATCGGCGGTGGTTATTTGTTTATTATGGTTTGATGAGCAGCAGGTGTACGTACCCAATGACAGCTCAAGACATTCTAGATAAAACCAAGAGATAAAATAGTGTCGGAACAAGATACTTGATTATATACACAATGAGTTCATACAATGCAAAATAAAGTACAGGAAAACACTAGAACTATAAAAATGTGTGCAAAAAGGCACATTTAAAAACTGCAGTCGTTGCTCAGTGCAGGGGCAGCTGCATAATTGATTGTGGAGTGTGACTGGAGCCTCTCTCATTCCATACTGACCGCACTGAATTACGATTGTTGCTACCCACTCAAGAACAATATATCAACTCGCATGTCTATAATTTATCTGCATTTATCTACCATATACCGGCCAGAACCATTTAGATTATTACGTCAATGCGGGCTTCTGTAGTTCATCATCACGCCAATACTTCCTGTCACTTGGCAAGTGTGTGTGTTGGGAGTGGCCCTAATGAAATAAAATACAAATATATATGAATCAAAACTGAACATATTTTGCACAACACACACAGTAAGTTGATTAGCAAACATTATGGTCACGAAAGAACTAATTGGTGCAGCTTGAATGGTTTCTTCCGAGAGAGTGCTCCCCTCCTTTATTATTTTCGGAAGAAATGAATCCAAATGGAATTCTGCCCTGCTGCGAGGTACCAAGAACTGTTGGCTGTGCACAAGACGTGGAGGTTCTGGGAGTAGCTTCAGTTCACTTTTTAACTCTCCTAAAGCTACTATCCCGTGATAATTTTTGTAGAACAATGTTAGCCGTGTCACGCGTCTTTTCTCGAGAAATGACCACCTAAGGCTTTTCATCGTAGCTGAAACGCTGTCAGTTTCACGGTAGTGCCTTGTAACGAAGTGCGTGGCTCTTCGTTGAATTTGTTGTCATAAATCAGCGCAAGTCTATCAGGTAGTGCAGAGAAGCTACTTAGCTAGCTCTCCCTGGCGAGTTGAATCGACAGGGCTCTGGCCAGCCCGTCTGACGTCACTCCTGCTCCTCAGGCAGGGAGGAGCCGTACCCGGTGATGGTGTACATACACGGCAGCTCCTTCCTCTGGGCGGCAGGCAGCGTGGAGCAGGGAGGCGTGCTGGCCAGCTACGGCGAGGTCGTCGTCGTCACCGTCAGCTACCGACTCGGCCTGCTGGGTAAGTGCGATTCAATGTCGTGGATCGACACAGAGCTGCTGGTTCTGGAATCTGTATCGATTATTATTCTTCAATCCTTGACATGTTTCTGATTATTTGCTTCGCCAAAGTACCACAGCACTGGTGCTGCCGTAGTTATATCAGCCAAGTATTTTTTACCAGGATACCACAATTAAATTTTGAATCTAAATGTAAGCTAGTAGGAATTGATAAGCAATGGAAACTTTTTTTATAACGTAGAATGAAGTGCCAGCGCTTCAGGCTCCATCACAAAACAGTGAAAAGCAACGTTTTAACGTGTCTGTTCTGTTGGTGACTGCTGAAGAACGTATACATTCTGTCAGATCGGTCACCTACGGGGCATGCGCTCCCCGTCGTCGGGCACTATCGTCACGTCTCTTTTTCTTGCCTATACAGGCTAGTGGTGCGGGGTGGGGGATGGAGATGCTGGGAGCTTGTTATGTGTATGTGTTCACTCTTGCCTATACCAGAGAAATACAAACAGTAAAGCGGAAATATTTTCCTATTTATTCGTAAAAAGACATGTTTTTCTCGCTGCTATATGGAAACCTTCCCCGAACGGATTACAGTTTCTTTAGAATGTCCTCCAGTAATTTGCATGGTGCTACCAGGCTTTTTTGAAAACAAAATTTGCAGATTGAAAATCAAGCACACACAGGGAAACGATGAACACAACACACGGGAAGAAGTTTTTACAGTGTGTTCCCAGAAGATGGGAGTCGCCAGGTATTAAAACATGGATCAAATTGGTAGTTGAGTGGTGTAAAAATGTTAGAAGAAGTTGTTGAACCTCGGGAAAATGACTGCATACTCTATAATCGCCTGCTTAAGGCCGGGCCAAAAACTCAGCGCCTCTCTTTCCCCGGTCCTTGCCTATTTTTCTCTTGTAATGCAGTGCAATTCGATTCACCGTTGCTGCACTCTAACACGCGGGGAAAGACAGCAGGCATTTCCTATATCGGCAGCCTCTCTATTTGACAGGGAAAGTAAACAAGCACTGACGTTTTCTAGTGCAGTCGTGTCTGGCCGTTCAAAAAGTGCTCTTTGTTCGGCTACTGTCCGAGATTAGCCAGTTGTGCCAAACCTAACAATCTACCTTCGATGCAGTTCGGATTGCAAGTTGCGGCCAAAGCACAACACATAATTATGATTTGTAGCAGAACGGGTATCGTTGACAACATCGTTAGGAGCTCAGTCAGTTTGAGTGTGCTTTATAACTACCGTAACACCTGCAAGAGAACCCTGCCCGAAGATAGAGTGGTAAAACTTTGCAGTTGTAGAGCAGCTGTCTACTGAATAACAGGTCTCGGGTTCAAGGCTCGGCTGGTTCTCTTAATATATACATACAGCCTGATACCGAAAACCTCTCCAACTGGGTGGAGTTGGCGACTCCGTATAACCTTGACAGTTAGTGCGGTGTAACCTCCGGGCATTGTTTCCAAAATCCTGCAGGGGTGAGCCTAGACTCTAGAAGGCTTGGCCAAGCGGCTAAAACGTGAACACACTAAAATGGGAAGAAAACTTGGCAAGGGTTTCTTTGAACCACCAGTGGTATCTCATACTCTAATACTCTAAAAACGTCTATGATAATGTTGTGAAGATGTCAGAATTTTCATTTTCCTTGAAGTATTATTTGATATTCTATAATGAAAAAAGATTCCCTGTACCACTCATACGGCTCAAAGAGAGTAGCAACTTTAGAAATATGCTTACTTGAATAACATGCGTAAAAAACAGCAGCGTATTTCTTATTTGCTTTGTTTCCAGCTGGCTAGCTGAGGCAAAAACTAGAGTTTGCGATATGCAAAAGTTTTTCAAACTTCCAGAGCTTTCTTGCATGACCAAGCTCTTGGCTTCAGCCTCAGTCAAAGTTCTGGCAACATATGCTGAAATACATAGCTCTGTTTATTCCGCCGAGGCTTTTCTGAGAATAGACCAGAACAAGTTATTGTTACCGGAATCAGAGAGACCAATCTCATTTCCTCACTATGTTGCAAAGTCAATGTAAAACATTCAGGAGGCCACCTCTTTTGGTTTTTTTTACCATGGTACAGTGTTCACTTAGATTCCAAGTTTGTGATGAGTGAAATCCTTGTTCGGAGCATATAGTGTAGTTTACACGGCAAGTTAAAAAAACTGCCAAATATGCCTGTGATGCCACGAAGGAATTGTTGGAGGCTTAAGTGGTAAGAGAGGCCTATAACACGGAAAATGTAACTTCTTTCTGACAATAGATTGTGTTCTTTAAAAGCATCATATCCAGTGTTGTCTTTATACTCCACTGGATTATTTTCTGAGCGCGCGCTTGGGCTGGTTTGGTTTGGTGCGTCTAAGCCAGGCATGTGTCCAGCGAAGAATCCAGCGGGGTATTGAGACAATACTGAATTTGCTGGTTTTAAAGAACGCAGGATGTCAGAAAAAATTACTGTTTTTCGCGTTGTAGCCCTGTCTTACCACTTTCTCCACCAAACTCATCCCTGGCATCGCTGGCACAGCAAGGCACATGAATTTTCTGTTTTTAAAGAACGCAGGATGTCAGAAAAAATTACTGTTTTTCGCGCTGTAGCCCTGTCTTACCACTTTCTCCACCAAACTCATCCCTGGCATCGCTGGCACAGCAGGGCACAGACCGGCTGTGACTGGCTGTGCTGTGCCTATTAAATTGCCGCGTAAACTGCTGCTACGTTTGTAATATAAAGTTGTCTTGCTAAAAATAAGTCGGTCGCAACTAGCTCCCGCAACTAAAAAGGAATGAATTTTATCTTTCCAACGAAGAATTTCTGAAGAACGTGCTGCGGCTATTCATTTCTCTCTATTTGTATTGTACCAATAAATTGTTTGTGAATTGTATACGATCGCTTGACCCTGGAGGCGTATAGCTCGATCTCTGATCACCTTGTTTTGCTCCTACAACGGCAGTGTTTTCTGCGGGAAGGCAATAACGAAATACCTTGTTATTAAAGTATATATTTCGGAAATAGTCAGATTAGCTTGCTGTATTGACTTTGTAGCAAACAAAACATAGCCGTTTTTCAACAACATTGAACAAATTTGCAACGATGAAGAACAAATGTATACCTGTTTACATAAGACGGCCGCTGGGGCTGTGCTCGCGGGGCGTAGTGAGCTCTTATCTCTCTCTAATTTAGCGGTTCAGCATGGTATGCCTTTGAAGGCACTACCCGCCACATGAAAAGCTGACAAGAAGCAGGGGCGATAAATGAGGTTTCCTTCCATACAGAGTGCTCTATAGAGGAGAAGTCTGAGCATATCCATTCACTCGTATGCTCAAACGTAGTTCACGATTCCACTGAGCTATTATAGTTATTTGAATATTTTTTACGGAGGATTTTACTCCTCGGGTGCATCTCGATTTCTTCTGTTTGCTTTCGCTGTCGAACTAAGGCAGCCCTCAATGAAAAACTAGTTTCACGAAGTCTATTAAACGCTTCGAAATACACGCAGTATTTCGTCTCGCAAATACAACATGCATAGAATAGATATCGCTAAGCCAAGCATCAGTCAATGACCATAGTGTTCTGCTCACTCCATCTAGCCGTGCTGTACATACATTATTTGCTAACCTCAAGAGCCAATAACCCGCTCAGTGACCAAAAAGATGGATCCTTTTAGCCACATTGTTCTCAATGTGAGCCATATAGTGATTCGCGGTCAGTTTCGGACGCGTTTTTGTTGCGTGCTGGCTCTTCCACCCGGCTACCGAACACCATCATCTGACCACCGTTCTGGGGCAGCAGCCAATCCCGCAGGGATCAGAGGAAATCCGGGCTTTGTTAACAATCTCATTAGGAGACCTACCTCAGCTGCCCCGGCGCGCTACCGCCAGCCTGCCCACAAGCTATTGGCATTAACCCCATGCGTTTTTCTGGACTATCGGCCACAGTGCTGCTGGCTCGATGCCATGCTGGCCATTCTGGTGGCTCAGCAGAATTCGATGAGCGGGGTAACCCTATGGCCCAGTGCCTTAGGTATGCACGTGCAATGCACACATATGTAGATACATACATACATATATCTATATATGGATAGGTAGGTTTGAAAATAGTTTTTTGGCGAAAAGTGCTATAAAATTGCAATAAACAGAATCCATTGTGTTAAAATTCCCAGAGAGTGAGATAAAAGGAAGAAGCAAATGGGATATAGGGGGATAGATATGTAGAATGTATAGGCGAGTGGATTTATAGTTGCGTGGGTACGTATTCCAGTGCATTATTCAGGTTCTGGGGTCTTTGAAAAAAATATGATATTCAATGGAAGATGATATTTTATGAAATTCGGGAAAGTGACCATCCTCTTTTCTGCAATCGGACTGGTAAGATAGGGTAGAAACTATTTGTCATACTTTTCAGGTCCCAGTTATTTTCCCAGGTAGTGGCTCAAAACTTTTTAAGCCCAAGGACAGTTGGCAGACAGCCGCCGCTGATCCGCTTTCCACCGCGTTTTATCCGCCGCGTGCAATAACAGAGTATAGCCTTTTGAGAGCAATGTGTGTCTGGTCGTGCTTCGCTGGACCAACAGCAAAGGTCATATGACGTCACCGATTCTGATCCTGATGAAAGGGATAGGGAGGATTTAGCAAGTAAGCCATACTAAAGTCGATTTCCCCGAGAACTGGACTCTGCTGAAATGTGTGGGGAATATGGGGATACGTCGGATAAGAATCGGAGGAAAAGGTACCGACGGGGAAACCTGAAACATTGAAATTTCGAATGTCTCGGAGCACTGTGTCATGGGGTGGCCATTAGCTGCCATATGAAAGTATTTTTATGATGAATCTTTTTCAAACTAATTACCAGTCTGAGCAGTCACTTGGCACGCCGCAGTCTTCTCCAGCACCACCAGCCGCCAAATGCGGGCCTTAGCTCCCGCCTGCTCAGCTGTTCTTTCATGTCGCGAACGAGGGCACTGACTTGTATGTCCACAATTCAGATTTGATCAACGTTCCAGAAGCAAAGTTGAAACGGGGAGACATCTTCATAATCCCGGGGCTACAATACCGTGGTGCAGCGAGACCGCAAAATAGGTCGCCGTGCTGACTTCAACGCCGGTGGGTGCGTGGCGACCCTCTGGTGAGGAGATACTATGGTTCGTTGCCCGGAGCCTCCCCTTGTCGCCCCCCTGACACGACCAAAGAAGCCGTAGTAGCGGATCTCCTGTCTGACTCATGCCGAAACATTGCGAACGCCTAAGTCCAGCCTATACTCCCGCAAGAGGACTGGCTGGATATTATCACTTCTGGGGTTTTAACTCCAAATTCTGACCTCATAGGGACAAAGCTTTTATCCCCGTCCACCTAAACGGCTACAGCCCCCTCTGGGACCAATAATAACTCATGGCGGAAGATGATATCGAACGAAGCATATGCGACTGGTGTGTCACTCAAATCTTCCTGGCGGCCCACTCTGGAGAGCCTACGCGCTAAAGCGAGGCATTCCTTACCCCCGATTGTGGACCTATCCCCTGGCCACCAACTGATAGCTACCACGGTGCGAAATGGAAGGACAACCACCGAAAACCACCCCAAAGTGGACTGGAGGCGCTACGCAGCGATAGTCGCCGAGGGACTTGCCAAACGCCCCCCCCCGGAGCGCGGCGTAAACACTGTCGGCGTCAGGAAGGCGGCACGATGCTTCACCCAGATTGTGACGAACTGGAAAACACGGCGCTCCCCCACGGCGACTGCAAAGCCCTTAAAACCTGGTGGACTACTGAGGTGGAGGAAAGGGCAAAATGCTGCGTGCGATCGTCAGGGCGGACCCCAGCTAGGGACCGGCGTGGACCCTCACTGCCAGCGGGGGCCCAGGCCCTCAAAAGGCGCGAGCGTCAGTGCCAGGTACTTCGCGTCACTGTTTTTTTATATCCAGGGACACATAAGGACCTACGTCACTACGATTTGACGCCAGGCTCCCTCCACTATGCGTGTTAACAGAGGTAGATTCTCCCAGGTAGAAAATGGAATTTTGCACTTTTGTTTTTCCTATTTCTCCAAGACCATGGGTCGGTGTATGTACACACATAATTCACCAGAGAGTGCAGCGTCGAATTAAACGCTCTTAATTTTTGTCGTTTTGAAGAACGTTTTGGGCTCCTTTGTGCCTACACAAATATACAGACACCAGGGAAAACGTTTTATAGTAAACCATGGTGTGCATTTCTGAAACTATTGATGCGAGATTATAGGTGTCAGTGAGTAAAATCTGCAGCCATGTGCCTTCTATGAAACGAAAATAAAAGCAACGCTCTGTAAAGTATGCGCCAGTCCTGAACGAGATGAAAGAAAAACAATCGACATCTCAAAATTATCGGATGACTTTCTTGAGCTTATACCAAGTCACCACGAACAATAGCTTAAGCGCGAAGTCTGGATGAAGAGTAGGGGGAGGAGAACCTCTGTGCTCACCCTCACTGGCGAAGGAACTGGGGGAGGGGCGCTGGATCACGGTGCACCCCTTAAATCAGAAATTTTAACACTAACTCTATGGCGTTGACTGGAAAGAAATGGATTGAAAAGCCCATGGTGCCCACCTTAAATTCGGACGTTGCGCCGTCGCTGCCCACCTTTATTCCAAAGCGTATGCGGAACAGAGGTGTAAATCTGAGAAAATCCTCGCCAGTGGTGGTCATTATGCTAAATGCTCCCGTGCTGCAAACTTGGTGGCAACGTTGCACTTGACTCGGACACATGACTGCTTTAGGAGGCGAATTAAGTGCCAACTAGCTCTAACTAGCTGGCAATGGCCTTTGACAGCTAATTCAAGTCAGAACTTACTTAAGCAGAGCTGCCAATTATGTTGTTAACAATGTTTGACCGAATCTAGTTTCCAGAAACTTTTCTTCACTAAATGAATGTTCGAATAGCGGGGAATTTCGTCCTGTTTTGAAGTAAATTCACCAAGGGTTAGTATGCACATACATACATACATTGCATCCCAGAATAAGCATATGTTTTGTATTTGTAAAGGGCTGTTCATAAATTACGTAACGCAAAAGGGAGGTAAGGGAAGTCAGCCTCATCGCTGTTTGACGTTACGCATGGGCGTCAAGAAGCGCTGCAGGAGATAGTAGGGGAGGGGGTAGAAATGAGAATATATGCGTTACGCAGCTTACAGCCGGTCCATAAGCCCTTAGTTTAGTATCAAAATGAGGCTTCTAAGTCTGTAGTCTTTTGTAACACTGAAAACAGCTATTAATGGTATTTTGTACGATGGCTTTCAACTATCTCAATCCAAAGAAAAACCTCATAATTAAATATATTCTTCACCGCAGAAACATCAAGAACAAAAGAAGTGCAACACCATGTTTTCCAAATTAATACACTTCACAGACTGGGATTCTGAAAGTTTCCTCGCGACAACTTGTCACCGCTAAACGTACTAGTTTTGGGCATTTACTTCGTATCTGTTCAGAAGCTGAGCGGTCAGATCGATTATTGCTAAAGGGAGTGTGCCAATTTTATAATGAGTTTTGAACTGATATAGCAGCTTAGAAGATCGTGTTGAGAAACCACTATTGGCATATTTAATTTCACTCAAAGCTCTCGGTATACAATTTCCGCCAGCTGTAGAATATAAAGTAAAGGGGCTATTGCATTATTTCAAACCCTGGTGGTTCCATATGGTTGTACTAATCTGATTGGTCGTAAGCCCTAATCCTCGCCCACTGGCTGAAAATATCATGATAGCGAGCGAACCAGCAAGCAAAACGCCTGTCGACTGAAAACTTCGGGCGAGTAGTTGTTCATTACAGAGCGCCACTGGGCCGATGTGCGCGAAATGACCGTAACACACATCATATTCTCCCTGCCTCGTACTTGCCAAACAAATATCAACTGCTTTTCAAGATCGAACTCTGAAATTATTTCTTTACATCAGGCATGTACATACATCGTCTTTCCACCACTGAAAAAAACACGGCCGCCGTAACGCCATCTGTCGTTCAGTTTTTGCTGCACTAGTGCTGAAGAAGACCGAGAATGGACGGGCGAACCAAGAGCACGATAGCCGTGGCAATTGAACAAATATAATACGGATGATGAGAGTGGACGTTCTCAGCGGAAAGTCAGTTGCAGGCCCTGAAATTATTTCACCATGTATTGAATAGCCCATGCATGCGAATTTCGCCATGCAGTAACGCCGTGAATAGGCCTTTTTAGCGAGTCTATGATCAAGGTTTTGGGATTAGACTGATTACCTTCGCCCGGGTGGGGGTCTTTTTAGACCCCTCTCGGGTTTTTCCAAAGTGACCAAAACAACGGCGGCGGGCAGCGCCGCCAAAATTAGTCTGGCTGTTCCTTTATCATTTTTACATCTTTCGTAAAAATTTTGGCTAAATGTCATATCAGGTCAGGTCACCAGGCCAGGTGAAGTGGCCTCATCTCAAAAAATGCTTAGGACTTTATAACTAAAAGGAGAGTTAATCGATCAAGTTTAAACTCATACCACATATTGGCCCCAAAATATAATTTTTGGGGCTTATCGACGCACCAACTGCCAGGCTCATATGGCGTCGCCAACTCTTTCCCTGTTGGAAGGGTTTCTCGGGAGCCAGCTTGCTCCTTGTTCAGGGAAGCCGCCGGGCCTTGAACCCGGGTCGGCTGCGTGGTAGACAGCTACGCTGACCACTCCACTACCGCGCCCCCATATTGGCCCCACCAGGAGCTACAACATATATTCCGAGATTTTTAATATTGGTGGCCTAAGGTCATGTGCAGAGCACCACCTCCCCATTGTAAATACATGGGGAAAATCACAAAATGAGCTTTTCTCAGTGAGTATGGATGGAATCAACTTCAAACATCGGTTACGACTTGCTCTTAGGCCATTTCTGAAGTTGATATCAACAATTTTGACTTGTGACCTTTGAAAGGTCACCTTAGGTCAAATAAGCGTTTTTTGGTGTTTTACTCTATAAATTTTAGATAAACAAAGATAGAAGGTTTCTTTTGTCACCAAAGTGTTTGTATAGTCACTGCAAATCAAATTATATACATCATACTCATACTCATACTCATACTCATTTATTTTCTCAAAAATCATGGATCACTACAAACAATGTCGTACACGATCAGCGCAAAAGCACAAGTGCTTAACTTCAAGCGCTGCTCGTTACAAACTTCCACAATCTAGTTTACATCGTGCCCGCCTGAGGATCCGCCCTCCGCAGCCACAGCGATTTGTCAGGGCCACCGCGCCAGGCCGCCCGCTCACCGAGGTACTGAACGCTAGATATTGAATCTTTTTGTATGTCTTATGTATTTAAATGTACAACGTGCTACTGATCTCGACCTGCTGTCATCCATATTTTTACTGTGAAGGATTATATTTAATTTTTCAGATGTATTACAGGTATCAATATTTTTGTTTGTAATTTGGGTCAAATCATTCATCAAAGCTTGCCTTTCTATATGGTATATTGGGCAGTGGAGTAAGTAGTGCGCAGTAGACTCACGAGTGGGTCCACAAATGCAATTTGGAGATGGCACGGCTTGTACTGAGAAGAGGTGCGAATTAAGGGTACTGATACCAAGCCTTAGCCTGGTCAGAATATAATTTTCTTTTTTAGAGCCTAGGGAATAATACAATGGGGGAGGACTAATACCAAATATTTTTGTGATTTCTTTTTTGAATGTTTTGTCAAGACTATACATGACTTATACAAGACTGATCATGACTATACCAGGTCAAGTTGGGTCAGACCGTTGACGTGTGACAGGTCAAATTTTAAAATTTGACCTGGCATTGCAATATTATATATCATTCGATTCGTATTAACGATAGGATTGCAATGGTATATCAACTATGTTTAAGTATACCTCATATTAGTGATTTTGACCTATTTTGACCTCTAGTGACCTTGATATTGACCTGACGAGAAAATGACCGAAGCATTTTTGATAGAATTTTCGATGAGCTTTCTATTGCCGTTTTGCGCGTTTTTCTAGCTCTCTTAATTTTTTAGATCGTGGGGGTCTTTTTTAGCCCCCCACCAGGGCGAAGGTGGCTCATACCCACCACCGTGGCAAGGGTTAAAAGCGTTAGTTTGATGAAATCACATATTGTTAGAAAATATGAGATATTTCTGTTTTTAGCGTATGAAAGTGTGAAAAAATGTTGTTTCCTAATTTTCAGACCTCTTTTGTTCTTACATTATCATTTTTAGAATTTCGCAAAGTGGTCCATTCCCTCAAAGTTTTACAGAAAAAAACATATAATGTGCCATTACCATGTGCCCTCTTGAACCGTACTCATCCATGGATCAAATATATAAGAAGGTCTTAACAAAATCAGTACGTTCAATGTGAATCCAATAATATCTATGAAGCTTTAGAAAGTCCAAGATTCGTGATTTGTCAAATCGTGGTGTTTTATGCCCCTATCGAGTGTCAATTTGAGATTTCCAGCCTGCGATATCTCAGAGGCCATTTGGAACTAATTAAGTAGGTTTTAAGGCTCCCGTTAATAGCTTCACAAATAGTGCTGATTAAGCTTTAATTTTGATATATTTTTATTAGCTATTGGCATTTGAGACCGAGTGGTAACGTCATAACGTCATATAAGCGAGATGATATATCAAGGTAATCTCATATGAAGGTCACGCTGAAGATCAATGATTACAGGTCGATTGCATACCAGTATTTTTAAGGTCATTGACTTAAATGTTTCAAGTCAAACGGCGATATCCAGTATGACGTGTACTATGCTATGACGTCATAGTTAAGGTAACTTAGTATAAAGGGCAAAGTCAAGGGTCAAGGTCAGAGGTGATGAGTGAAGTTCCGACCTCATCTCCCGCCCAACGGCTGCTTTAGTGCTAGTTATAGTGCACATTATAGGAAATCTACCATATTGTAACGTCATAGGTCAATGATCCTGAATGACCGTGACCTCAAAATTTCCAAGATCATGTTTGAGACCTTTCCTTTATTACCTCTGCCCGCTTTTACTATATTTCCGACCTTTTCTGCATAATTACGGTATTTCCCAATAGGTCCCTAGCACGGTCAAAATTGGACGCTTATGACCTCGTTTAACCCTACATATATTGACCTAAGGGAATAAAGGCTAGCTATAATTATACTACCATAGCCCACACGCACCCATTATAGGCCTGGGTAGAAAATTTACTTTTAGCTTCGTAAAAAAAAATTTCACGAGCTTTCTACCACCATTCGCGTTTTGCGCCATCTCGCATAGGAGCCGAGAACTCCCCTTCTGCTGTTTGAACTCCCCCTCCCCTCCGCTGGAGCGGAGATGCTCCGCAGACCCACTGGGAACTTCATATTCATTTCTTTCGGGGGGGCGCCCATATCAGCTAACCCTCAGCTCTCTCAAAGACGTCTTGCACTAGTGAACTGTCATAAGTTAGCTTCTGACAACCACTTTGCGCAGCTTTATTTTACATGAGTAATTCATTTGACCACGAATGTTCATTAATCATGTGGGCCTATCACTAGAAACATTCAGCCGTGTATTGTGTACTTGCCAGTCTAACGCTGTTGGGCTTAACGTGAAAAGGCAGTAACATGAGTCACATTAGTCACGTAGGTTCCAGCCGCAGTTGATGTGTTGAATACCGAGAAAAGTTTCTATCTCAGAAGAAACAGACAGAACCTTTCTCGCAAAACAAGCCATCAACACAGTCCATGCAAAACAAACACCTCTGTCAGGGATTGACTGGATGGGTGACCTCTGAGATGTCACAGGTTCGGCGTCCAAGTTGATCACGGGCAACCATCGAAGAGCTCATTGTGAACTTTGGATCTGAACGATATTTATTGTCAACGCAATCACCTATGTTTTCCACATAATCTTAATATCGGTTGTTAAAAGGGTTAGCGAAACGCACGATCACCAATCCGAAAGTTATAAGTGAGGATGGGTTTGCGCAGTGGTAGCGCGTTGACGTTCCACGGTGCTAACCCGGGTTCAAATCCCCGGTCGGAATGCTGAGTAAGGATCTCAGATCCCCAACATGTCTTTCCCACAGAGTGAAATTTGGCGGCGCCATACAACCTCTGTATCTGGTACGTTGTAAAGCCCAAAGGCTTGGACAGTTCTCAACTAGCTTTTTCATGAGAAGTGATAATGTTGCTTTATGATGGGAACATGCTGAAAGTCACTTGTCCAGTATTTCTTTAATCAATTTTTTGAGGTTTGAGGCCAACTTTGTCCTCCAAGTGGTTGGGTGTTTGACGATACTGTCATCAATAGCCCAGCCTTGACGTCACAGCAGCACAGTGCCCTGCATTTTCCAAACACGTGTTCAATATGAACAATGCTTGCAGCATCAAGGCCGTCTCAAAACGTGTCCGAGACTTTCCGCGGCCTTCGGTCCATGGTGGCATGGGCAGTGTGCAGCCAGGCCGTACAGGCTCAGTGTTTAGTATTCGGTGCGGGTTTCCGTGCTCTTATTTTGATCTGCCGTCGGCGGCTCCAAGTCCAGTAGCAAGGGTCCGGGTCACGAGAAGCAAATGGCCAGCCCTGCCGCCAGGCCGGCCAGACGGCTCTGAAGCATGGCACGTCGTCTGGAGCTGTCGTAAACCGTGCCTGGGACATTCAGCGGTGCTAAGATAACTGCACCATCGAAATGTGTCCAAATGTGGCAGTTGTGAGGATGGCTGAATCATATCACCAGCTAGGATCGCCCGCTTCTGGAATAATGTCACTTCTGAGAGCGCCCAGAGTTCTCAGGCCTGAGAGTGATCACCCAAAGCTCACATTAGCCCGTTTTGGGACAGTTTCTGGTGAGAACCTTTCAGTGGTCTAAGAGCGTTTGATCCCCGAACAATATTCGTTCGCCGTTAACGCGCACATTTGGGTGAAGGGATCCTGAAGTGAGCTCTCACCTATTATTCCGTGATAGCCAGGGAACAGCTTACAGCGGAAGAACGCTACTCAATGAAATCGGAGATAATTTAAGAGGGCGTCAATTTTTTAAATATTTTTGCCAGTCATTGGATATTTTTTTACTTAGTTGCTTTCGAAATCAGGCTTAGATCACTTTAAAATCATCTAAATCCCAGTTTCCCGCCAGATCACCTACATCATAGGTCGAATGGCGGGTGAAGTCATTATGTCATATGTCGAGATGGAATGTCAAGGTCACCCCAGACCAAATCCAAAGACAAAGTTCACAGTTAGCCATACCAGCATTTTCAACACTTTAGCGCTTTCTGCCAGCTGGTGTCACCCAGCATGTCGCAAATTATGTTATGACGTCATAGCTAAAGCTACTTGACGCTAAGATCAAGGTATCAAGGTAATATTATGGGCTATGGTCCCTCAGTTTGCACTCTAAATTCTGCAATGCTAGCTATGGTGAATGTATGCACATTATGAGAAATATGCCATTTTGTGAAGTTGTAGATCAATGACCTTGAGTGACCTTCACCCAGAAGTCTAACGAACATCATATTGGACCTACCCTTATGATCTAAGTCTTCTCATCCGTGTATTGGCGCCAATTTTTCCGCAAAATCAAGACACTTCCCAATGGGTCTCCCAGCAAGGCCCAGATTTGAAATTAATGACCTTGTGTGGCCTTAAAGAATTGACTTATAATGATAAAATTGGCTATAGTGTAAATCACAACGGTTCCTACAAAACCAGAAATAGGTGCTCTAACCCTCATGGCCTTTTTTTAGATCTCAGGGGGACCTTTAGGACCCATCCACTGCGCGTTGACACCAGGCCCATTTTCACAGCGCAGGTGAGATAAATCAACAATATGAGAGTCTGACATGACCTGCAATAACTTGGCATGCACATTAGGGTCATGGGAGGAGCTTTTGTGCCAGAACCAAGGGAAGTGTGACATTGTATTGTCCCTGGGACATAATAAACCGCATGTTTTTTTATTTTGTAATTAGAGCTAAGTGGTGGTATATGACCCATCTGTGAGAGGACTGTCAATTTTTCTTAAAAAAGGTTAATCAAGACATCAAGGAGGCATCTGATGGCTGCAAAATTATCCTCACTGTAGTCACCACAAAACCTCAAATAGGCGTTTTCCTAATCCTCTTGTTTTTTTAGATCTCAGTGATATATATATATATATATATATATATATATATATATGTATGTATGTGTGGTGAAATCAGTATAAAACATCAATACAATAGACCCATATAAATAATATTTTTGAAATATTTGGTGAAAAAGCACGAGAAAAATAAAAGATCACAATCTCAAAGCTCTCCAAAGGCCTCCAGTCTTGCAAAATCACATTTTAAGAGAAAAATAGCAAACAAATGCTCAAATGAATTCGCTTTTTGACACTTTTCAGCTTAAATATATCCTCAGATGTATGCCCAGATTAAACTAAAGACGATGAACAATTGATGATAAGTTTCAAATTCCACTGGGACAAATAAATCTACTGCTTCTCCGGGATCTGTTTCCATCGACCCGGTTTAATGCACATGGTTGTTGACAAGTCGTCTCTGCGTAGCAATTCATATTGCTAGCAATAGATGATAGAAGCGAGACAATTATAGGCGGTTTCGAGCTCAGTTAAGAGCACTCAAGATAGAACTCGGCTCGTTGATAAAGCATTGATCAAGACTTGTACAGGGTGCTATAAGGGCAAGCTATTGAATGTCGTATCTTTTTGTGTGAAATAGACTGATTCGATCAGGATCTGTAATGAAAGCTATTCCAATAGAAGCCTCCGTCTTGCGGTACTTAAGGGTGCCGTTAATGAGATCAACACAGAACGAGATGGAATTCGCTCCACCTCACGGGGAGTGGCAAGAGCTACGTCAAAGTCTGCCCATTGAGGAAAGGTCGGCCGATGAGACTACTGCTCTACACATTACTCCGCTAGTTTGCTTTAAAAGATCAAAGTTTGATAAATTTCAATTGATCTCCTCGTAATAAAAACACATTTTATACCTCTACGTGCCATGGAAGTTTGCCTGCATTTGTTGCGTTCATAGTGAGGCGATATTTTTCCTAGAACGACGCCAACAATTCATCCTCTTTCTTGGCATGAAACGTCTCCTATCATGTTGTGCCATATTGGCAACATGGCTTAATCGTTTATATTACTTTATTTATAAATAAGCTGAACAAAGAAGAAACACCTATTGCAAAAAGTGAGTATTTATTCATACACTCTCCATTCATTAAATGGTTATTATAATACAACTTGAAACAATCTCCCTATTTCATTTCTCCAACGTATATGGAGGCTGTCATTTTGGCATGATACAGATGGGCTGCTAAAATATTAACGATGTTTTGGGTGGAAAAGAGATGAATTCAATAATGGTCAAGAAACAGTATTCAAAGAACAGACCAGGACCGCTAGCGGCAATAAGTCAAAACTAAAAGCAAGGCAGACATTGTCAACTACTCAGTCCGTTTCCTTCCAGATAGTATCGACCGGTAAATGTTCAGAAATTTACGTGCTTCGCCGGCTCTGCGGCCATGACATCTCGCCTCCCGAAATTGTCTTGGTGGAATTATCAATTACCAGTAATTTATATTACCGAACGATGCTGATATATGAATTTTTTGGTCGAGTTTCTTGTAGAAGTTACGGCACGAGCGTAGCGAGTGCGGTAACTTGAAAACAACGAGACCAAAAAATTCATACACAGCAGAGTTTCGGTTGAGGTATCTTGAGTTTCGGTAATGTATTTACCATAGCCGTTTGTTGTTCACACATTAGTTCACACACGTTAATTCATTGTTGTATTGTACTGGAGTCGTAATTTGCGTAAAAAATGAATCACTGCGGGAATCCTTTCTTCGATCTAAGTCTACCGGAAGATGAAGAAGATGCTACTGAAAATAAAATACAATCATTCATTGATGGTGCACGCTCCAAGGAGACAAAAAAATTGGACTTTTGGGTTAGCCGTCTGCGAGAGCATGTTCAAAAATTAGGAAAAAACAAGGACTTGTTGGAAATGGAGAAGACGGAACTCAATGAGGTAATTTGCTCATTCCTCATCGATGCAAAGAACAAAGACGGAGAAGCATATGAAACGGCAACAATTTCCAGCTTTATGAGGGTGATTAACCGTTTCCTGAAGGACTCAAGAAAGGAAATCTGGAGCAGGATCCAGAATTTCAAGGTGCCAGGGACGTCAAACGGGCTAAGATGAAGATCCTAAAAGCAGATGGAAAGGGAAATAAGCCCAATCGGTCAACACCGATCACCAGAGAAGAAGAGGAAAAACTGTATGAAACTGGCCAACTCGGACTGGGAAATCCTATGGCTCTCTTAAGAACCATGTTCATGTTGACAACTATGTTGTTTGGACATAGAGGCCGCCAAGAGAGTCGGCAAATGCTTTGGGGTGATATCTCACTACGACGAGATGAGCAAGCAGAGTATCCCGACTTCCATGAAAGAATGACGAAAACAAGGGATGGTAGTGACGAGGGAGGGAGCCGGCGACTTCTCCCAAGAGCATTTGCTAACCCAAACTGTCCAGACTGATGCCTGGTCAATGTTTATAAAGAATATATGAAGCGAAGGCCACAACAAATGCTCCAGCCTGATACTCCGTTTTATCTCGCTGTAAACTACAAGAGATCGCTTGACGACCTAGTCTGGTTTAAATGTAGCCCTCTAGGTGTGAACTCCATCAGTAGCCTAATAAAGACTGGATGTGAAGCAGCTGGAATAAATGGTCGAAAGTCAAACCACTCAGTCCGAAAAACAGCTGTAAACAGCTGTTGTTTTGGAAATTTGACGAATGCTTATAAGAAAATGACACAGCCGTGAGGGATTGGCCAATCGGCGCCGTGCAGTAAACGGAAATTACCGCACTCCAGCGATGATTACCGCACGCCACGTGCCAATGTATTTTCATTGCTCGGCATATGGTAAAATTCAAAGAACCCATCCTTCCAAATTATGGTCTGGCCTATTGATTCCTAACGTATGCTGAAATTTATAATCGAGATGAAATGACGACATACCTTAGGAAGAGAACTGTCCGATGGACTGTAATTTGATTTATATATACATATATGTTACAAATATGTAGCCTTGGTGCTGTCAATATTTTTGGTGTGACAGAAATATGCTTGAGAACTGGGACGTTTAGTTCCATTGGTCATGTGGGTTTCCGCTTTATGGAATCGGGTTATGTGTCTTGAATGAAATTATGGTATTAGGCTTACTGCATGGTGAATCGGGCTGGTTGGATCAGTTTGTTCATACTTTTATTTTCATATATAATCGGAGTTGACAAGAAATGCTACAAACTTTCACAAACTTTGCAGGATGAATAATGCCATTTCTAGCATGGTTCCAACGAGTTTTTCAATTGGTTGATGGTGGAGCTTATGGTGAACATAATTATTAATATAATGGTAGAATACAAACCAATGTTCATGTTTCCACGCAGCCGACCCGTGTTCAAGGCCCGGCGGCTTCCCTGAACAAGGAGCAAGCTGGCTCCCAAGAAACCCTTCCAACAGGGAAAGAGTTGGCGATGCCATATGACCCTGGCAGTTGGTGCGTCGATAAGCCCCAAACACTATAATGTTTATGTTAGTTTAGGACATAAAAAAGTAGTTAATTTGTGTTATTTTGCGAGCTCGGCTCTTTACCAAACACGAGTCGAAAGTGAGGTTAGAGCTCAGACACATTTCACAAATTTGTAGATGGAAATGTTCAAATGTTTGGGATATAAATCACCGGGAAACATTATTATGGTGAGCAGCTAAACAATTATACATCAATTTCCAAATCATGCTAAATCAAAGGTCACACACAACTTACAATGACAATTACTAGGGAAAATACAAGTTGAGAGCAAACAGGCTACACACCTTCTATTGAAGTACAACTTAACTATCTGAAGGCTATTATATGTCTTCATCTCCAAAATTATGGAGTGCGTCTGTGCTTTAACATCATTTTAGATTCGTGTATGATAAAGAGCGGAGCTCGAAATATAACCGTCACAAATTAACTACTTTCTCGGCCCGAAACTGACATGAACATTAGGTTGCATCCTAGCGTTACATTCCTACGAGTTCCTTGCAATGCAAATGACATTGTTGCCCTTTTTTAACACGGACGTTGACGGGGGTCTGAGCCACCTTCGCTTTGACGGGAGGGGGGACGGGTACCCGCCTCCCCCTAAGATCTCGAGAACCACGCTAGGTAGCGAAAACTGTAAACGGTGTTGGGCAGCCCATTCACTTCTTCATCGAACATATTTGGACCATCTTTTTGTCAGGTCGCATTTAAGGTCACTAGAGCTCAAAACATATCGTAATAGGGATAAAATGTAAATGAAGGTTTTAGGTCATTACATCTGAATAAGTAAGGATAGAGCAAAACTATTTAAACTATATGAATCCTCGCAGCAAGCCAAATCGAATGATATATAATATGGCCTTGCTAGGTCAAATTAAAGGTTTGACCTGACCTGAGGTCAGGTCAATGTCAAATTATATAACATGCATACCATTAAAACCGAAAAGACAAGGCAAATTTGATGCGGTTAAAATAAACGCTCTATCGCCATCCGTTACTAAGTTATTCACTTAAAACCATTTCCCCATGTATTTCCAATGGAGAGGTCATGGCTCGTACCTGACCTTAGGTCATCGTTGTCAAAAATACCGGAATATTGTTTAGAGAACTCGGTGGGTCCATTATGTGATATGAGTTTCAATCGGATAAGTTCACCCTGTTCCGACTTTGCTATCTTAAACTTTTTTTAGGTCAGGTCACTTGACATGTGCTGGTGACCTGACCTGAGATTACCTGAACTTAAAATTTTCACAAAAGCTGCAAAAATGATGAGAGAAAATGTATGC
Organism: Lepas anatifera; assembly: GCA_034440635.1. Lineage (NCBI taxonomy): Eukaryota > Metazoa > Arthropoda > Thecostraca > Lepadidae > Lepas > Lepas anatifera. The sequence continues at coordinate 343,972 of JAOTON010000895.1, forward strand.
CAAGTACGGCAGCGCTACGCGCCGCCGTTTTTATGCTATTTCCGAAAAACCTTAGGGGCGGGTACCCGCCCCGTCAATGCGCGTGTTAAGAAGTAAACTGCTTGTTGGCCTCATCTAGAAACTTGAAAAGCGGATTGCCCTTTGAGCAGAGACCCGGCTGGAGCTATTTTGACAGTGCATTTAGTTGTTTTTGTCAAACTTCGCTTCAACTGTGTGAACGAGATAATGTATTTGTGATGACTGCACTTTCACTCCGACTACTCCTGTAATTATGTCAACTGTTGGTCACCAATTAAAGAAATAGGCTAGCTTGGCAAAGTTGTATCTTTAAAACGGATAGACGCACCAGTATAAACTGGATGACAGGCTGAAGCTTATTTTGTTTGGCAGGCAGATCTACTAACAGCGCTGGCTGAATCAGCCGCCGAGCTGGAGTTGATTTATGACCGCGATTAAAAGACTCAGATGCTGCCGATTGCTGTGGGACTGAAGGATTAGTGCAGCAGTTCTGAAATTGAGGAGGCCAGTTTTTGAATATTTATAAGTTGTCGTTGCAATTCGGAGCTTATGTCTTAATTTCATCTAGCTTCTCCGGGTGCTGGATTTGTAACACGTTATAGCAGGATTGGTGCACCATAATCAGACACATCACATACAAGCTGTAAATATTTGCTCGGAACCTTTGGCGGTGCGTCGCTTTTAGGGCGTTAGCGCCGGTGGGCCGGGTGTCAGGGCCTGTTGTTGACGCTGCCGCGCCTGTACAAGACCATCATCCCACGGATATTACGTATTTCTCGCTCGCTCATCGCCAGCCTTAAAGCCGGAACCTCAGCGAGAAGGCGCGATAAAAGCCTGCGCCACAGTGAGATCTCCTCCGACTCAAGTGGGGAGCGAAGTGTGAAGCGCTGTTCTGTATGTTCCATCGAGAAAGCACTCGCTCCTAAGATATTCCCGGCGAGGAGACTTTATCAGGCGGTTCAAAAAGAAAGGATGTGGAAAAATATAAAAGAAATGCGCTAAGAGGTCGACCTGAAATTGGAATAATAATCCAATGCAGTCCCCACGCCGCAAAATCTTGTTGTCACCTGTTCTGGCGTATAGCGTCTCAGCCCTCCCGCTGTTGTGGATCCCGTGAATTTTGATTATTTCATTATGGTTCCAGTTATCAAGGCAATACAGAGCAAAATCAGCCCTGTATCAAGCTTATAAGCGTAGGAGGGGGCCGCTTTCATAAGCTCTCATCAATTTATCCCTGCTCTCGGTAAATGCGGAAAAGCTGAGCCTTCACAAGTTTCGTACGGTTTTCACAATGTCAGAACTCGTTACCAGGTTTTTAAAGCAGTTAAGAACATTTCGTGTTTAGGTCACACTGATCTGAAAACGTTAATAGAGGACAACTCCTTAGACACTGGACGAGTGGTGCCCTCAGGCTGTGCCGCTGGACCGGCGCAGCTGGTTAGTGTAAGGGTCGATCACCGCGCTGCTCCCAATAATACGGGCCCTGGTTAACCTGCGCAAATCCTGAGTCAATGTGGGCACTTTCCAGTGCACTACCGTCTTCTGGGCTGGAGGTGGTCTAGGAAAAGGCTACAGATGTCTGCTTTGATGCAGTGATCTCCCATTCTGAACTGTGGCGTCTTAACCAAATGCCAGTGGTCTTAGAGTCAACCCCATAGAAACCTGGCCGAATGCATCACGAGTATGGATATCCAAACTCCAACTCCGAATCTAGATTCAAATCCGGGGGTTCAGATGATTTGCATTTGAACTGCATTTGGGTCAAAAGCTCGGGCTGTAATTGTTAAATAGATTAGGTACAAGTGGTTTTAATGGAGTTTAGCGATGGCCTGGATATCCATCTTTCCTGGCTATGACGAACTCTACAGAGCTGGTGGCGGTGTGTTGCCAGGGAAACACTTCTTTAAAAGCCTTGTAACCGGGGATATTCATTGCCCTCACTTTGGCCACAAAACCATACTTTGTCTTCGTGCAGAAGCGGCTGCAGGGACATGTTCGGTGGGGGGGGACGTGTCTGTGTCTGAACTCGCCACCTTTGGGGTGTGTTTCATCGCCCATCGATTCATTTCCGCCAGCGTGTTAGTGACCTTTGTAAGCGGCCAGGGAGATTGGCTCTTCTGGGAGGAGATGATTTCCGCCGGACACCGGCCCAGCAACTTGATGTTGGTGTGGATCTAGCAAAGGGTCCCGGATTCAGGTCAGATTCGGGGGAATTGTGCTCACTGGAGGGTTTTTTTCCGGAATCCGGCAGTGATGGTAGGGCCCTGCCCAGCTACGGGTCCGTCTCACAGCATAGCGCCAGCCAACAAAGTGTCGGGAGCTTAGAGTTAAGTTCGAATCTCTGTTTAATGCCATTTTTCCATCAATATATACTTTCACACTACGCGATAAATGATGTATACAGACCTAACAGAGTACAAGGCACCCAGGCTTCCCCGGTGCAGGGCCCCTATAATTACGCTGCAGTGGCCATAAACTTGCATATCATTGTGTAAGAAATCTTTATCTCAGTCATCAGACTTTGAAAACTTCCTGAGACCAAGCTTTAGTCGAGAGCTATGGAATGCCAGAGAACCCATGCAAGTTTTAATTTCACACGACTTTACCATCTCACTCAAACTGGTCACCGTTTCCGGGCTTGTACTGATGAATTCTGTGTCCGCGAACAATTATATGCCACAGACACGTAGCGCACATCCGTGACCTTGCACCCAGTTGTTAAGTCACTTTGCGATGCCTCCAAAAGTGCAAACATTAAACAAGTCTGATTGCTCTTCTTGGCAGATGAGTGGGGCTGTGGGACCGCCCGGTCTGGAGATGTGAGACGGGGTGCTGGTCGTATCTGGCAGTGTGCCGGTGGCGGGCACCAGGTGCTGTGTCAGCCGATCCCCCCGGACGCTACAGCGGCACCGGCAGTCACAACTCACAGTGCGTCGTTCTGCGCTGATGTATCGCGTGATCTTTCACCTCTCGCTGAGCCTGCCAACAGAGGCGGCGATCAAAGAACCCGCCCGGAAACGTGACGCGTGCCGAAATGGTTCAATTTTGCCGAGCAGCATCGGCAGACGTTTGGAAATGACTTGATATGGCGGGGCGCGGCGGCTCCGGACGACCGTGATTGGACGGCGCAACACCGGCCCGGTGATCAGAAATTGTCTTAGTCACCGTTTGGCCAGCGTCGATTGAGATGTCTGCTTCACGGTGCGTTTGATCCCCTTGGTTATGAGACATTTCATTGGGCTGTGGTGCGAGCTGTTTCCGGCGACTCCTGTTAGCCGATATCCGGTTGGCGCCCACTGCTGACCTCGCCAGTCTGGGGAAGGCCAGGGGCATGGATACCGCAGCGGCCACCATAAACTCTGCTTGAAAACAAGCTGCCATTAACATTCTGCAACCCTCGTACTTCCTTACTGATGGTGAACTCAGTGAAGCGTGCGGCTCCCTGTGGTGCCATCAGACTGCGGGGCGTTTACACTCATTAAGGTCACCCCAAGGTCAGTGTCCCTAAACTTTGGACGAACTTATTCAGCCAAGAGATTCTCGAGGCAATTCTAACCTCACCCGGACGTGAACGTGCACCTGCACCGGGTGGCTATGAGGAATCCTTGATTGAGTACATCAGCAGATGAGACAGGCCGCGATTCTGACGCCGTGGTCCGGCTGTTCCCGTCACCTCGCACGCAGATACTGACAGAAACAGACCCGAGAACAGAACTAGCGTACACAAGGTTTTCAGCCCCTTAGTCAGATGGCCGATGACCTTCGTATCACGGAGGGGCGAATGGAGAATTGTGTAATCTTGTTTTAGTGTCATATGCATGAATGTGAAATATTAAGGTTAGGTCTTCTCAGGTCAGGTCACCGGTACCGGTCAAGTGACCTCACCTCCAGAAAAGTTTCGGATAGCATAACTAAGAACAGGGTGAAATTATCCAACTGTGACTCATATCATACAATTGGCCCAGCAGTTACTACAAAATACATTCCGAGAATTTTCATATCGATGACCTAGAGTCAGGTACAGATCATAACCTCTATATTGGAAATGCATGAGAAAAACTGGAATTGACCGAAAAATGATTATATTTCTATAAAAACAGCTTAGAATACCTTCCTACTCTCCAAATCGTAGTATCCGAGGCCCCTATCCAGACTCATGCTGCAAGTTTGGACCTGTGAACTCTTGAGAGGTCATCTGAGAAAAACTGAGCAGGTTTTCAGACTTAAGTCGATAACTTGACCAGAAATGATGAGTGAGGTTCCATTTTGATACCATTACGTTTGGATTATCAGTACGGGTCGATTGATGTGCATATTGATTATATTAGGTCAGTTGGTGACCTTGACCTGACCTTAGGTCAGATATTTTTATGTTATGACCTAGTGTGATCATATTATACCCAGTCGATTTGCCGTAACAAGAGGAAGCGAATAGTACTAAAACATTGACTCCAGCCCAGCTCTGTCAGACGCTAGAGCCCAGAAACTCTTTTCTAACCTGTGACCTTCTTTGAGCTGTCATGACCTCAATATTGATCTAAGGCAGAAAGTGACTAATACAGTTTCCCTATCAATTCTTATGAGTTATCTACCAGCTTCCATGTTTTTTCGCTATCCCGCATAGGAGCCGAGATCGACGGGGGTATTGGAAACCCCTTTCCTCATAGGGGCGAAGGTGGCTCGGAGGCCCACTGGGGCAGGTGTTAACGAACAAAATGATTGGGAGAACGGGGAAATTTGAAATGTAGTTTTTGGGGTCCATCAGCGGCAGGAACAGGATACAAAAATTCCAGCCCTTGGTGTTGAAACCAATCGTCAACTGTGACATAACAATTCCAATATTCTCATTACCTCAGAGTGATCATAAACTCTTGGGCTGACCGTTTTTGCCTAGATACACACATTGCCTATACACACTGACTAACTCAGCTTTGACTCCGTAGTTGGTCGTATCCGCCTCCTCCTTCCCGAGTCTTCACGCGCCTCCCTCCATTACTTGCCACATCGGATCACACGGAATGTTGCGCTAACAGCCATGCTATTGCCGCAGAAGTGTTATGCGGGGGATAAGATAAAGGAGGAAATGAGGGAGACAAATGCATGTGTCAGGATAATGTATGCCAACGGCCAGGATAGTTGTGGTGGAAGTGTCTTCGTACGTGATTTGTTATACAAGAGCAATGATTTACAGAACCCAACGCGAATCTCGCTTGGTGTTTACTCTATTTGTCTCAACAGTGACTTCTCGTCCAGTGCAACCATGGCACGTGGAATAGAAGAGGCGGCACCGACCGTTTATGAAACATTATCAGCCCTTAACGTCGCAGAACTGGTGCGCAACCTAAGCTTGGATTTTCTGACTGTCATTTGCGATTTGGATAGTATGGTGTCAAAACTTGTGGGCTCATTTGCCTTGAATTACGCGCAGAGTTCCGCTGTGTGCTGGGGCTTATGACATGACATATGCTCGGTTTGCAAGGAACGCTGCCGCCAGCAAATGTCAGGCCAGTGGTGCGCTGGGCTAGGACGTGCGGCGCCGGCAAAGCCAGCACCAGACACAGCAGCTGCAACAGAGCCAGCACCAGACACAGCAGCTGCAGCAGAGCCAGCACCAGACGCAGCAGCTGCAGCAAAGCTGACATCAGACACAGCAGCTGCAGCGGAGCCAGCACCAGACACGGCAGCTGCCGCAGAGTCAGCACCAGACGCAGCAGCTGCAGCAGTGCTAACATCAGACACAGCAGCTGCAGCAGAGCCAGCACCAGACACAGCAGTTGCAGCAGAGCCAGCACCAGGCACGGAAGCTGGGGCAGAACCAGCACCAGACACAGCAGCTGCAGCAGAGCCAGCACCAGACCAGTGACGGATCTAGGATTTCGTTAAGGGGGGGCCCAGGCTCGGAGGGCGCCGAACCTGGGGGGCGCCGAACCTGAGGGGCGCCAATTTCAGTCGCGGATCTAGCCGGTCGGTTTGGAAGGGACAAACCACAGTCGAAAAGCAAAAAAAAAAAAACGTCACGCAGTCAAAAGCTGCGCCAGCTATATCACTTGCCGGAAGAATTTTGGGGTATTTCAGACGAAGACCCAAAAAAGGGCTCGAGATACTTCTTCCTATCCAAGGCTGGCTATACTATAACTGAGAATTATTGATATCTACTCCATGATTCTGATGAAGGGTTGTGCCCGAATATACAATCTTCAGTGTTTTTTACATTTCCGGATTCGAGGGGACAGGCCAGGGAACATCTTATCAAATTATGTTCTGTTTGAAGTTGAGAGTTGAAACACCAAAATCTTGCTTATAAACTAAAAAGGAGTAGGGGAAAAAGGAGGTCGATCGCTTTGGGGGCGAAAACATAGTTTTGTCCCGAGCTTTTCCGTTTGGGGAATGCCATTTTTGCCCCCCCTGGATCCGCCACTGGTCAATTTACCACCCAAAAGGCGGCCAGTGTCAATGAAAAACGCGTTTAAAAAAGGATTTGTAAATGCTTATTTTCATGAAGGCTTCTCCTTAGTGATGACATCTTCACGTTTACCATCAAGCATATTTCGGGCCAGCTAACGACTGGTACCTTGGTAGAAAATGCTGAAAGCACCCACTGACGCTAACTGAAGCACGATGAGCAAATAATACAGTTATCTTCGGTCATGGCAAAAACTGGGGCGTAGTATCCACCACCTCCACTTATCACAGTTGTCCTGGCTAACGGCTCCATACTGAAATACCCGATTGACGCTAACCTGAGCCTCATAGGCCGCAGAACCTCTGCGGGCCTGGGCCCCTGAGTTTTTGGTGACTTCCCTGAGTTTATATCGAGTCCCCTCAGCTGATCTGGGACCGCTTTAGTTAACTAGGCTCTCACACTGAACTTGAAACCTATATCTCGCCGCTGAAGCCAATTAAGCTTTTCGGGGCCCTTTTATCGATATAGGGCCCCATCAACAGGTCCTGGGCCCTCTGAGCTAAAAACTGGAGCTCTGAGCTCTGAGCCCCGAGCTGGATTAGTGTCCCTTAAGCTGGTCATTGTCCCCTGGGTTGGTATCGTTTTCGTTTAACTGATATAGATCCCTTCAGCTTGTTTGGGGCCCGCTGTGCGTATCTGGACACTAGTTCGGCGAGCCACCCAGCTAGTCTGGCCCCATTAGTTTTATGGGCCTTCTAAGCTTCTGCAGGTTCCCCTCAGAGTGCCTGGGCCCCATGAGTTGAAAACTGAACCCCTGGGTTAGTTTTGGGTCCCTGAGCCTATTTAGAAACCGTTTAGATAGGTAGGCACCCCACGCTGGTCTTGAGAATCCTGTGTTGGCACTGAGGTCAAATGAGCTCGTCGGGCGCCCTTATCTAGGTCCCCCTAACTGGCACGGGCCCCTCAGCTGATTTTGGAGACCCAAAATCCCTCCTACCGGATTCCACCCTCGCCAGATTTCCTGACTCCCTGAGGGCCCCTGGGGGCCAATGCAGATTTTTCCAGGGATCATCGCTGGGGTCCCTCCCCCGAGACAAAGCTTACAACATGTCTCTGTCTATATACTCTAGCATCTGCCAGAGTTGAGCTAGAATCATTTTTAGGCACACTTCGCTTCCTCTCGTTACGGCGAATCATCAAATAATGCATAATATGACTATACTAGGTCAAAACATAAAAATGACCTGACTTATGGGTAGGTCAAGGTCACCATCTAGCCTAGCATAGTCAGTATGCATATGAATCAAGTCACAATAGCAATAAAAATGGTATCAAAATACGGGTTTTATCAATATTTCCAGCAAAGCAATTGACCCAAGTCTTAGAACCTGCTTAGGAAGCCCCAGATGAACTCTCAGAGGTAATATGTCTAAACTTGCAACATGAACCGATAAAGAGGCCTAGGATACTATGATTTGGGGAATCCGAAGGTATTCCAAGCGGCGTCTGCAGACATAGAACAATTTTTCGGCGAATTTCCGTTTTACCCCATGCATTTTCAATGGAGAGGTCATGATTCGTACCTGTCCCTAGGTCATCGATGGGAAAAATCCCGGGATAAATCTATTAGTACTTTTTGGGCCCATTATATGGTACAAGCTTGAATTCGATAGGTTCACCCTTTTCTTACTTACGCCACCTTAAACATTTTTGGGATGAGGTCACTTGAACTGCGCTGGTGACCTGACCTGAGATGACACAACCTTAAATTTTGAGGGAAAGTTGCGGAATTGATCAATGATAAGGGGTGACAAGTACTGTGTCGCTTCGCGCCGACGTCTTTTCGTGCCACTGGGAGACCTCGAGGGGGTGTTCAAGCACCCCCCCAACGGGCCGGAACGGGGCGTGAATACTCTAGAACAGGACTGAGGCCAAAAAGGGAAGGCTCTAAACAATATCTGCAATTTTTGAGGTCAAGGTCCTTCAAGGTCATTGACCTATTACGGCACAACCCAACAAATTAGGCCTAATTTACGCTATAACTAGCGCTGTGCCCAAGCTTACCAATGACCTTTGATCAAGCATTGATCATCAAGGCCAGTGACCTTTAAAATTGACCTGTAACCTGGATCTTAACACTGAATAACCTTTACTTTGATGTAATTGCATGCGTCATAATAGGTGTCGTAACATTATGCAACGTCATTTAGGGGCTGTCCAGGAGTACCTGTGCTCATCAGGGACACTTATGCTCTCTGGAGGGGCCTTTGCTTCGATGAGGCCCCTGTGCCACCCAGGGGCGCCTTCACTCCCCAATGGACGCAACCTAGCTATCCAGGGGCATCTTTGCTGTTCCGGGGGTGCCTTTGATACCCAGTGGCCAAGGGGAGCTTTTTCTTATCCAGGTTCACCTTGGTATTTAGGGGCGTATTTTTATTCAAGGTAACCTATACTACCCAGTGGCGCCTACCCTATGCAAGGGGCGCTTAGGCTATCCAGGGGGCGGCAATTCGCTATACATAGGGCGCCCTTATGCTCTCCATGGGCACCTCATTCAGAGGGTGCCTCTGATATTCAGGGGCGCTTTTCCTATCAGCAGGGTACCTGTGCCATCTTGGGGCTATTCTTATCAAGGGACGCTGCTGTTATTCAGGAATACCTACACCACTGTCGAGGGTCGCCTTTGCTACCCAGAGGCGCCTTTATTTCTCAGGAAGTTTGGCGCCCGTGCTTTAAGGAATGCTTTGGCATCGATTGATTGCTCTATTATTGGGCTTAGGTGCGCGTGAACCTTGAGCTCATGTAGCGCCCATATTGTTGCTAAGGAACGCTTATGCTATCAAAGGGCGCCTTTACTATCCAGGGGCGCTGTTTTATTCAAGGCAGTCTGCTCTATCCACGGGCATCTGATATTTCGGGGGCGGTGCCTAGGTTATTCAGGGAGGCGGTTTTTTCTCCACAGGGGCGCACTATTGCTTTCCAGGGGCGCCGTTACTGCCCGGGGGTGTCTTTCTATCCAGGGGCGCACATGCTGTCTAGATGTATTTTTCAATCACAGACATGATTGAAATACATGCCCCTACGTTATCCTGGGTGCTTTTTGTCTCCGGTGAGGCGCTATTTTTCTCTTTCGGCACCAGTTTATTAAAGGGCACCTATGCTGTCCAGAGAACCTTTGTTATCTGGGGCTTCCTTCGCTACCCAAAGGGAACATTTTACTTTAATGGAGTGCCTATTTCCATCTAAGCGGCGCATATGCTGTCTTGGAGCGCCTTTGCAAACATGGGGCGCACTTTTCTATCCAGGTGCGCCTTTGCACTTGAGGGGGCGCCTCTGCAATCCAGGAGGAGCCCAAAATAGATGGAGAATAAAAATTCTGAAATAAGGCGCTCGAACACTGAAATAAAGTGACTAGTTATCAGAAAGAGGCGCTCATCTGCTTAGCGGGGAGGACTGCTGGTTGGTGAGGGCAGCGTTCTCGGAAGTGGGGCGCACATACTGAAAAAGACACCCGGTTGCAGCGATGGAGCACTAAGCCTTCAGTTATAGGTTAGCGAAATGTGGTTTAAGGCAGTCCATGCTCAAATTGAGCGCTCGAGCCCTGTAACAGAGCGCACGACTGTCGGACAGGTGTGCCAAACCATAGACAATAGGGAAGCTGAAGATGGAAAGGGACACCTATGATATCCTGGGGGCGCCTGTACTCTCAGGTGAGGCGCTTGTTTTCTTTCTCAGGCGCCTAGTTTATCCATGACCGCCTATGCTGTCCAGATCATCTATTTCAAGAAGGGTTAACTTTGCTGTCCAGGGGCGCCTTTGCTATCCAAGGGCACATATGATATATGTAGGGCGCTTTATGCAGAGGGCGCCTAGGCTGTCCAAGGGCGCCGTCCTAACCAAAGGCCGCCTTTCACTTCCCTGAATTGCCTATTTCTATGTAAGGGGTGCATATATTATCTAGGAGTGCCCTTGATATACGGAGACGCCTTTTTGTCCAGCGGCGCCTTTGCTCTTGAGGGACGCTGCTCCAATCCAGGGTAGCTGAAGATGGATAAGGGACATCTATGTTATACAGAGGGAGCCTGTACTTTCCAATGGGGCGCTCATTTTCCTTCTCAAGCACCTAGTTTATCTAGAGAGCGCCTAGGCTATCCAAAGGCGCCTTTACTATCGAAGGGGTGCCTTCCTAGGGGCACCTTTGCTGTCCAAAGCACTTGTGTCCAGGGTTGTCTTTGCTGTCCAGTGGCGCCTCCAAAAGTGCATATGATATCCCTGGGCGCTTTATCCAGTGGGTGCCTGGACTATCAAAGGGCACTTTTTTATCCAAGGGTTGCATTTATTTTCCTGAAGTGCCTATTTCTATCTAAGGGGCTCCTATTCTGTCCAGGGCACCTATGTTTCCCAGATTTGCCTTTGCTGTCCAGGGACGCCTTTGCTATCCAAGGGCACCTTTCTTAACCAAGGGGCGCATTTTGCTTTCCTGGACCACCTATTTCTATCTAAGGGGCGCATATGTTATCTAGGAGCGCCTTTGATACCAGGAGGCGGCTTTTTGTCCAAGGGCGCCTTTGCTCTTGGGGGGCGCTGCTCCAATCCAGGGCAGCTGAAGGTGGATAAGGGGCATCTATGTTATACAGAGGGAGCCTGTATTTCCCAGTGGGGCGCTCGTTTTCCTTCTCGGGCTCCTAGTTTATCCAGGGGGCGCCTAGGCTATCCAAAGGCGGCTTTTCTATCGAAGGGGTGCCTTCCTAGGGGCGCCCTTGCTACCCAGGGGCGCCTTTGCCGTCCACAGCACTTGTGTTATCCAGGGTTGTCTTTGCTGTCCAGGGGCGCCTTTGCTATCCAAGGGTGCATATGACATCCATAGGGCGCTTTTTCCAGTGGGCGCCTAGGCTATCAAAGGGCGCCTTTTTCTGCTCAAGGTGAGCATTTTATTTTCCTAAAGCGCCTACTTCTATCTAAGGGGCGGTTATGCTGTACGGGATAGATATGTTACCAAGATTTGCCTTCGCTGCCCAGGGGCGCCTTTCCTAGCCAAGGGCGCATATGATATCCGTAGGGTGCTTTTTCCAGTGGGCGCCTAGGCTATCAAAGGGCGCCTTTTTCTGCTCAAGGTGAGCATTTTATTTTCCTAAAGCGCCTACTTCTATCTAAGGGGCGCTTGTGCTGTACGGGGTACATATGTTACCAAGATTTGACTTTGCTGCCAAGGGGCGCCTTTCCTAGTCAAGGGTGCATATAATATCCGTAGGACGCTTTTTCCAGTGGGCGCCTAGGCTTTCAAAGGGCGCCTTTTTCTGCCCAAGGTGATCATTTTATTTTCCCAAGGCGCCTACTTCTATCTAAGGGGCGCTTATTTTGTCCGGGGTACATATGTTACCAAGATTTGCCTTTGCTGCCCAGGGGCGTCTTTCCTAGCCAAGGGCGCATATGATATCCGTAGGGCGCTTCATCCAGGGGGCGCCTAGGCTATCCAAAGGCGGCTTTTCTATCGAAGGGGTGCCTTCCTAGGGGCGCCTTTGCTACCCAGGGGCGCCTTTGCTGTCCACAGCACTTGTGTTATCCAGGGTTGTCTTTGCTGTCTAGGGGCGCCTTTGCTATCCAAGGGTGCATACGACATCCGTAAGGCGTTTTTTTCCAGTGGGCGCCTAGGCTATCAAAGGGCGCCTTTTTCTACCCAAGGTGAGCATTTCATATTCCTAAAGCACCTATTTCTATCTAAGGGGCGCTTATGCTGTCCAGAGCACCTAGGTTACCAAGATTTGCCTTTGCTGCCCAGGGGCGCCTTTCCTAGAACAGGGTGCATATGATATCCGTAGGGCGCTTCATCCAGGGGGCGCCTAGGCTATCCAAAGGCGGATTTTCTATCGAAGGGGTGCCGTCCTAGGGGCGCCTTTGCTACCCAGGGGCGCCTTTGCTACCCAGGGGCGCCTTTGCTACCCAGGGGCGCCTTTGCTGTCCACAGCACTTGTGTTATCCAGGGTTGTCTTTGCTGTCCAGGGGCGCCTTTGCTATCCAAGGGTGCATATGACATCCGTAGGGCGCTTTTTCCAGTGGGCGCTTAGGCTATCAAAGGGCGCCTTTTTCTGCTCAAGGTGAGCATTTTATTTTCCTAAAGCGCCTACTTCTATCTAAGGGGCGGTTATGCTGTACGGGATACATATGTTACCAAGATTTGCCTTCGCTGCCCAGGGGCGCCTTTCCTAGCCAAGGGCGCATATGATATCCGTAGGGTGTTTTTTTCCAGTGGGCGCCTAGGCTACCAAAGGGCGCCTTTTTCTGCTCAAGGTAAGCATTTTATTTTCCTAAAGCGCCTACTTCTATCTAAGGGGCGCTTGTGCTGTACGGGGTACATATGTTACCAAGATTTGACTTTGCTGCCAAGGGGCGCCTTTCCTAGTCAAGGGTGCATATAATATCCGTAGGGCGCTTTTTCCAGTGGGCGCCTAGGCTTTCAAAGGGCGCCTTTTTCTGCGCAAGGTAATCATTTTATTTTCCCAAGGCGCCTACTTCTATCTAAGGGGCGCTTATTTTGTCCGGGGTACATATGTTACCAAGATTTGCCTTTGCTGCCCAGGGGCGCCTTTCCTAGCCAAGGGCGCATATGATATCCGTAGGGCGCTTCATCCAGGGGGGCACCTAGGCTATCCAAAGGTGGCTTTTCTATCGAAGGGGTGCCTTCCTAGGGGCGCCTTTGCTACCCAGGGGCGCCTTTGCTGTCCACAGCACTTGTGTTATCCAGGGTTGTCTTTGCTGTCCAGGGGCGCCTTTGCTATCCAAGGGTGCATACGACATCCGTAAGGCGTTTTTTCCAGTGGGCGCCTAGGCTATCAAAGGGCGCTTTTTTCTACCCAAGGTGAGCATTTCATATTCCTAAAGCACCTATTTCTATCTAAGGGGCGCTTATGCTGTCCATAGCACCTCAGTTACCAAGATTTGCCTTTGCTGCCCAGGGGCGCCTTTCCTAGAACAGGGCGCATATGATATCCGTAGGGCGCTTCATCCAGGGGGCGCCTAGGCTATCCAAAGGCGGATTTTCTATCGAAGGGGTGCCGTCCTAGGGGCGCCTTTGCTACCCAGGGGCGCCTTTGCTATCCAAGGGTGCATATGACATCCGTAACGCGCTTTTTTTCAGTGGGCGCCTAGGCTATCAAAGGGCGCCTTTTTCTACCCAAGGTGAGCATTTTATTTTCCTAAAGCGCCTACTTCTATCTAAGGGACGCTTATGCTGTCCGGGGTACATATGTTACCAAGATTTGCCTTTGCTGCCCAGGGGCGCCTTTCCTAGCCAAGGGCGCATATGATATCCGTAGGGCGCTTCATCCAGGGGGCACCTAGGCTACCTGGGGGCGCTTCATCCAGGGGGCGTCTAGGCTACCTGGGGGCGCTTCATCCAGGGGGCGCCTAGGCTACTCAGGAGTGTATTAGTTCCCCATGGCGCAATCTTGCTATCTAGTGGCGCCTTTTTCTTTGCCGGGGCGCTTTTGTTAGCTTTCTAAATTTCATCTGCAACATTTTACTGGGGCGCAAAAGACCAGTAAAGGCGTCTAATGTTTGGGCAGGGGCGCTTTGCCATGGTTTTAAGGAGTATGTGTTAATTCAAGTGGAATAAGTGGTATCTACCACCTTGGCGCACGAGATGGGTACAGGCGCGCCACTCATATCGGGCGCCTTCGGCGCCCGATATGAGCTAAGCTCTACTGGGGCGCTTGGGAGCTAAGGGGGCCCGGGCCCCTGGGCCCCCCTTGGATCCGTCACTGCACCAGACACAGCAGCTGCAACAGAGCCAGCACCAGACACAGCAGCTGTTGCAGAGTCAGTACCAGACACAGCAGCTGCAGCAGTGCTAACATCAGACACAGCAGCTGCAGCAGAGTCAGTACCAGACACAGCAGCTGCAACAGAGCCAGCACCAGACACAGCAGCTGTTGCAGAGTCAGTACCAGACACAGCAGCTGCAGCAGTGCTAACATCAGACACAGCAGCTGCAGCAGAGTCAGTACCAGACACAGCAGCTGCAACAGAGCCAGCACCAGACACAACAGCTGTTGCAGAGTCAGTACCAGACACAGCAGCTGCAGCAGTGCTAACATCAGACACAGCAGCTGCAGCAGAGTCAGTACCAGACACAGCAGCTGCAACAGAGCCAGCACCAGACACAACAGCTGTTGCAGAGTCAGTACCAGACACGGCAGCTGCAGCAGTGCTAACATCAGACACAGCAGCTGCAGCAGAGCCAGCACCAGACGCAGCAGCTGCAGCAGTGCTAACATCAGACACAGCAGCTGCAGCAGAGTCAGTACCAGACACAGCAGCTGCAGCAGAGCCAGCACCAGACACAGCAGCTGCAGCAGAGCCAGCACCAGACACAGCAGCTGCAGCGGAGTCAGCACCAGACACAGCAGCTGCAACAGAGCCAGCACCAGACACAACAGCTGTTGCAGAGTCAGTACCAGACACAGCAGCTGCAGCAGTGCTAACATCAGACACAGCAGCTGCAGCAGAGCCAGCACCAGATGCAGCAGCTGCAGCAGTGCTAACATCAGACACAGCAGCTGCAGCAGAGCCAGCACCAGACGCAGCAGCTGCAGCAGTGCTAACATCAGACACAGCAGCTGCAGCAGAGTCAGTACCAGACACAGCAGCTGCAGCAGAGCCAGCACCAGACACAGCAGCTGCAGCAGAGCCAGCACCAGACACAGCAGCTGCAGCGGAGTCAGCACCAGACACAGCAGCTGCAGCGGAGTCAGCACCAGACACAATTGTGTGTGGTTTTGAAACTGTATATTTTACACAACTTATTGTTGTTAATGACTGATCCCAGGATGAATGTAGTGGGGATATGAAAATAATAAAACACTTACTATCAGCAAATTGCAATATGAAATCTTTCAAAATTAGAGATTACTATTAATAATAATAGTAAAATAATAATAGTAATAATAATAGTAATAGATAAATTAGAGAGAGAGAGAGAGAGAGAGAGAGAGAGAGAGAGAGAGAGAGAGAGAGAGAGAGAGAGAGAGAGAGAGAGAGAGAGAGAGCATAAAATACGATTTTCTTGTCTTGCTGATTTTGCTACATAAATTTGATCCAAGTTGTTGCAACTTCGGTTTTTGTGATCGAAGCCTCACCGAAGTGATCAAGGGACTTGTCACGGAAACTCCAATCCTTCTATCCGATAGAGGAATGCCTGCAATGACGGGTCAATTTGGAAGTCAGAGTTAAACATTTGACGAAGCACAGGGAGTGGCGCTCAGCTCAGGTGACCACCTCACCAGTCAGCTGCCAGCCGATCTATGGTAGATAAATATTGAGCGCCGGGACGTCTCAGGGGAACCGATACCAAACTTTCACCAGTGTTCTGCCATCGCACTGTTTTCTGAGCGGGCCGAAGATGAAACTGTGAAACTATGCTGAAAGGCCGAAACTGATATCATGTCGGCCATGTTTAGGTGTTAATACAGAAACAATGGGAGCATAAGGCCGAAATAAGGAAACTTGATACATTTGCTGCTGCCATTTCTAGTATTTTGCGTTGAACTTTCAGTATAAAAATTCACACGCGCTGTCAAATAAAAATGAACTTTCGTTTGTGTCACACTGTCATGGATGTTACTTAAATTTTCATCAGGAAGTTTGATCATCTTGATTTATCTATACACGTTTTGTGGCGGCTCATATGTACAGGTGCACCAGAAGCAATTTCAGTCTTCTTAAAAACAGGAATGGCCTGATTCTCCTCACCCGGTTACGAAACCATTCTCCCGCTTTTGTACTGGTGTGCCGAATCAACTTTCCGCTCCACTCACATGGCTCTGAACCGTCCCGTCTCGCACAAGACTAGTCAAGAGGCTCATTTCGAAGGATTCATATCTTCCGCCACTGCAAGTACCGCCACTTTGAAGTGGTCCCAGTGCTGCCACATTGCTTTTGGTGGTGGCACTGCTGCTTGCGCTGAAAGAGAAGGCCAAATTCGAAGTCACGACCTTGAGGGCATACATGCTTACTGAAAGACCAATTTGCCAGTTGGAGCACTTTTACGATGTCAGAGCTGAGTTACTGTTCATTCAATCATTCAAGCCTGACGACGAGTTCCAGAAAAACAGATATCCGATTAAAACAAAGCAAAAACGCCACATCCTTAGTTACAGGCACTTTGATCAATGACAAAACTTATGCGAGGTCGCTGATGCAGGTAAAAACGAAGGAAATGTGCTTTCTAGACACCATTGATAAGAACACAATGCTGCATATTGTTAACTCAGAATTCTGATGGTCTTCTGCGAAGTTCATGGGGCTGTTTTCGATGAACTTCACTGAACTGTAGACAGGCAGTGTCATAAACAGTGACATAAGTGTCCTGCGGTAGACAGCATAGGCGGATCCAGGGGGGCAAGGGGGCACGTGCCCCCCGATCGACCCTCGGCGCCCCCTGAAAGGTCAATGGCGCCCCCCTGAAATGTCGCTTCCCACCCCCCCAGGATACGAAAGTCGGCGCCCACCGACAGGATTTGGCGCCCACCTGATAGATTTTGCCGGTCATAAGTGGCGCCCCCCTGGTCCGGATGGCGCCCCCGGGAAGGTGCCCCCCCGATCGGCACTCCTGGATCCGCCTATGGTAGACAGATATTGCAATTCCTAAATTCGTAAACTGAGATGCATCTTGTATCACCCATAATTCTGATACCTCACAGAAGGAAAAATGACAACTCGTTTGAGGGTAGGATAGAATGATCAAAAGTGGTACCCCATGGAAATTTATTTTTGACCGTAATTTGGTGCCAAGCCCCCCCCAACGTGATATAGACAAAACACCTTGAACAAGGCTTACTTGTTTGAAATGGGGTATAGTAGGACACCCCTTGCGGACGTGTACCAATTCCAACAACACCCCTCCTTGGTGTCCATTTCATTTTAAACCCTAGTAAAGGTGTTGCTACACCCTATGTTCCCAATCGTGGTATCAATAGCCCCTGTTATCATATACCTCTGTGAGGTGTATTGGGAAGAATATTTGGTAAATGGGGTGCAACCGACTGCGGTTTTTTCCTGTGTTTCCTCTGTTTGTGGAGAAGCACAAAATTGTATAGGTCATGATGACACACTGGCCGAAAAATACCTATAGGATACGAATATGCATGTAAATGAACACCACCCATCTGCGAGCCAACTCCATCATCCATCAGCGTAGCTCCCTTTTAGGACCACACACGGATACACTTGAAGTGGCTGCTACCAACGGCATTCCATGCGTTGTGGAGATTCCGCCCGTATTTTTTATTTAATCCATTAGGTCCTTGATCTATGACTTGGGTGAATGCACGAATGTATTCAAACATCAACCATCCACCAGAATCATCACCCATCACCATCGTACGCTCTTAGGGCAACACACTGGATTAAAATTAGACTGGACATATGTTTAACATAACGTCCCATTTTGGCAGCATTTCCTGATTTCCCGCCTGTGCCTTCGCCACTTATTTATGCCTTACGACGAGAAGGACGCAAATATTATTGGGTGTGCATATGTCTATCCTGTAACTCGAGTTATAGCGCCAAGAATTTGTATGTTTCCTGCTGATGCATCAAACAATGGGGAAACACGAGGGGCGATAGACTTCTAAAAACTTTACAATACCTGAAAAGGTCTAAGGTATAAGTTCGTCTTGCACGTAAATGCATAGTTCTGATATGTGTAGCATTCCATGTCGCTGAGAAAGCACTTGCCAACGGAAGAACAGATATTCGTACAACCTGTTGTGAAGGCCAAGTTCAAGTGGTGAATGGAATTGCATATCCGCACCAGCCTTCACCAACAGCGCATTTCTCACTGACTGTGCTTCAGCAGCGTGACCTTGAAAATGACCTGTTGGCGCATGCGCACAATGTACGACGCTCGGATGCATGTGACGATACTTTGTTGAGGTGCTTGCTGCCCCATGGCAATAGAAACTTAACACCAGGCTGGAGATGTTTTTCTTTTCTTTTCGTGTACTAACACTTTGCTTTGGTGCTCCCTTGCACCCTGAAATTCACTTATGACGACATGAGCATTTGTAGAGGTGTTCAGCGTGCTAAACCAAAGGTGTAAGGATGTTTTCTGTTGTCTGTATTCCATGACGCTGGTCCTCAGGGTGCGATGAATTTCTAAACTAGTGAGGCTGCAGACATCAGTACAGTTTGGCTCCATTGATCAACGCAAATCTATTCATTGTACTACTCGTCGGAGAGTATTTTGTCTTAAACATCACCATGATGAGGGCCTTTTCACACACCTTGCATAAGGAATTTCCAAGATGTCAGAAACACTGTGGGGCAAAACCTGTGATAAGACTGGCGTACAGATCTGTTGGAAGTAAAACTACTGATTTGAAACAAACATTTCAGTTGTTTTAAGTTTCAGTTCAGTTAGTTCCAGTGGTTCCTTGAAGCAACACTGATGGTGGTGCCACAAATATTGACCTATGGCCTGTGAGGGGTTACTTTGGGCCCATGGGCTAGGTTTGATTTTGTTAAGAACCTTCTTTTGATAGACCTAGAACCGTTATTTTGACCTCATATATTTCGGCCTTCTCTTCCAGTAAACTTTTCCGTCCCTACTTTTCTTCCACTACCGATTATCTAAGGCTGCTGTGCTACTCTCTTGATTTTCTACCAATAGCCTACGTAATTAAGCTGTTGTCGGTCAAATGCATCAATCACAAGCCCTGGCTCCACATATTTTTCACACATGCAATTCTGTTATAATTCAGGCATACGGCTGAGGTCGCATTTACCACAGGACGAATGTGGACCATCGTGTCGCGTTTGCTTTCATTCGATTTCACGCGTACTCTCCTGTTGGAGCAGGAGCAGCCGTATATTTGAGGAGCACTCTGGGAAGCTTTAGGAGTCTTTCAGTCGGTTATTTCAGTCACAAGTGTGCACCGAAGGAGAAGTCGTCACTGCAAAGTTGTCACCATCCGGAGAGCCTGAGCAAACTATGATGCAAGTGATATTTCCCAGGCGGGATAGTCCGGCTCGGCACGTTACTTTGAGTGGACGGCCAGGAGGGAGAGCTATGATATTCTTGCTATGCTACCGTTTCCAAGACCGTGTTCCTTTTTAGCAATGATCGTTCTTCGCAGAAGTGAATACCTACTTCATTATTTCTTCTTTTAGCTTATGTAAATTCGCGAAACCATAAAACGCTAGCCTACTGTGAATTAATTTTGCTGTGGTGGTAACAGTTGCGGCTGGTTTCAGAGACAAACTAGGCTGCTTTACTTACAGGTGACTGCAGGGCAGCAATGACGGACGCGAGACCCCCATGGGGCGAGGAGGCCCCATTTTGCAGCATTATGGTCGCGCTCTTTAACGACGGCGCTCCTTCTCTGCCACACACGAACCTCATCACTCTACACGACATCCTCACGCTTCGCGATGCGACTATTGAAGTAGAAACCTAGGGTCAGACAAAAAATCGTCGCGGCTAGGAAACATAGAAACATTGGGGAAATGCTAGAAAATAACTTACTTTAGGAGAGGAGCCAATAACTTCAATTTCTTTTATTTGTTGTTATGTGACTTTCTAGGAACTGCTTGACGATTTTGGCTTGAAATCTATAAATGGTCGCCTGGGCTCAGTTAAACTGTTTTTTGAACTGCATTCTAACTCCCTCGCAAGAAATGACAAGCAGTCTTATTTGGACGCAACTGTGTTTCTGCTTCCCAGAAGTTCATTGTTATGGGCTACGACCATCCTAGTTAACGAAGTAACTTTGGTCTGAACTGAATACCTTCGTCCTTGCCGCTTTTTATTACGTCGAATCGTCTTGAGCTAAAAATGACCTGTATCGCATCTTAACACCCACCCCGATGGGCTTCCGAGTGACTTGAGGGGAAGTATTCAAACACCCCCTCGAACTCGGCTCCTATGCGGGATAGCTAAAAAAGGAACGCTGGTTGATAGCTCATAACAATTCACGAAGAAACTACATTCGTCACTTTTTTCCTCAGGTCAATATTGAGGTCATGACAGGTCAAAGAAGGTGGCATGTTAGAGAAGAGTCTCTGGGCTCCAGCATCTGATAGAGTTGAGTTAGAACTATTTTAGGCACCATTCGCTTTCTTGCCCTACGGCGAATCGAATGATGTATGATATGACTATACTAGCTCAAAACAAAAAATTGCCTGACCTTAGGTCAGGTCAACGTCACCATCTGACCTATCATAGTCAATATGCGTATCAACCGACTTGCAACAGCAATCTAAACGTAGTGGTATCAAAATAAAAACTTTATCATCCTTTTCTACAAAGTTATTGACCCAAATCTGAAGACCTCCCTAAGTAGCCTAATATGACATCTCAGAAGTCACATGTCTAAACTTGCAACATGAACCCATAAAGGAGCCTAGGATACTAAGATTTGGAGAACATGAAGATGTTCATGCTATAACCACACAAATAAAGCCATTTTTACCAATTTCCGTTTTCCTTATTAATTTTCAATGGAGGGGTCATGATCCGTATCTGACTTTAGGTCATCGATATGATATCCCGAAATTTACTTTTTAGCACTCAGTAGGCCCATTATGTGATATGAGTTTCAGTTGGATAGATTAACCCTGTTTTTGCTTATGCCACCTCAAAAATTTTTGGAGGTGAGGTCACTTGACCTGTACTGGTCAGCTGGCTTGAGATGACTCGACATTAAAATTTTGGGAAAAATTGCAGAATCGATTAGGAATAAGGTGTACCACGTACATACAATGGCGCTTCACGCTGCCGGTCTTTGGTGCCACCGGATAACCCGAGGGGTGTTCAACCCCCCCCACTGGGGCGAGCGTTAATTATTTCTCACCAGTTTTCTCATGCTATCTGCATTTTGCCGTAATTGCCCTGGGACACGCACTCTGGGGGCCATTCAGGCCCCTCCCGTGTAATGTTGTGAAGGTGGACCGAAGTTTTACTGCACTGGGGACAAGGGTACGTATTTTGTGATCTAATGTTGACTTGACTAAAATGGCCGACTCCGTACCAATTTCGTTCA
Source organism: Lepas anatifera (assembly GCA_034440635.1). Taxonomy (NCBI): domain Eukaryota; kingdom Metazoa; phylum Arthropoda; class Thecostraca; family Lepadidae; genus Lepas; species Lepas anatifera. The sequence goes on from JAOTON010000895.1 coordinate 365,431, forward strand.
CTAAGAGCTTTCGAACGGCTTCACATATTTTAGCCAACCTGTCTCGGAGACTAGAACGACAGGAAGAACATAATGTTTCCGTAGTAGAACGCGGTACGGCAGACATCTAAAGGGGGAGCAGAGCTGCAAAAAATCTCAAATCTGTCGGGCACTTTCGAAAAAAACTCCAAATCTGTCGGGTGGTTAGGATAGGACTATTAAAATTGTCTAAAACCCATTTATTGGTAAAATGTTCCTACTCTTTTTCCACATTCTTAATAGAAAATACTAAAATTAGCATAAAAAACTTCAAGTTTGGCACCAATGGATATCATTATCCTTATTTTTGTGCTCTGATCCTTATATGTGTGATATCCTTATTTTTCGTGCTCTGAAGCCGCCTATGGAAAATCTAAGTGGAATGACACAAGTCTTTTCATTTTCAAAACTCTAGAACTGAGACTGTTCTTCGGGTTTTCAATTATCAGACACGCTCAGGAAATTAAGGTTATCGGCAGAAACCTATAACAAATTGAATACCGAACCACCAATTCCCATTTTCTGGAGTCACCATTGGTAAAGGAAATTTATTATTGGATGTAATTTGAGATTTGTGGACGTACAGCATACAAATAGTGTGTGTCAAAGTCAGCTCGACTGGGTCTTGAATAAGACTCAGTCTTGAATTCCGATGATTTAGGTCACAGGTGGAAATATACAATAACATGAAAAGCAGCCCCCCTTTTTCAGTCCTCTGCAGCCGCCATTGACAAAAAAATGCTGCACTAGAATGAGAATAAGTGATATTGTGTTATTATGTTACATAGTCTAGCCCAGAATACTTAAAAAATATAGTTTGCAATGGAAGAAAGCTGACCTGGTTCCCATACCATGCGGTTACTTATGCCAGCTTCTGCAGATTTTCATGATTTCAGTTTTTTGGAGGTGGGAGGGGGTAATTTGGAAGGAACCCCCAAAATTTATATATGGATTTTGCTCTGATGGCCAGACAAACAAGATTGGAGGGGTACTTTTTTGATATTCGAAAGTGTTTTTAAGGATCATGGCTACTTGTAGTTGAATACAAACATGTAATATTAGCTTTCCATGACTTTAAATGCATGTTTACATGAAAAATCCTAAATTTTGAAGCTGTTGGCTATCTCAAAGCTTTTCATGCATTGCCGTGCTCATTTCCATGAGGGTACATGGTTTAGGATCTGAAGTTCATGAGGCTAATAAATAACCTTAAGTCAGTTAGATAGTAAATGTCAAATAAATATCATGTTTCCAAGGAAGTTAAGAGTAAAAGGAATGAGTAAAGGTTGCACTAGGCTGTGTTTTTGTTATATCTTTGTCCCCTTGACATAGATCATAGGCATATTTATGTAAGTGAATAAAATGAAATAGGAGAAATAGTTTGGTACTTAAAACTCAAATTAATGTGGAAAGGTGAAGAGTTTTGTTTCTTTGGCATAAAAAATGCACTGATGAAGGTATGCAACTTTTGTGGTTAATTCTGGACAAACAGGCATTGGATTTAAAAGAAGATGGAAGGGAAAATCAAATGTTTTAGTCTAATTTGACCAGTCTGCTGGTAAAATTCATTTTTCCCTTATTAATATCATTTAAAATTATTGATCAACAGTGAGCATAACATACTGTGTGGAAATAAATGTAAGCTGCCGAAATTACAACGAACACCACATCACTTACTTCTTTGTTTTCTCCCCACACTGTTCTGATCTGCCCGCTGTTTGATCCATGCTTCAAAACGACCTCCTTGGCCAAAACCACTGTTCCTGAACTTGCAGGGCAGCCCAGAATGCTTGATTCGCTGATGCTCCTTAAAAAAACGTTTCTCGCCAAAATACCCACATCCCTCAAATCCACATTTAAGCTTGACACGGGACGGTGGAAGGGGCTTCAGCTTAATCGGAGCCATTTATCAGCCCTTCAACTATGGACGATGAAATCCAGGCTCAACCAGTTTACTCAAGATGTATACCAACGTAATGCAAGAGAAAAATAATCAAAAACACAACCTTGCAACGCATTGCCTCCACCACACCACGGGATTCTAGGGCCTTGGCCTCCGCCATATCCACAAGGCAACACACCAAACCGCAGGGCTGCTTTTCTTCAAACCGAAGATACCTTTTACACCGGCTTTGCCGCAAGGGCGCTGTTCAAACAGCGCCCTTGCGGCAGCGTTGAGCGTACTTCCAAACGAAGGAAACGAAGGAAAAAAACAGTTTTGCCTGTCGCCTTTACCTTTACGGCGGCCTGTCGGGCCAAGCTGTCGCGTGCTATGGAATACAAATCGGGCCCGACAGGCCGGTGAAGGAATTTTTCCAGCAGAGGATTTTCTGGGTGACGTTTAAAAGGCCCTCTGTGCATAAGGCCCTCTATTCAAAGGTTCCTCGATTCATAAGTCCCTCGAAAAGACCCTCTGTGCATAAGGCCCTCTATTCAAAGGTCCCTCGATTCATAAGTCCCTCGATTTTCCACCGGTTCTTGCCGCACACTGGCTTGATATGGGAGAGGTGCAAATTCATGAAAAACTTGTTGAGTGAAAGAGGTGACAATTCTAATATTGAGTTTTTTTAGAACAAAAAATATTTTCTGCTTCCTTTCAAGATTTTTTTCTCACAGATTATAAGATCTGTCGCAAGACCATATCGTGCCCTAAAATCTGTCGGGCACTTTATGACCCGAGAGCCCGACTTTTTGCAGCTCTGAGGGGGAGAAAGTTAATAGAAACATCTGAGACAGCTCTTGCAAGATTTCGTGGTGAGCAGTGAGTGAAAAGCGGATCTTTGAGGTTACAAAGTATTGTACGATTCAGAGTTCGGGAAGGTATACATATCTGGTTCCAGGACAACAAAGTCTATAGTGGCTGGAGTCATATACCAGGATACATGAACAGCTTCAGTGCGTACTTTTTACGTACTGACCGCGGAAATGGACATCTCGTTTATGTTTCCGGGATTTCGGTACGTTTTCACCACTCGGTATCCGTTGTCTTCGAGAAGTATTTTGGGATGAATTCATATCGTCTAGCCAGAAGAGAAATTATTCCATAATATTTTTGAAACATTATCTTGATAAGATGGATATTATATATTAAAAAATTCATTCATCTTATAGTAACATAAAACAAAAATAATAGGCAAAAGCTTTGTGGCTTGACACAAGTATTTGTCTTAATAAAAGCTCTCGTAGTTTGTCAGGTTTCTACCACTGTCTGCTGTGAGCGGCCCTGTTTTTCGGTTTTGCGCTCAGTATAGTTCAGTGTTCGTTGTGGTGTTCGTTTTCAGATGTTAACCTCGGTTTTGTGCACAGTTTAGTCCTGCGTTAGTTGTCGTGTTCGTTTCCAGATGTTAGCCTCCCGGTTTGATTGCTGGAAGAATTGATATACGGCAGATTATCGAAGATATAACAAGACAGAAGTAACGATTTAGGGAGGCTACACTCGGTGTATCAATATGATTTGTCACAGCTGTGCCATTTCTCCATGGTACGATTTCTAAGTACGTTCTGAGTACTAACTTTGCGGATAGTACATGCTGTTGAAGTCCGTTCCCTGAGCAGACTTTTGATGCATTCGAGGTTATAATCGTTGGAATGGGAGACTCAGAAAACTAACCGACTTCAGCAAAATCAGAAAATGATCGGAAGGTTTTGTGGCCCGTATGAGGGAAAGGTAACAGGCAGCCCAAGCCCGACGAGTGTTTGTTCCTAGTTGTCAGCAGGAGTTTGAAGATTGACCGGTCCTCTCACTGTTCTTTTCGTTGGCTACGCTTCTGGCGGGAGGTCTTGCAGTACTTGAGGAAAACTTTCGTTCTCTGAAATATTTCTGCAGAATTATTGTTTGAAAGTATTCAACCCGTTCCAATGCAGTATCAGAATAGTGATAACATCATATTAACGGGATCTCATTTTCGCTATCAACCGATATAATCACTGAAAACTAAACAAACAAATAGACGAGCCAGGTTTTTTCGTGACCCTTAAAACCCGATTCCCCGGTCTGTTTGAAATAAAGCTTAACTGATGATAACCAAAAGCACTCGCCATTGTCAGTCCAAACACGGGCACAGCGTTGTTTGTTTGACGCAAGCTTAACGTTCATTGATCGTAACTCTTTTCAATTCATTGCTGGAAGGTGGACTTCAATTGTAGAACGTCCAGGCCCGGTTTAAATTCCTGGTCAATCCAACGAGTAAATATAATCTGATCTGGCTTCCTTCCGACTGAGCAGGAGTCAGTGAAGCCATGTTTGGAATCCGCACAATAAACCACTTTGTCCGTGCCATTTTCAGCTCAAATTTTCCGGCTCGGCATCTCAGTCAAGTCCCAAGAAGCTCATCTCGGAGAAATCGATGCTACCGTCCGGGCGAAAAGGCTTGCAATGACGAGTAAATTTGAAAGTCAATGTTTAGCGCCTCACAAAGCACCCAGACAGCTACGCCGCGGTCAGCTCAACCTCTCACGGACAATCTGCCAGCCGAGCTACGCCGAGGCAATGACTGAGCGCCAGTATGCCCCTGAGAAATCATTATGAGGCCTTTTCCAAGCATTGCCATTTCATTCATCTCAGCACAGAGCTGGAGCATAATGCTCTACTAAATTGGGTACCGGGGCGACGGCTCTTTTGCGCTTGTACCAAGTTGGGACGCCAAATAGTGGTAGGTACAGTCTGTACCTGGTCAACTTCATACGCCAGGCTGCTGATGAATTAAGGGATTTGAAATTCCACGAGATCTACCATACTATACCCTCATTCTCATTGTGTTGGCTAACAATAAACCAATTGGGTGCGGAAAGTGACCCACATCAGTCTTCCTTTATTTGGAGAGACAGCATATTCTGGACTCAGCGGAGAACCTTCAATTGAAAATAATTCAGACGAACGCTGAGCGCCAAAGGCGTGAAGTCGTAATGGAGCAAGCGATATGCGTCAATAATCCAAAACATTTGACGGAACCAAAGTGATGCGAAATAAAAGCACCGTGGGAAATACATTGCTTATACATTGTATCAGTTAAGTGCGATCCCTAACGTGTACGTGGAGCGCGCTTGTGGGTCCCTCCATAAGCTTAAGATCGGGTAACAGCGCTCAATATATCCGTCCACAAATTGTCATCGCCAGGACGTCACAACGGAATTTGTTTCAAGTATGAATCATATCTGTTGATCCATGACGTCATAGTGGGCCAAATTGTATCAATATTAAACCTGTTTAGGAAAGTCCTTATGCTTTGGTACCATTAGACCTGAAACAAAACCAAAGGCATCGATGTATTTGTCTTGACTCAAACATCAAAGTTGTATGCAGAATGATCTTGCAAGGTTAAATCATGGCTAAGGTCAAGGTCAAATAATGATCTTTATGACCATATGAAATATCATTCGAATCCATGGGTCATGCTCGTCACTATGATATCAAATTTAAGACTGCATCTCGTTTCGTTTCAAACTTATAGACACAAACAATTTCGAAAATCGTTACCTCTGGTGACCTCCAGTGACCTTGTTATTGACCTGATCTCAAAATTGATGACTGAAAACGAACTTTTCCTCTCAAGAGCTTTGAAATGATGTTGAGAAACTTGATCAAGCTCTTCTAGAAGCTGAGTTTCTCCCTGGCTTTGTCAGCCTCATTTTAGAAGAACAGAATCGCCTTACATGGGTTTAGAAATCACGTCATAACTAGTTGACCTGACCTGACCTGACCTGATGCCGTTTCTTTGGTCATAAGTTGTTGAAAAAATCACGCTGAAGGTATGCAAAGCGACGCGTGTCTCATTTAAATCGGGTTGAAATCATTTCCAAAAAAAAAAAGAAAATAGAAAGCCTGATCAGACCCCCAGGCGTTGAAGGGTAGTAAGTTTTGCAAAAACTAGCAAAACTAGGGACCGTGCGCGCACAAAATGTTGCATGCACATGTGTCTATGCAAAGTTGACACATGTGCTCTTCCATTCTTGTTTTTAATTTGTTTTAAATATTTTACAAATATTATCTTAGTATACCCACCTTCATTTAACTTATGCTGTGCATGCAAACTAGTGCATACCAATCGAAGGGAAGTGATTAAGCGTAGCTAATAGCCCAAGCGCGCAATTCCCACTCTTAAGAGCCACGGGGAGCTCTATTCGGCGCGCGACCTCTTCTTATTAGCCACCTCCCATAGCTTACTGCTGATGTGCCATAATGTGCCATTGAATGGGCTCGTTTGCCCGGTTCGTTACGGCGCGTCCCTAATTCTATAAGCAGCAGATGTGTAATAGATACGTGAGGAGTGGAAGCGAGAATATCCATCACTAGACTTACTGTCGCGTTTCCTTGCTTTTCATTCGCCTCGGTTAAACCTCCCCTCAGCAAAGGTGATATGCAATTGTTGACCGCACCAATCGGTCATATCATGATCGTGGGAATGCTCAGATTATGAGGAAAGGAATATATTGGGGATGTTTTTCCATACAGCACACTTGGGGTAATGGTTAAGAATTTGACACGGAGGGGGAGGGGTGCATCGCTCTTTTCTTCTGACGGCTCCTGTTGCTCCTTAGGGAAAACTGGCGGTTTTTTTGGCGGGCGTAACCGTGAATAATCCACTCAGTCCCAAGCAATCACCCTGAGTTATACACTGTACCGCAGGACTCGGCTGCTTGGCGGCACAGCAGCACCCACACTTCACTAGAGGCCTGCATGGGATGTGAATTCTGGGTCGATATGGGATGGGGTCGGATGAAGAAGTTTCCTGGGTTTCGCTCAGGGCGAGACGGAATGGGACTTTTTGTGAAATTGTGACTTGAAAAGATAAAGGGCATTAGATGGGACGGGCATAGTTCCGACACGAAATGGGACCAAACGAGACTGATGCATTGGCGGACGCAGGGGGGGCATTCCGGCCATGCCCCCCCAAAGCGCTGGAAGGGGGGCCAAACTATCTTTTGGCCCCCAAACGCCGGAAATTTTTCGAACAAAGGTGTTTACACTAGGTCTGTAGAGCAAAAAAATTTTCGCTCCCACCCTCCCCCTCTCCGGAGAGCGATTATGTACTTGGAGAGGTAGCTTATACTAGGCCTGTCGAGCACTAATAAAAGGTGTTTACACTAGGTCTGTAGAGCGAAAAAATATTCGCTCCCACCCACCCCCAGGAAGAGAGGCAGACATGGGTTTGGCCCCCCAAAACTCGGGTCTGCGTCCGCCCTTGAACTGATGCTAGAATACTGTCTGTAAACTTAACCTCGAGCCAAGGGGATCGGCTTTGGCTGAACAGATTCTCTCCTGCATCGCATAACCCTATCCCTGTCAGACTCCTGGCTACCCCTACTCCTGTCAGGGGACGGGGGATGGATTCGGCCCACCCAAGATCTCAAAGTCTGCCCGTCTGGTTAAAAATTAAGTGAACGCCCGTCTGGTTAAAAATTAAGTGAACTGTATGAATCTCACGCTAAACTCTTCTAAAAAATTTAAATGTTCGAAAATTGTGAGCAGATGCTTGCAAAACATACGGTTTCAGCTGCTGTCTTTACATTCTCAATAACCATTGACCCTGTTGCTTGATGTTGATAAAACTGGTACGTTTTGACAGAGAATTGATGCGCAATGCTCATATATTTCAGTTATGTGGGAATTCAAGATTTAATGGCAATTCCAGGGCCAGAACTATATGGTAAAGTATTCACCAGTTTTTTGTTCCTTGATTTGAAAACGTCAGATGGTATGCGACATCTCTGACAGCGAGACAAATGGTGTAGATACAATGTAAAACAATCATCAGAAGGGGATGTAGGGGAGCAAAATATTGGGACAAGACGCATGTTGCCAATGGCTAAAAGGTATGTACCTATGCTCCTCGTCTATTAATAACTTTTCATATTGCCCAACCTTTATCAGCCCATGCTGGACTCAGAGGGTCTTGTATGAGCTTGTCACCTTAACCCGCGACCACCGGGGGGTCCGGTGCCACCTTCCCCGCACGGGGGGGACATCGATGGCCCCCTCTAACTCCGAAAATATGAGGGCTAGCTTAGATCTATAAATGCAAATCTGTAAAATGCATTAGAAAGCTTGCGTGAATTCAGTAAGAAATTACTTTGTATGTTTAAGCGCTCAGGTCAATGGTTTCTCTTCCAGAGGTCAAGTTAGGTCACGATAGGCTATTTTCACTCAAATGTGTAATGCTTAAGAAAACTGAGCATAACTTATGCCATTAGAGCTATTGAGGTCTGGTAAGGTACATTTGATAGGAAAAGGCCAGACCTTTTTGCAATGTAGAATGTAATCACCCCTGCCAGTAGTTTGACCTCCAGAGGTCACCTCGTGACCTATTATAACCTGAGGTCACGAAAGGTCAGAAAGTGATCTTGCCGTATATCAAATGAAAGCCAGTGACAATACATACACGATGGTGTTTGATTCAGCGCTCTAGCTTAATTAGGTAAAAATTTATTGTCAAAATACTGTTTTTGACCCGTGGTGACCTTGGATGACCTCGGAGAGGTCAAAGGGAAAATATGGCCCCTGGGATCCGTGAAAGGGTGTCCAAGAACGCTTTTCTCAGCAAGCTGAGCATTTGCAATCGTTTTTGTGACTTTTCGATCATAAGACCATGTGACTTTTCGATCATAAGTTTTTTCACATGCTTTTTCGATGGGAGTGGTCACCTCGTGACCTGACCTCAGGTCACAAAATAGAAAAATCCCGGATATACACCGTGTAGACTCTGGAAGGGTCATGAAGTGTAGGAAGTTTCAAATTGATCGACTAAGAAATATAGCTCTTATAGAGCTCAAAAGTTGAACTGAGGTGACCTTGGTTGACCTCGCCTGGTGACCCTGACCTTGGGTGACCTGGGGTAGAAAATTTCTGGTATGGTGAAAAATTGATGGAGTGAGAGATAGAGCCCTCAACAGCGGCGCTGCGTCTCGTCGTTTTTCTGCTATCCCGAAAAACTTTAGGGGGGCCATCGATGGCCCCGGTGAGGCGAGGGTTAATCCACCTATGGGTGAATTTTTCCATTGGGGCATGGGTGCCATCCCATTCATTGCATTTAGTATAGTAGAATGCGTTCTCACTCACATGTGTTAAATCCGCTTAATTGCAATGCCTGAGCACGCATATGACATCCTATGGACATCTAGCATAGGGTTGGGAGTTTGGTACGGTCAATCTGGTCCCTCCCAGCTGTCCTGCAAACAGTCTAGCTCTCTGCAAGAGTACACTATTATTATACTTGGAATATCCCATTTTGAGTTGCTGGAACCGCCTCTGTAGAATAATTATATGAAAACGTAAATGCACTATCACCTAGCATCTTATCCATAACATTCAAACATTCTAACTGCTCTCAATACTGTTACGGACGGCTTTGTTGTAAGGGGAACGCACCGTACACATGAAAAGACTCGGTTTGTGAACACATCCTAAATGCTGAGCCATAGCTCCGCTTCTGATAGATATATCATCTAAAAACTTTCAGGAATCTACCACCCAATCTAGTTCTGGGACAATTCCGAAAGTTCCAAAAGCCTACCGTGAATTGTTTTGGAGATATTCAAGAAAAACATGAGGGGTGGGCAGAATCTACCCTCTGGCAGGAGTAGGGCTAAGGCGCTTCCATTCGCTCGCTCGCCACCGTCGGGTCAAGGGGCAGGCCAAAATTTTGGACAAGCCAGCCAGTGAAAACTTAGCACGATAATGCCTGGGAGAAATTTGGAAATTTCTCTGTGACTAGCGTTGTTCAATGTGATAAAACTAAAATTTGTTTTGCTTCTGCCAGGTGAAGATGCGGAAGGTGAATATAAATTTCCATCGCCATTTTTCCCGCCGTCCCTCCCCCACTTATACAATCCCATAGCGAATTCCTTACTATAATAGTTTTATGTTAGCATGAGGGAAACATTTTGACGCCGAAGCTTTCCCTGGTCCAAAGCGCCTACGCACGGGAAGAATTCGTCGAAAAGGTTCGGTAAATTTTTCGCAAGGAGACCGCAGTACCACAAATAGAACAATTTTCCAAATTCACGGCACAGAAATCGTGAGGTGAGCATTATCCTAGACAGCGAGCTAGCATTATTGAGCTGCACATCTAACGTAGAAAATCCGTATAACAGAGCTCTCAGGCTATTGATTCGATCCTTTCAGAGGGGCAGAAATCTCATCCCACATCTCTAAGGTCGTAAGTCAGTTTAACAGAGCACTCGGAGCCTTGATTCGATGCTTTCAGAGGGCTTCAAAAATAGCCAAATTCAATCGTAAGCCAGTACTCAGAATATATTATGGCAACTTCAGGTCTCATCTGGAGCATTACAGCGTGGCCTGGGGAGATTCAGTGGTCGATCCCATATGGTGTGAGTTGATCGTCGGGAGCACAAGTTCTTTCTCTGGATAATTATCACGGGTTGCGGACCAAAGTACGTAAGGAAGAAGTTTGTATGCCTAAAGTACGTACGCAAAAGTACGTATGGCTAAAGTACGTATAGATAAAGTACGTACGTGTATAATAATCGTAATGGAAAAAGTTCTTATGGAAAAAGTTCGTACGGTTTAAAGTACGTAGGGGTAAAATGTCCGTAATGGAAAAAGTTCGTATGGAAAAAGTTCGTACGGGTTAAAGTACGTAGGGGTAAAATGTTCGTAACGGAAAAAGTTCGTATGGAAAAAGTTCGTACGGGTTAAAGTACGTAGGGGTAAAATGTTCGTAATGTAAAAAGTTCGTATAGAAAAAGTTCGTACGGGTTAAAGAACGTACGGGTAAAATGATCGTAATGTAAAAAGTTCGTACGGGTTAAAGTACGTAGGGGTAAAATGTTCGTAATGGCGGTGCCGGGTTAAGGTAATCAATCACCTGCCCGCATCTCGCCGGGATTTCAAATAGCTTGAGCGCAGTGGCGGATATCTATGACCATTGGCCAGGGGCGTCGCCACCGGGGGTCCTGGCGGACCGGGCCCTCCCTCTCTCGGAAAGTGGCGGGGAGGGGCCAGCCCCCGCTTTTGGATGGAAATACTATTGAAAATGCCACATTTCAGTGAACATAGGGCTTCATCACGAGCCCCAGCCCCCCCCCTAGCGCCAGGCCTCCCACCCGAAAATCTGTAGCGACGCACCTGTCTATGAACACATTTGAGGGGGCCTAGAAGGCTTGAGCCCAGCCAGCAATTATCGTGGGATCAACTGCAAACAAGTCGGGCGGCCCTACCTAAACCGACTTCGGCCCGCTTTAGATGGACTTGGACAGACTCATCTGATCGGGCCAAAGTGGGCCAGTATCTGGATAACTCCGTCACGGAGCTGGCCCGAGTTGGGCCCGCTTTAGACGTAACTCCCAGCAAAGCGGGCACAGCTGCGGCCAGGTTCACCTGTCGCCAGCTGCTCTCGTAACTCGGGCACACCTCGGGCACTGCCTGCCGTAACCTCGGATAACTCCGGCCAGGCTAATGCCGTACTGATCATGCGCAAACAACCGACTTTGCAGCAGAATTTCAAAATCATAATTTTCTGCCGCCATTGTTGTAGCAGCGGCTTTGCAGAGCAGTAGTATCAACATATTAGTGTATATTCTAACCGTGCAACATTACAGCCCAGGTAACAGGCAAATCAAGATAAAAGGTATCTTTTGCGGAAATGTGGATATTTGACGTGCGACTTTCTACTGATAAGTGTGCCCTTCGTGTGAAACTTAACCAAATAATACCTACAATAACTTTCGACAAGTCCACTGCATAATCCCAATTACAAAGAAGCATCACTGCGGACGTCTAGCTTCTGGCCATACCTACCTACAGATCTACAGATCTCCGTCTAGCTGAAGAAATCCAAGAGGTGTTACTTTCAACCATTCATTGGTAAGTAAGTACCAGAGTAGCCAACAGCAGTATATTTTTATAAGCAAACTGAAATCCTTTATGATCATCTGCCTCCCCAATTGTCCTTAGCCCAGCATGTTTTCGGTCATTCTGGACCAGTGCCGTTCTAGCTTAGAATAGATGTCTGAAGACCTGTCCCTTGTTCTCTAATAGTTATTGTGCGCATGATGAAGGCCATTATCGCCCCCACTGGTCGTGGAACCTGGGGGTACCAGGGAATGGTGTCTCCCTTAAAGGGAGATGCGTCAAAAATTATTGGCTAGATCAAAAGGTCACAAAAGGCGTTTCAGTAGTACTATGCTCATTTTTGCGAATTCAGCCTCCAAATGCCTTAACATCGCTCTCAAAGTTAACATTTCTAGACGACTTATCAAGAATTCTCACTATCGATTAAATGACGTAACCTCGGCTATGGCCATCAATTGCTCTAAGAACTTCGTCATATGCGACTTAAACAGTGGTGTAGAACTTGTGAACTTTCACAGAAAATATTATTAAAAAACAACACTCCAAAACATTTTTTTAACAGAAATATAGAACTTTAAAAAAATCACAATTGGCCAAACAGAAGCGCAGGAATTCTCATGCCTGGGTCATGTGGCCTACCTATCTGACGCAAAAGTTTCGTCATGCTGGGAATTTTGCAGAAAAGGGCTGAAATACCGAGATTGAAGACTTGAGCAATTATTTTATACTTCATTTTAAGCGCAAACTGATTCATTTTGTAGTTTTTACAGGCTACGTAAAATTAATACAACTACTAGTACAGGAACACAGACATTTTCATTACAAAAACAATTGCTTTAAAAAGTAAAATAGCTTTTGAAAACATTGAGATGAAGAGCATGTTCAAGCCTTTTATCGCTATCGTTAGTTTGAACTTTTGAACTTTAGGTTACCTAATGTAATAAATTGATAATATATTTCAATAACAGGTGAGTGGCCTCCAAAAGTTTTGCCGAAGATACAAAAATAAATGGCAGTGTCGGAATCAATATTTTTCAAGTAGAGAGAAATATATTTTACGCCAATTTCTTTCGCTGGTATCACTGGCGGATCCAGGGGGGGGTTACAAAAGAGGCATCTGCCCCCAAACCTGCCGATTTTAACAGATTTGAAAAAAACACGTCATATGATTATTTACGATTTTGGACCCAGCAGCCCCCCTCCACCTGCCGTTCAAATAGCCACTGTCAAATCCGCCATCGTCTGGTGCCCAATGCAAATTTGAGAGAAGATACCCGTCTCTGAGTTTGTTTATGTAAAGTTCTGATTTCACCATATTTCCCCATTCAACACCCGCGGAAGCCGTGTGCTGAGATCTATGAACGAGCATCAATTCATGTATTTCGCTTCTCTGGGATCAAATATGTACATCCAATCAAATTCAAAGGGAGAACAAACTCGAATCACTTGTGGTTTTATGTATAGTACCAACTTCATCTGCCAGGAGCTGTCTTACAACTAGCCTCCCGCCCGCCCGCGGGCGGGCGGGCGGGCGTGTGTTCGGTTAAAAATGACCGCGTTCCGGCGGTTTACCAAATCTATTTGTAGTTTTGCTTATAATCTCACCGCATTCTTACTCTCACTGTCTAGTTTAAATATGATGTTTCCCAATAAAGTCAAGTAGTTTGACCACTGGTTTCATCGTATTTATGAAACATCATCAAATCCTACATCTTTTTACATGAAATAAAATTTTAGTTCTTCGTGGTCTAGTATCTACGTCATAAAGTACCTAATATTTGTGCAAAACGTTATCATTTATTTTAACGAACCCGTAGAGGCTCTCTAGAGGCGACGTAATTTATTGCATTTCGAAAGTGATTAAGAAAATTTACCTGCAAATTTTTAAGTCAGATCAATAACTTATTAAAAAAAGCTATATGTCTAAATACATTTTCCTAAACCTGACTCAACAACACGTGAATAATACGTGTTTTGTCTAGCAACATTGTACATACAATACTATGCCCAACCCCAGATGTTCAGACCTGGCCTGAAGAAGTCACCGTGAATATCCATTGATATAAATTGATTGATTGGTAATTACAATGCTAATGATGCGGAGTCAAATCACGTACCTATGAGGACTCTTTAAACGGTTATTGATGAGAACCTGATAAACTGTTTAAGGTAACCCAAAGGGTCTCCCAGGAGTGACATAAATTTGGATATGTGGATATCTTAGTATCAAACGTATGTTTGGTTGGGTATCAAAGTATACAACCCTACTTTCTGGTAATATTTCAAAATACAATAATTGTTAGTTCCCCAAAATGGATTACGTATGTAAGAGACACCCACATACTAAAAATTGGGTAAATGTTACCTAATGTAATAAATTGATAATATATTTCACAGAGGCACTGAGGTACAGTGGCGTCCCTGTCAGCCGGGGCGGGATTTGTCACGCTATTAGCAAGTGGCTTTCGGGAAGCCGCGACCGGCTGGAACGACGAGCAAACCGGAGGCCGACCCATCGCTACTCTGGAGGCCTCGAACCTGCTCCGGCGCAGGAGGCCCAGGACATGACTTTCCAGGAGGTGGAGGTCACCTATGAAGATTTTTTAGTTTAAATGGTTGACTCCGTTTATTTGATGAATAAGCTCGTTTTGTGTATGTGTGCTAATGGGTGTATTATTTTAAGTTGGTAAGGTGTTTACTGACCTGCATCCTTCAATACTGGATGTAAAATGGATCTAATACTCTGAAAGTATAGATTCAGGCACAACCCTTCATCAGAATTCTCGTAATACAAAGAGTGAAAACACCGATTATTGGCTATAGTGTGGGCAAGACCACATATGCTGATCAGATTCGAGGTCCTTCCCACACTATGACCAATAATCTATGTTTTCACCTAGTGTATTATAAGGATTCTGATGAAGGACTGTGCTTGAATATACAATCTCAGTGTATTAGCTCCATCTTGCATCCAGGATTGGCGGAGGCGGGCCATTAAACATCTTATCAACTTTACTATCCCTTATTAACTCAGGTCAGCTAGTTTGTTCGTTTTACCCTTTTTGGGGCCGTTCAAATACATGTTAAATATATATTTGCTTGTTTCCAGAAATGGGTTTCATTGTTTGTGATCAGGAAGGATCTTCCCATATATACTGTGTTAAACTTTAGCTATCTAATTTGCCAACGAATCAGCGATTCTACCATGACCTCATTAATTAGTCAAACATATGAAGATTTAACATACCAGTTTTTGGTACTGGTTAACCATGTACGTATTATTGAGCTTGATGGAAAGCATGAGCTTATGCATCAATTTATTCACCTATTTGCACACAAGCCTGAATGTCTGCAAAACAGCCACAATCATGCAATATGCAAAAATAATTTTAGTACAACACAAAAATCAGGCTCATTGCGTACAGGCCGAATGAAAAAACCTTTAAATGTCTCTGGTGAAAATAAAAGAATTAGGCAGGTCTAATATGCACATTGCACATCTTGTGCTCGCCGGATACGCCTCACTCAACACAGCAATGAGAGTAAGGAAGCGCTGACACAACTACCAGCATGTCGTAACCACCATCTACCAATAACTAGGGTCGGAACCGCGCTGACCCGAAATGGCCTGATCTGGCACGTAGTATTAATACAAACAATGAACTCTGGCCCAGCTCTGAACAGTGCCATCAACTACCAATTACTACGGCCAGGCCCGCTTTGGCCTGCACTGGCCTGATCTGGCACGCAGTAGAAATGCACAGCAGTAACTCTGGCCCAGCTCTGGCGAGAACCCATCAACTACCAATAACTAGGGCCAGGCCCGCAATGTCTCGAGGAGCTGGCCCGAGTTGGTCAGATCTGGTACGCAGTTACACACATGGCTAATAACTCCGTCACGGAGCGGGCCAGCTCCGTTGTCGGGCACAACTCGGGCCAAGTCGGGCAGCGGTAACTCCGTCCCAGCTCTGGGCCAGCTCTGGGCCAGGTCGGGAAAGTTGTTTCAACTCCTGAGTTACACCCGACAACAGCCCTACATGTGCCGGAGCTCCGTGCCCGCGCTGGCCCAAGCTGT